>OX438762.1:59040643-59640643 GCA_949316455.1 Acleris holmiana | reverse complement strand
TTATTAGACTCTCTTCTAATACTTGACCAGGGGAGAAGTATTCTAAATTGGTGTGGATCTCAGACAGTGCAAATAAAACTTGAAAAAGTACTAGATAGAATTCCGGACTACGACATGATACGCAAATATGCTGATTTTATAGAAAAAGGTGATTACAGCCAAAACACCGTTATCGAGTACTACAAATATGCTCCTTTGAGGTAGAACGCTCGTTTTCATCTTATAAATGAATCTACAATGAAAAAATGAGTAATTTGAAAGGTGACAATGTTGAAAAAATAATGACTATTTTCTTTTACTACTGGGAAGATGAAGAAATCATATTTAGTACAGATTTAGATTTCGACTTTGTTATTTTGAATGAAGATTAGTTACCTACTCTTAGCAATATTTGTTTTTAATTTTTATTTACTGTTTTATTCTTTACTATTATACTAAAATACAGTGGCGGTCAGCTAATTAGGGACACCGTTAATTTGTTTGTATGTATATCCAAAAGCCTGATTTCATTACTTTAATTTTGTTTCGTTAAGTGACAAATATTTATCGATAAGTCGATAAAACAGTTAGGTCAATCCCTCTGACAGTTTGATTTTTGCTATGAAGAATTCCGCTCTTTGCATATAACAAATTTTAAACGAAAACTCACGACTAAGTAGACATCATAGGTTCTTGAGATACAGGCGATTAAAGTGTTTATACCTATTAAAATCATCTAAGACGGCACCAATTGACTTTAGATAGAAAATTAGTTATTACTTGTTGATTTTTATGTTTGTAGTACTTAACGGCTTCGGAACCCTAAACTGAGCATGGTCCGAAATGCTCTTGCCCGGTTTTTATTTTTATTGTCAACTTGTTCCTCGATTTTGGTCGCTATTACGGAACTTTTTTTAATAGGATTATTGTTTTACTTACCTTATTTTAATACTTCCAACACGTATTTCTGTAGTATTACGGGTAAGGACCAAAAAGTTGGGACCACGCTAACTCAAGCAGTTAATTTTTCAATGAAGCTCTTCCGTTTTGCGACGAAAGTTAACCATACAACTGTATGGATGGTTTTCGTCGCACCACGGAACTTTTTTCGCATTCGTTGTTTGTATGGTTAACTACGCTTAACTATAGTTTAACTTTTTGGTCCTCACCCTTACAACTAAATAATGTTATGTTAAAATAGGTCCAATTCTGTCTTAAAACTTAAGGATTTTCTAGTACAAAATAAATGAATTTACTACGGTAAAACCTTGTAAACAATTCCTAAGCCGAGGGAATGAATAAGGAGACGACGCTTCACGACCCTCTCCTATAAGACTAGCTTGACTATTTACCTACTGGCTGAAGCAAGCAAAGCAAAGCAAGACAGCAAATGTGAGATAAACGGCTGATCATTTTTGGATTAAAATATTTAAATTGCATGATGTAATTATATTACCTATTCAAATGAATTTTTCGTTACTACAATCGTTAATTATAGTAACTTCTAATAATGGAAAATTACATATTGACTGTTCGCTTACCTGACAGGCTGGTTTACCAACTTGACTGCAGAGTGACTTCACCCAAAGTCAATCAACCGATAGAGAACATGTATGTAAATCAGAATTGAGTTTCAGTGATACAATTTAAGAGAAAATTTGCAAAAAAACATAAAACGCGATACACTAAGTTTTGACCCGTTTATCGAGATTTTATATACTTACAATCAAAACTTGTTAAAATTTTAAAACTTCTTTTAATGTTTAAATTGTTTTTTTCAGCATCCTCATTTTATTTACGTAATAATTTTATCTAACGATATTGGCGTAAACATAGTAGTTTACGAAAAGCAAATTTCTTTATAAGTTCCTTATATTTAAACATGGAACAACAGCTGTGTCATCCATAACTCCTGTCCTCGATTTTGTGTAGTGTTTTTGCAGAGGGTCTGAACTATGACTTTTTAAAACTTTATACATACGAGTGGCGGCTGAAAAGTATCTACCTAACAATGAAAAAAAAGACTAATGGCAATTTTTTTCTTATTTTTCTATATAGTTCCCTGCTAATAAAATTCACTTATTACATTATTCAAATATTGAATTTAAAACATTAAAAAAATATGTTTCGGTTTGTCGTCAAAAAAGTCAGTAATTGCAGCCTTTCTAGTCACAGGGGGCTAGAAATCTGGACTATAAGGGGGGTGGTCAGTGGGTTCGAAGCTTCGTCTTTAATTGCTAGCTTCGTTGTGCGGGCGGTATGCACTGGTGCGTTATCGTGCAAAATCAAAATTCCTTTGCTTAGTTTACCTCGCCGTTTTTCTTTTGTTGTCTCTCTTAGTTGATATAGTAAGTTTGAGTAATAATCAGCATTCATTGTAGTTTTCTTCGGTACCTATATAATCCTATGAGCAAAATCCCTTCCGTGTCCCAAAAGATTGTAGCCATAAATTTACCCGCCGATGGACAGACCTTGAATTTCCGAGGTGGCTTCTCATCCTTAAATTTCCACTGTAACGACTCTTGCTTACTTTCCGGGTCCCATTGTCGAATCCAAGTCTCATCACATGTTACAATTTTAGAAATTATTTATTTCTCTTTCAATCGCTCTTTACTGACGCCCACATCTCTAGCTATCTCCCACTGCTTCACTCGTCGGTCCTCTAATATATATTTTTTCACCTGGCTACATTTTCATCGGTGACGGCCTAAACTGGTCTTCCGCTGCGAGGATCATCTTCCAGGCTTTCACGACCTAAGCTTAAAATGCTTTGACCAAAACTTTATAACAAATTCGAAAGAACACGAACTGCCAAACACACGTAACTTACGCTGTCTGATCTCCGAAGGCGTTTTCCCTTCTTTAGTCAAAAACTTAATCACCGCACGCTGCTCGATTTTATCCATTTTCACTTTTTCTGCCGACATGTTCGAAACAATTGTAGGAGACAAATAAACGTGATGCAATAAACGAATGAATGTAATACATTGTGAAAAAAGAATAACAAAAGTACATTATACACCGAGGGGATAAAGCACAGTTTTATGTCACGGGCGCGATATTGAATCCTAAACGTAACGAAGGACTCCAGATTTAACTCCCGAGCGCAGCGAGGGTGCTACGAGTTAATTCCCGAGCGAAGCGAGGGAATTAAGAGTCCTGAGCGCAGTGAGGGGTTCAAGCGCGCCCAAGACGAAAACAGCTTTATCCCCGAGGAGTGTACTCTACTTTTCTCACCTTTTGCGAGACAATAAAAAAGCGAGTCTACTAAAAACAGCGTTTTATAAAAGTAAATTAAAATAAAAGTGAAAATTGATATTTGAGACATTAGTCCAGTTGTGGAAAGACAATATTTATTTAAAACTTTGCAGTTATCACCAATGTATTTTATTGCAGCGTCTTACAATACTCGCGGCTTTTGTTTAATTTCAAATGTGTTCCATTCAGCTTGCCGTGGCCAGCTCGATTTTAGAAAATGTTCGATTTTCAAATTAGGTTCGACGCGGCGGTGGCGGCGGCGCCGCGCCCGGCCTTCGAGTATTAGTTGATCTTTTATTACGAAATTAGACTTTAAGGCCATTGTAATAAGAACTATGAAAAGTGAAAATATTACAACCCAGCGAGTTATAATGAGATTCAGTACAACATTACACCCCGGCTAAAGCCAAGGGCTTTAATGAGTTGGTTTGCGTAAGGTTTGCATGATATATAATTTGGCATTGTCGAACAGGTGGTGTGAAAACAAATATAAATCCTTACCAGCCAGCATTATTTTTGTATATATTTCTGACCACGGAGATTACTTATCAGCCGCCCCTCGGGCCCTCGTATCTTATGGAAAAATTACACGACAATTATTTCGCGTATACAGTTATTCCTCTCTTTTATAGCACTTTCCAGAGAGCGTAAGAAAAATAAATATGCATGCTCCCTATTGTAGGTCTTGAAATCGCAACCTAGCGATCATTGTTTAGCAAAATGCTACGTTTCATTCTAACAAATAGTTGCGTACTTGCGTCCCTTGCCATTCAAACCGAGAAACCATGCCAATCGACCATTCCGATAAATTTGGTTTATTATAACGGAACTATAGTAACGTCAGCGCACTTGTTAATTTCCAAAAAAAAAGAACTGGACAATGAAGCTTTATCCAACAATATTTATACTACTTTTTTCTTCAATTTGGCATTAGTTTGCTTCTTCTTCCCACGGTGTAAAATTGAATTATTGATACAAGGTAAATTTAAAATACTTATTAAGCTTTCGAGTTTAAAAACAATATATAATTATTAATTACTTTGTACAGGATTGTTTCCACCAGTAGGAGACTCTATTTGGGATAATGGGATACATTGGCAACCAATTCCTGTCCACACTATACCACAAGCCAAGGACAAGGTCCTAGCCATGGAAAAGAAATGTCTTGCTTATGACAGAGCCCTTGAAGAATTACAAAACAGCAAAGAGTTCAAGGAAAGACTTGATAAATATCAGCGCTTAATGGAGTAGGTGCAATTAATCTGACTTAAAATAAATTACCATGTTTTTAGTTTGGCTGTCTGGTTCAGTTTTGAAGAGTGAAAGCGATAGAGAATATTTGATATCAAGATGGATGCTAACATTTTTCTTATTTCAGCTGTTGTATGTTGATTGTTTCTACCACTTTTTTGTAATTTTAGTTATATGACTGCATACACTGGACGCAAAATCAAGAATTATAATGATATCTCATATGTTTACAACACTTTGTATATTGAGACATTGTACAACTTCACTTTACCTAACTGGACTAGAACTGTTTACCCTGATGAGATGAGAGAGCCGTCATGCTATGGGTGAGTAACATGATCAGCGCCCCCTTCGCATTCACTTTTTAAGTTGGGCTGGCCCATATCAATATTAATTTGTGAGTATCTTAAAAATCCCATGAAATATACCTACTAACTGTACCTATTATTGATTTTTCAGCTTTAAAGTCCCTACAATGACGCCACTACTAGCTCGGCTAAAAGCAGGTCCATTGATTCAGGAAATTGTAGAAAATATGGCTAACACCTCTTTGACATTTCCTGAGGGCTACTCCAAAACTATTAAACTGTCCATATACAGTGCGCATGACATCACTATTGCAAATGTACTCCACGCCCTCGGCATGTTTGATGGCAACTGCCCTGTGTATACAGCTACTGTCTTAATGGAACTTCTTTATTGTAAGTGTTCAATAATATTAGTTTATTCACTACGGGGAGTAAGGCACGGATTACTAATCGAGTCTGCATTTGCGGCCCGACGCAAAGCGGAGGGCCGTGAACCACACGAGTTTAGTAATCTGTACTTACCCTCGAGTGATATATACTGCTTTATACTACACTTTAAGGGTCAATCAACTTTTCTTTGTAGCTCGTTGCCATGGTGACGTCTCCTGGGTCACTCTTTAAAACCACGATTTTAAAGTATATAAATCCAGCAAACATCGGCTTTTGTGGCAATTACAAGCCCATTCTTTTATGGGTTTTCTTCCAAGCGTATTAGTAGTGTATATTATAACCATTTTTCTAAGGAACTCTATCACTGTTGTCTCCTGGCTTACGGGACAGAATAACAACAACGAAAAGTTGATCCACCCTTAAAATAAATAAAATACAAAAGCAACAAATGAATTATTTCAAGGAAGAACGAGCGCGCCATCGAACGGGCTATAAACTTTACAATCCGTAATTCGAACAAAACTTCGTCTATTGCCATCCCTTTTGCTCTCGATGGTACTCATTATGTACTAATTTGCAAAAAGTTATCCGAAGTTCGAATTACGGATTTCAAAGTAGAACCGCAGTATTTTTTTTTTTTTAATTTGAGTTTTAACGTTCCGTACCTACAGTTTGCGTGCCAAAAGATGTAAAACGTTAAACAAGGTGAATACATCCCTATTTGCTGGGTCCAACGTGCGTGCGTGTCAAAGTGGGCTGAATGACGTTTTCTAGAATTAAAAAAAAAAAGAAAACGGGGTAATAATGGATTGTAATACGACATTACTGCCCTGCTAAACGGCAGTTATGAAATCCCATTCAATATTACCACCCTGATTTTTGAGAAGGTTTAATGAACGGCTTTCTCGCCTAATGTTAGGGTAGTAATTATGCACTTACTTACAAAGTGTATTATAAATACCTTTAACCACCCACTATAGTGGAACTGTATTTGCCCTTAATATACTGGGTGTCAGGAAATTAGCTGTATTCCTTGAAAGGGGTTATTCTACAGCTCATTTGTAATGATTTAAGTCCAGTTGCGTTTTCAGACGCTCCTTCTCAGCAATCGCCAGCAAATGTCTATGAGTCATATTGAATCTCTCTGTTCAAAGAAAAACATTCGAGTTATTTTTACATTTCCAAGGAGCCCGTTTAAGTCTATTATTATTTTATTTTAGTATAAATTATAATAAAAACTTACGATCACTAACTCGGTCAACACGGTTGGTCTTTGGTTAGAACGGAGGCTCCGCTTTCGTTTGACAACTCGCAATCGGCTTGAATCCAACTACAAATTGTCATTTTACTTACGTAAAACCAATTTTTGGCAAATCATTCATTCACTTGGTTTCAGAAATGGCTTGCCATCGCTTTCGGATAAATTGACGTTACGTGGAACAATTGTTTTCATTTAGACAGCGACTCTTCTTCGAACTGTCAAAAATGAAAACGATTGCGACCGTGAGTACGTTAGGCAATAGGCCTGCGGGTCAATAGTTGATCGCTACGCGCTTCATGGATACATAACAAAAATAAAACAGTAAGCCCGTTCAAAAAAAAAAAAAGTCATGCAGACAATGAAAAGTATTCGTGTACTTGTACTACCGTAGAACCCTCTTGGAGTGTGGCGCCACTCCATCACTATTTGGAGCCATTCCTTAACCGTAGTACCATCACTTTGTACAGTCAAGGTCATAAATATGTGTATACTTTAGTTCCTTGTCACTTTAATCGCTGTGTCAATTTCATATGGCAGTTCAAACATGACGTTAAATAGACAAGGTACTAAAGTGTATATATATTTATGACCTTGACTGTACCATCAATGGTACTAGGACAAATAATATTTGCCGTGGTTCCATTATGTCAATGGGACTGCGGCTAATATTATTTTTTGGGGGTTTCGCATATAGTCCACTTCGCAAATGGTCCATTTCGCAACCAAACGCACCGCAACATTCCCGATAAGAACCACGATAAACAGGTTAAGGTTCATTTCGTCCCTATTCCTATTTTGACAACATCCCAGCTCGTCCAAAATTCCATTTTGTCGAGTGTCGCATCTTACGACCCAATTTGCCCCTCTGAATACGTGGTCCGATTGCTTTGTCCGACGAATTGGACCACGTGAACTTTTTTTCCTGTTGGTTCGACTAATCGAATGAATCGCTTGTATTGGTGGTCAAGGCAATGGTACTAGTAAACATTTGTTTTGCCGTATTACCATCAATGGTACTACGGCAATAAAGTACTTCGGTTGTACCATCAATGGTAACAAGGCAAAAAAAAACACCATTGTACCATCAATTGTACCACGGCAAAAAAAAAACACCATAGTACCATTAATGGTACTAACTCAAGGTACTACGGTTAAGGAATGTTTGGAGCGATATGGTCTGTCATTACAACTGGGTTCTACGTTGGTCCATGAATACCTCATTATTTTAACTTTATCTATCCACTTTTGAGTTTGATGATATTTACCGGAAAACCGTTCGATGTTGACTCCGACGTTATAAGGGTAAAATGTTTCGGTACTTTATAATGAATCCTTGAAAAATAATAGACATGATAATCGTGATTGAGTTTCTCTTGGTAAAAAGGGGTACTGCTATGTATTATTTACATCCTTGTACTTATTAACAAATGATAAATTTTTTTTTTCAGCGCCTCAGACCGGGCATCATGTTGTTCAGATCTCATACAGAAATTTCACGGAAATTGCTGAACCGTACATTCTAACCATACCTTATTGTGGAAAGCAGTGCAATTTCACTCGCTTTGTTACTCTTTACGAAATACTTCTCAATATTAATTGGGAAACCGAATGTGCAAAACAAGTAAGCAATTGACTGTTCTCTTTTTTCAATTACCTACTATTTCGATTTTGTTATTCATATATTATATAAGTACCTACTTTATGCATGGAGTACAATGTTGCGCTCTTATGAACCTCCTCTTCAGCGACACCTTATAAATAAAACTACATTTCCAAAATTAACGTGATGCTGTTTTGAAGGTCATGTAGCATTGATTGTGGGTGACGTGAATGCCGAGTTGATTAATTTAGGATTCCGTCCTTCATACAACGTAAAAAGCCGTTTTTTTAAAGCCTCTGACTGCATCGTGGCTGTATCGCGACTGCATCCGTAATTAAGGTCCAGGAATCGGAAAAATGGGTTGCCAACCCGATAGTCTACGGCTTTACGTCAATGACTTAACTTCACTGCCGGATCACATCTTTATGGATCCGGATTATAAATTTGGCTGTGAACGGGAAAAGGGACCGTTTTGGCCGGTATAAAGTCTAAACTAATATTATAAAGCGAAAAGATTTGTTTTTTTGTACCCTGCTTGTAATAGATTGACTCGAAAACTACTTAACTGATTTTGAATGTAGAATGCTATGGGTATCATCACCGATTAATATACTCGTAGGCTATGTTTTAGTTTCTTCCACACTCGCAGCAAAAGGGAATTTTACTCTCTATCTTTAAACAGCAAAACCTACCTGTTTGCGGAACCGAGGGCGTAGCCAAGATGCAAACGCTGCTAATGTTTCCGTTTTCTATCCACACGAAATGTATGGAATTGATATAAGCGGCCGGACGTGCTTACGACAATTCTATACGTAATGTCGATTTTCGAAAATCGCTAACCTTTAGTTATGCATCTTGACTAGGGTACCTGAGGTGTAAATTTTATTGATGTTATTGGTAGATAATAGGGTTAGCACTTTTATGTTAGTAAAACAAGTCTCGCACGGATATTGACCCGGTAACGTTAATAAAATATTAAATAAATATTAGCTTTACTGCTAAAACGTCATCTTGCTTTATAACCTGTATTACGACGTCATACTACTTCTCTGTCAAAATGTCGTTCATTGCAACCATATAATAAGAAGTAAAGGCCTAGAAGTAGCCTTAAAACAAAAGCGCCAGATCTATACCTGTCTCGAAAGTTTCAATATGAATGTTCATTAAGCTAAAAAAGGAAAGATTATAGTATCCAGTTCTTGCTAAAACTAGCCGTACACAACTAGTCACCAGCTGGTCAAACAACTAGGGCAAAAGGTAGGTGTCAAACAGATGTCATGTTCTTTTAGTCTATTGTTCATAATTCGCAGGCTGCCGTTGCGACTTCATATTTGTTAGAATTTATTTTAACAACAATATAATATGTGGTGTTCTATATAAACATAAAGAGAAATATCAGCAATACGGCGTGTGTTGTGTTTTAATTGCAGATCTCATATGACCCGCAAGAAAAAACAAATCGAAAAAAATAGCTTTCACCTGTAAGGCGGCATATTGAATTATATTTCGGATTGTAATCGTCAGGTAGCATTGTTAAAACGTAGGAATGGAGAATATCATTATCCGAAGTAAACATGTGTGTTCGAAATATCTTTAAAGCAATATTTAACTAGTATTTTATTGTTTGGTGATGTGTTATAGTAGTGACGTTATAATTTCGTTTCTATAAATCAGTTGCGAAGTTTAATGTTATTATTTATTAAGGTTATAATTTATAATATTCGAAATATGGTTTATTTTTCCTTGACGATGATAATATGACGCAACGTTGGATAGAAGCTATTTCACGACCAAATTGCTTATGGTCAAAACATAGATGGATTTGCTCTAAATGTTTTGAAGATGACTGTTATGGTGGCACTCCACTTGGGGTTGCGTGTTCGCGTTGCGTCGTTACCCCTCTTCATTTGCAGTAGGAAGGAAAAGATTCAACACGAACATTCGGGCAAATACCGCTAAGTGGAGTGCGAGCATCACGTAAAGAAATTGCGCAGACTCAAACCTGGTGCACTGCCCTCCCTAAAGTCCCCACTCATAACGCTTTCGTGAGATTTAGTCATGATTTATAATAAAACTGAAAAAACAGTTGCTAGCCAATTCAGCGTACCTACTGTACCGACAAATAAAATATCATATTTATACTTACATCTCATACGATTGCCTACAAATGTGACTCACCAAAATTGACTACATATCAATAACTAGTTGACTTGTGGCGACCTAGCGACATCTAGTGACAACTTGTAACAAACAACTCGCTAGCACCACCAGCGTCAGACAACGCAACTAAATCTGACAGTGCGCTACATCGCGCTAACGAAGTTTCTTCAGTCGGTTGACTTATATACAACTTCCAACTTCATCCAAACGGACTTCGGTCCCCAGGCACAACAACCGCCTGGAGAGAGATCTCTCTATTGTCCTCTCTCTACTACATTGGTGACCCCGACAATGGACATTTACGCAACCTGACGACCTTCAAGCACTATGACGCAGTCTCACAGCAAGCCAGACAAACCGCACTGTGCACCACTAGCATTCTGATATATCTCCATGCCTGGTGTCTACAGTGTGCACAATACTCTCATTCAGCAACGCGACTCACTGCGTCCTACTACGAGTACTTCACGGAGCAGATACACGACTCACTGTGTACTCCACTCCACTCCTCTTCTCCTGCTACGCTCGCCAACGCGGCTCTGAGCTCTACTGGAGACATCTACTACTGGCACTTGCAAGCGGCATTTTCAACGCACAGACTGCACGTCATCCATCACCATCAACCTCCGGTCTCAAAGGGGGGCTGGTGTGGCGACCTAGCGACATCTAGTGACAACTTGTAACAAACAACTCGCTAGCACCACCAGCGTCAGACAACGCAACTAAATCTGACAGTGCGCTACATCGCGCTAACGAAGTTTCTTCAGTCGGTTGACTTATATACAACTTCCAACTTCATCCAAACGGACTTCGGTCCCCAGGCACAACAACCGCCTGGAGAGAGATCTCTCTATTGTCCTCTCTCTACTACAGACTAATTGTATTTTTCAATTCGTTAGCTGATTACATAAGGTTCAAAACGTTATATAACAAATGTTTGTACTTATTGTAGTTTATAAAGTTGAGTATTTAAAAAACCAATTGCTGATGTGTTCATACAAATCTCGTAAATTTCGAATGAACGCGTCGGCTATGGTGTTTTAAACACTAAACTTTTTTTAAACTACGATATGTACAAAAATTTGTTATATACCATTTTGAACCTTATTTAATAAGATAAAACACAATTTAGTTCAAGCCTCATATAATGGCACCTATAATCCGCCATTAGAAATCTGTCCAGCCGTTTGGATTATATGAGGTATAGATAAATTAACGAGAGCATGGAATTGCATATGTAGTAGTATTGTATGTTTACAGGCATTCTATATTTGAATTTTCTATTTTCTCGTACTATCAGCATAGAAAGAGGTTTGTTATATATTGAAGAAGTAAATACCAAAATAATGTCAGTGTGAAATTGTGAATATTATTTACGTTGTGCATATATTTTTACGTCTGATTTTATTGTATTCTCACAATTATCAGAATAATTTTGTGTCAGCCCGTACGACTAAGTGTAAGTCACATAATTTTCAAAAAATATGGCTTTGAGTAATTTTGGTCTGATTGAGAGTCAAAGTAAGCAAAATCATTTTTAACTGTTATAAATATTTTGAACTTTAACTGAAGAAAAAATTAAATTTACCTTACACGGCTGCCTAGTTAGTTGAAAAAGCTACAGGTGTTTGTCTCTCTACTGTTTATAACATTGTGTCTGAGAGCAATAGTGAGAAATTCGCATCAACAAAGAAATTCACCTCCCCGAGAAATAAAAAGTTACGTACTTGTCAATCATCAGCAGTAGACGATTTTGATATATACAATTAGACTATATACAATTTTCATCTGTCCCTTGAGCAATTTCCAACCTTAAAGGCACTGCACTCTGTGTTTAAATCCGATATAGATTACAAATTTGGTATTTCCCTTACGACAATAAATATTTAAATGGAAAAAGACCGAAGACAACCGAAAAATATTCATGGAAAGACACAACATACGACTGCTAAGAATAAATTACCTTACCAAAATTGCGGAATATCAGTCTAAAGATAGACCACTAGTTTATACAGATGATACCTACAATCCACACTTCACATGTGTCCGGAGAGGCTTGGACCGATGGAACAGAATTTGGTCTAAAAAAACAAATCAGTACAGGCCAGCGGTTAATAATAGTGCACGCAGGAGGAAAAGATGGTTTTATTACCAACGCTTTGTTAATGTTTAACGCAAACCAAAAAACGGGAGATTACCAGATGAACTTTGTCAACTACGAAAAAACGAAAATGGTTAAGAGAAAAATTAATACCGAACCTGAAACCGAATAGCGTACTTATCGTAGATAATGCGTCCTATCACAACAAACTTTTGAATCGTGCCCCAACGTCAAATTCTCATAAACAGGAAATGATGTATTGGTTGACAGAACACAACATTTCATATAGCCCGTTGATGTACAAAACCAGTTTGTATGATGTAATTAAACAAAATTAAGAGCGGTTTCGTGAGTACCACATAGATGCAATTTTAAAAGAACATGGCCACTCCGTTTTACGTTTGCCACCGTATCACCCGACATTCAATCCGATCGAAAATATTTGGTCCATGGTAAAAGGATATGTAGCGAAAAGAAACGTTTCTTTAAACATGCAAGGCATCATGAGTTTAGTAACTTAACGAATGAATACTATTACTGCTGAAAAGAACATGGCCACTCCGTTTTACGTTTGCCACCGTATCACCCGACATTCAATCCGATCGAAAATATTTGGTCCATGGTAAAAGGATATGTAGCGAAAACTTTTCTTTAAACATGCCAGGCATTATGAGTTTAGCAACTGAACGAATGAATACTATTATTGCTGAGGACTGGGAAAATATTTGTCGCCATTTACTACTACTACTTATTCCATTTCTTAAGGGTATGTAATTTTATTAAATTAGGAGAAAATTATTCTCCTTTTGTTGCAAACGGTACAACTACTACAAATGCAATTCCACGTTCTTGATAATTCATCTATAATAAAGAACATTTTATATATATATTTTTTTTATTTTTTTTTTATTAGCTTATTTTGGTGTCCCACTGCTGGGCAAAGGCCTCCCCTCTTTTTCGCCATTCGTCCCGGTTGAGTGCATGCTCCCGCCATTCGCTTTAAAACGCGTCCAAGTCGTCCCGCCATCTCCTTTTTGGTCTGCCTCTGCTCCGGTAGCCATCTTGCGGAGTCCATTCGGTGGCAACCCTGGCCCACCGTTCCGGATGCATTCGGCAGACGTGTCCAGCCCAGTCCCACTTAAGCCTAGCGGTCTTGTCACCCACATCAGCAATGCCAGTTTTGGAGCGCAGTTCGGTGTTTTTGATCTTGTCAGTTCTACGAACCCCGAGTATGCTGCGCTCCATTGCTCGCTGGCAAATCTTGAGTCGGGATTATTGGGCTTCAGTCAATGACCAAGTTTGGGCAATGTAGGTTAGGATGGGAAGAATACAGACGTCGACGACTTTGCGCTTTAGTGAAAGTGAAAGGTTGCCCTTCATTAGCGCCTTCATGGACCAGAAGCTCTTCCAGGCGTTTTGGATCCTTCGATCAATTTCCTTAGCCTGTCTGTTGTCGAAGGATACTATCTGGCCCAAGTAGATATACTCGTCAACATATTGTATATCTTGCCCATCTACCGTGACGCTACGTTTCGTGCCATTGGTCATCAGCTGGGTCTTCATCCTATTTATTTTGAGTCCGACTTCAAGACTTGCCGTGCTCAGTTCTTAGAGCATTCGTTCAAGTTGGGTTGCTCTGTGAGAGAATAGGACTACGTCGTCAGCAAAGCGGAGGTTTGTTAACCTTTTTCCGTCGACGTCGATGCCCATAGTCTCCCACGAAACCGCTAGCTGTCTGAAATTTTCTTGAAGGCAACTGGTGAACAACTTTGGAGATAGCGGATCGCCCTGTTTAACGCCTTTCTCGATGCGGAATTTTGGGCCGGGAGCATGCAGCTTGATGCCAAAGCGTGCTCCAGCTCGACGAGTCGTTCTTCTTTCATCAAAGTGCGGACGTTGTTGGTGAGAACGTTCAGCAAATCAGATTCCTTTTTCTTAGCCTTGGTCGTTTGACGGGGGATCGAATACGCCCGGGGATTCTTAGCACCCCGTGCTCCAGGGCTGACCCGGCTTCCGTCAGGGCCGGGGTCCCTGGGGCGGCCGGGCACTGAGGGCCGTGACGGGGTGTTGCTCATTTCATGAGGGGGTTTGGACCATAAGCCCACCACGCTGGTCCAGTGCCCACCCATATTTTTATAAAACTTTAAAATATGTCGATATGGATATTATTGTTTTGCGCATCCCTGGTGTAAATTTACTTAGTCTGTGATCTAAACAATATCTGCACACATAAACTTTGTTTATTTATGCAACAGTGTTCAACAGTGTACGACCATGACATTTTAGCGTAGCTGTAGCTATAGAACTGTCTCTTTTGGCACTCTGAATCCCAATAAGACTGAGCATATCAGTTATCTGTATGCTGCCTTTTATTTTATCGCTCCTTCTATGCCTTTAGTTCTTATTCTGTGATTGCAACGGAGTCAGACGGAAAATTTAAAACTTCAAAGTGTTTGTGACTTTGTGTATATTATATTTGTGTTTACTATCAATGCAGTGTTATATGATATGATATGGTATAAAATATAAATATGAGTTTAAAATCTTATTACCATTGGTATTAGTGCCTGGTTGTGTAAATAACTCAAAAGGAACACCTACAAAACTATGTATTCCTGTACCACGAGACCCCGAATTCAGGAAACAATGGATCCTGAACTCGGCGGAACAATAATCTGGATTTGCCGCTAAGAAAGGTGCCACCATTCTCGTGTCGATTTTAGGCAAATTGACACTGTCTGCTTTAATAAATGTGCTCGACATGTGTGTATTTCAATTTTAAATGAATTTACTAACGCAGTAGGTATGAAATATTATGCATGTTTTTTCGGAGGTAGTCTCGAGTTTAATTCGTTGTTTACAGCAAACGTAGAAATAATGAATACTTGTCACAATGTCACTCTAGTAGTCTAGTCAGTCTTGAGTTAATGACAGTGACTAGAAGTAAGATGACGTCAAGCAACCACTTTATAATAACGAAAGTGAAGTTCTCAGCGTACGGCAGTTATATATTTTAAGGAGTTCTACCTCAACGCACAAAATGGCGCTAAAATTACCGTACTACCAGGAGCTTCTTAAAAAGCGAGTTTTTAGACTTCCCCTTCTTAAAGTTAAAACGCAAATTGCAAAAAAACTAGGCCCCTTCTCACGTTTAAACCTTTACAACAAGGTCAACAAAATCTGTGACATTAAAACTAGTTCCCCTAATGATGCTATGTACAAGATTCAGGATTGGCTTCTCTCATTAAACTACAAAGAGACTGAAAATTTCTTGAGTTCATAATAATGTGAAATAATAACAAATAAACTCTCGAGTTCTACTCCCATCCTCATACATGCACACACACACACACCATACATACACACATTCACTCACACCCACTCACACACACACTCACGCTCACATCCCATTTTACTTTGTTTATGTTCAATTTAATATTAATTTCTCTTTTTGGTTGTGTACACTTTTAAGTAATACTAATTCTTTAACGATCGCTATTTCTGTCTGGGTAATCATTTAATGTGTCATTCTACGAATCAGGCCGTGCCTTGTGTAGATGTCACAAGAAATTGTCAATTGTGATGCCAATAGCAGTAACAATTAAGTCTCATATTATAATTTTAGTTGTATATCTAATTACTGTTTCAATAAAAGAATTTGAATTTGAATTTGAATGTGATTGGTGTTTGATTATACTAGGTTAAATATCATTATGTTATTATAAAGTAAATAATAAGACGACGACATTATTAAATTATTTAAAATTATAATAATCATTGTCGTCAATAAAAATTGCTTTACAAGGTGTCTCTGACCATGGGGCTTTAAATGCAGGGATCGATTCTTCTCCTCAAATGGAACTCCTTTTGTTTTTCGATTTTACTCCTCAAACGTAGGGATCGATTCTACTCCTCAAATGGAACTCCTTTTGTTCTACGACTTTAAAAGATAAGGTGATTTTTATTTCCTAATTTAACACAAAATAAATTAATTTACTCATTAAACTTGATTAAAGTTTGAAAGTTTGATCACGTAGTTATAACCAGAGCCCGGAATTTTCGTAGCACTTTTGAGCTGTCATAGGGACTTCTCGTTTATCGACTTCCAATATACATGTGTAAATCGATAAACACAAGTAGAAGTAAACAACAGCAGTCTTATCGCAAATGGAATGGATGGATTTTACTGGTGATAGGACCCTGTGCAGGGTCCGTCCGGATCGCTACCACCATCTTATCCATTAACCGCCCGCCAAGCAACAGTGTTCGCATTGTTGTGTTCCGGTGTGGGGATAAGACAACCGGTGAAATCACTAGCATAGAGGCATTCCGTTTTAGTCCTCAGGGTTGGCAGCGCATTTGAGGTCATAGGATTAAAGTCTTGAGAATTCAAATGGGTCTCAGATTCCACTTACCACCAGGTGGCCTAAGTGCTCGTGTGCCTTCTCCTTACCATAAAAAAAAAAAAAATAGCGATCTTTTCGAGACATGATAATGACTATCAATTTCTTTTATACATAAACTAATGATGAAAAACTTGTTTTAGCACTAAAACTGACTTTAAACATGAAATTGATAAATGTTAAAACACTGAACTGAACTGATTAAAAGTACAATTGTTAACTATTAACTTTTCATTGCAAATCTCTATTTAACATTTTCAGCCACTCAAAAGTTATATAAAAGAGATCGCTCTTTAGCGATAAGACTGCCTGTTGTTTAACTTTTCTTTTAATCTTCATTGATATGTTGTGTTGTGTTCTATAATGTATCGATAAAATGATGCATATCGGAAGTCGATAAACGAGAAGTCCCTATGACACATAAAAATTGCTACGAAAATTCCGGGCTCTGGTTATAACTTACTGTAAATTGAGTTATTTTCTAAGTCGTAGAACAAAAGAGGTGGCATGGAGGTCAACAAACACTGGTCTATTATCATTTTTCTTCGTAAGTAATATTTAATTCATAAAAATCGGAGCTACTCGGTTTTTTTGCAACTGCGGTCAATACTGTCATAACTACAACAATTTATTAATGTCACTATTATTATCACAGTACATCCCGGTGGTAGGAGCTCCAGCATTACTCAGCGTGGGATTATTGGCTGCGTTGATAGTTGCTCACAACCTGCTCTTTAACAGGAACCGAAACAGGTAATTTAGTGCAGTTATATTTTTTGCTATCATCAATTTTTTATTTCCACCTCCAAACTTCTTTTTTCTACGCCTATCCTTGGGTTTTACCATGATACAGGAATGTAAAAAAAACTGGCCAATTAAGCTCTAGACCACTTAACTGATTTTATTTTAAATAGCGGTAAATGAGAGATACTCTTCCTTTAATCAGGTTTCTATGATACCAGTCTCAAGCCCTCTAGTAGTGCGATTAACGATGAGATCATGTAATAAACAGACAGTTTTTTTTAATCAAAATATCTATAAATATAAATTCTATATAACTATTGTAACGATTTTTTTGGCATTTTAACTTGCTTCAATTTTATATGACTAGGGCTCATCCATCGTTTCAACGATGCAGAATTTAATGCTGTCAAAGAAAAGCAAATAAACAAAAACTAACAAACGCAATAAAGTCAGTATTATGAACGACAAAATAATAATGGACCTACAAATGAAAATGATTACCAAAGAAATAAGTGTCGGTCAATTTCTATTAGAATGTGCAATATAATTAAGCATATTTTTGTCATTAAGTCTAGATTAAATGAATAAATAAATAAATTTGTAATAGAGTGGCTTATAGAACCCTTTTTATTAAAAAAAATATTATGATTGAACTTATTATAATTTTCAGTCCAAAGATTTCAACTACATTTTGAAGTTGGAAAAATTGGAGAAAAGTCATCCAATATGTTCAACTGGTCGTACAGATAGTTGAATTAAGTTGAACATATTGGAGTAAAGGCATAACTCGCACGTGTCTCTGATATCGGAAGTATGTTAATCTGCCGGTTTGCACGATGGGTTGGAAATGTGAAAATATATATACGTATATTGGAGCGCGTCAGATTTTCAGAGTTGAACCCGAAAGAACCACCCAATGCAAAGACTGTCGATTCGGACGTGACGCAAGCTTTTGGCAGCTTTTTGAAAATCTAAAAAAACTAAATACCTACCTATTGAAATACTCGAGCGCGTCAGAATTTTATACTGACAGTTCAGCTTAATGTCTAAGATGTGCTGACCCATAATCTGACTATTAGTAGGAGGGGTTTTCTTACAGTTTGTAAAAAATACAAGTTTTTGCTGCCTACTGTACTTTTTTATCAACCAGTCATAATCTGCTTATCGAGATGAAAAATGAGATTAGCTTTTAGACGTCATAATCAGAGGGCGGAATTTCTCATGGCAAAAATTGATATGTCATAGGGATGGAACGAAGTATTTTATCGACTATCGACAAGTAGTTCTGGTTCACGTAGCACAAGATCTTTTACCAAATAGAATTATACCTCCTATTGATACATTATACTTAGCAAAATAATTTCCCAATATTAACAATGCCGTCTAGCAGCGGTCTTTTAGTTTAATATAGTTTTTGGTAAATTGAAGTGTAGTTTTCAGTATTATTGTATAGTTCTATGTCTAAGATTTAGCTTTAGACAAAGAAGACATGTGTTTTAGACAAAAATAACAAAATATTTACAAATTAAATCCTAAAACTTCACGTATTGTTTAAATAAATAGCTAAATGCGAATCAATAATGACATTTACATTTTAATATAAAAGCAAAACTAAAATAACAAAGAGATTAGTGATGACACAATATCGATAACTGGAAAAGTCGATAAAGCAAAATGTTCTATCCCTATGACATTAAAATTTTTGGCATGAGAAGTTCCGCCCTCTGGTCATAATATTTCATGGTTGTTGGATTTACATACGTTTTCCAAATTGATACCAATTCCAGTAACCGTAACAGGTTCAAAATTGTCTTGTGAGATGTGAGACCACACTTTATTGACGACTTTAACTACTTAGGCTAGTGGGAATCGGCACATTATATTATATTATCATGATCTTTGAATGCTTTCATTCAAAAAAAAATCTGAGGTGCTCGTGTTTTACTAACATTCGATTTTTTTTACTATTTGATCGGCAACCCTTGACGCGCGACCTTATATTGAGGTCTTATATTTGGTGGAGATACCCAACAGGGTGCAAGGAATCTCGCGTATGTTAATCTGCCAAGCTCGAGTAAATCCCGAAATCCCCTCTTGGGCTCCCCTACACAAGCCTAGAGCTTAGTTTCGGACTAGGTCAATTTGTGTGACATTGTCCTGTGTTTTTTTTCTATAGTATTAACCTTTGATTAGGACGTAATTCTATGTGCTTTTAGCCATATTTTGCTGAACCAGGATCACAATAGCATCATCTCATAGTTTAAAAATCCCGCTATTACACGGTTCTATGTTGTAGTTAGACTAAGAAGAATTCCAAGGTCCTATGTTAATTTATTTCATATTACTGAATGTGTGTCTATATAATAATATGGATTTGATGCTATAATAATTGATGTACTCCAAAGATTTTGAAAAAATCTGTCGTAGGAAAGTCCAATATAGACAGTATTTAATAAATATACCATCCTCCGGATGCCGCGAGCAGATGTTGAGTACTTATTATGAACTGCTGTTTTAAAGGAACGAGTCTAACACCGTGTTATATAAAAACGTAACCCTTTTACTTTCCTCATGTCCGTTTGTCCGTATGTCATAAACAAATAACCCTTAGCCAAACAGAGGTTACATACTCGTAGAGACCACATGGTACATTTTAATAAAAAAGACAATAATTTACTTTTTTATAACACTTAGATAGATTGGTTTGATCTACCAAAATCCATAGACAAAAAAATGCTAGGCCTGGTAAATCGCAAACTATAAAGCTAATATTGATAGAATCTAAATGTGCCATCCCATATATCGCTCGCCTGTGGCTCGGGTTACACTCACTATCACTATACATTATTTATTATCATGATTTATATATACCACATTAAAATGAAAAAAATAGTACTAAAACTACGCTACAGACAAATAAAGTCCTATGTACGAAACAAGATCTGTTTATAACGGTTCCAAAGTTCTATATGGTTCTATTTAAAAACAAGTAGTTTATATTTATTACATAATTAACTGATTACGGCGCGGCGTATTCTTTTATTTTCGGCAAAAGTATATTTCAATTGACACATACGTTTATATAACAGATCTTTAACGAGCTAAATATGGGTATGCTTATTTTCAAAGCTTATTATCTCCGTTCGACGTTCATGTACCATAGAACCCTGTATCATTGGTTTAGCGATTTGTCCCACAGAGTACATACACAATTACTGCGTATTTTGTCACTCTATCGTATCGATCATAAACTAAAATAATTGTCACTTTCACAAAACACTGATAAAGCTACATTTCAATATGACAAACAGACAAATTGTTTAGGCTACTTGAACTTGCCGTGACCACCAAGGCCCTCGGTTTGTTGCTGAAAATGGCTGATCGTTAGTACAAAAAAAGGGAGAATTTTATAAGAATGTCTTAAGGTGATTGTGAGACAATTACGCAGCGGAACCGATAAATTTTATGCTCTTGTTCTATTCTCATGCATAGAGAATAAGATTTCAATTGTTAATTCTTAGTGTCAACAAAGTTCTTAAAATTTTGTTGGGCACCATCTCGCTTCATCCCTCGTTTTTCATTCCGTTCTGGTTTTTAATTTTTATTATATTGATAGGTATGTTACATACTATGTACAGTTATATTTTTACTTCAACTTGAGTGACCCTACCCGCGTCTGAAGTTTTCCCTGAGTAATATAATATGATTAAATTTCTTATTCAAATTGCGTCACGATTTTTCAATAACGTGCAATTTTCTGTTTCAGGATACGTTTGGGTTATTCAAGTGCCAAGGTTGGTACGAAAACCCCTGCTAAACTTGCTGACGCAGAATTTCCTTTTAAATAATAAAACATGAATTGCCAACGAAAGTAGATAACCTATCGGACAAAATATTGAACATACCTAAGATTTCGATAATCCTATTAACAATGCATGTATTAAGGTTTTTTGTATAAGAGTTTGATGCTACCTTCGCTATTAGAAAATCTATGGTTGCAAAAAAGTACCTGTATTCTTTGTCCTGTTTACTTAAGAGTACAGTCAGTACCAACGTTTCCTTAGTAGCTATCGGCTTTCGTGTAGTTGGGACCGTTTCGTTTCGTCACTCATATAAACAAATCAATTTACCATTATTATTATAGAATAGAATAAACATTTATTTTCAGACCTTACAATCAATAGTTTTCAATGTGCAATTAAATTTAAATTACCATTATTAATTATCATAAGTAAGTAATAAAGAGTAATAGTTCAATTACAATAATAATAATTAAATAATATTAAATTTAAATTATAAAATTAAAAATTAAATTAAATTATACTAACAGCAATATTGTGGATATGGAGACAGTTCCAATAGGCTACAATTGAAGAGTGCCACCTGCCTGGGACTGCGGCCAGGAGGGTGTTGGGGGTGGCGCACGCGCGACGGAGCATGGACGCGCTGCGCTTGCACATGATGGCGTGTAGGATTACCATTGAATTGCCGACAAACTTTTAATCGAATATTATTTCAAAGACAACGTTTCAAGTATTTTCATTTCACCGACAAGTCATTGCGTCGAGGACTCAATACTAGGTAGTTAATTTGAAACGAGGTCTTTTAATTGGTTGTTGACTTACTTATTTCAATGAAATTCATGTCATGACTAATCATTTCGGGTTTTTTTTATTTTATTTTTTTACTTGTAATAAATTAATAATATTTATTCCGCATAAAGTTATTTCAATTGGTAATATTTTGCTATCAAAACTAAACGCAATCACTCACTCTGCGCGATTATAGCTATGTGTGTGTTATGATTGACCATTGATATAATTTAATAATAGTAATGTGTTATGCTATCTGTCAACAGTTCATTTTCTTGGGGGTCGCAGTTCTAACCTAACCTAACCCACTTCTGTAAACAGTTCATTTTCTTGGGGTTCGCAGTTCTAACCGAACCTAACCCACTTCTGTCAACAGTTCGTTTTCTTGGGGGTCGCAGTTCTAACCTAACCTAACCCACTTCTGTCAACAGTTCGTTTTATTGGGGGTCGCAGTTCTAACCTAACCTACTTTGAAAGCCTCATAGGACATATAAATTTGTATTAAAGTAATACGTCGAAGAAAAGAATTTCAATATTTTGTAGCTGTACCAATTAATGTGTCATGCTATCTGTCAACAGTTCATTTTCTTGGGGGTCGCAGTTCTAACCTAACCTAACCCACTTCTGTCAACAGTTCATTTTCTTGGGGGTCGCAGTTCTAACCGAACCTAACCCATTTCTGTCAACAGTTCGTTTTCTTGGGGGTCGCAGTTCTAACCTAACCTAACCCACTTCTGTCAACAGTTCGTTTTATTGGTGGTCGCAGTTCTAACCTAACCTACTTTGAAAGCCTCATAGGACATATAAATTTGTATTAAAGTAATACGTCGAAGAAAAGAATTGCAATGTTTTGTAGCTGTACCAATTAAGATAATTTGTAACAAATCAGCGATTAAGTAGTATTCGTTGATTAGTATTTCCATGTAGTAAGATAAATTTAAATAAATAGTTGTTGAAATAAAATTACGCCAAAAAATATTACTAGTACTAAAGTTCGATGAATCGTTGTCGATGAAATAATATGCGATGAAAAGGTTGTCGACAAAACAAGGGTACACCTGGCGTTTGAGCCGTCGACGCGCGCCTCGGCGATCATTCCCGAGGCGCTGCAGCCGCGCGGTACCCCCACCATTGCCCGGAAAGCGTCATTACATTGAACTCGCAGGGCATTATACCGGGTGTACAATCCAAATGGGTCAGTATGGTGAAGTAGGAAACTATGAGAGATAGCGAGATCTGTTCTTAGGAACCATGACGTCGATTTTAGATTAAGAACATAGAATAAGAACTCAAGGCATAGAAGTAGCCTTAAAACGAAAGCGCCATATCTATACCTACCTGTCTCGAAAATTTCAATAGTAATATTCAATAAGTTAAAAAAGGAAAGATTACTGCAGTATCCAGTTTTTGCCAAAACTAGCCGTACACACCTAGTCACCAACTGGCGTCCATCATGTCACCATGGTCATAAATTAGCCTGCCAAATCAAATATCTCTTAAATGTTAGTCTATACTAATATTATAAAGAGGAAAGATTTGTTTGTTTGTTTCGAATAGGCTCCGAAACTACTGGACCGATTTGAAAAAATATTTTACCGTTAGAAGCCGACATTATTCCTGATGAACATAGGCTACTTTTTATCCAGTGAATCAAGAGGAAGGTTTATATATAATACTTTCACCCGAAGCGAAGCGAGGGTGGGTTGCTAGTATTTAATAAGGTAATAAATTATAATATTCGAAAAATGGTTTATTTTAGATTCCTTGACGACGATAATATGAAGCAAAGTTGGGTAGAAGCTCACTGCAAAATTGGTCTTGGTTGAAACATAGTCTTAATTGCTCCAAACATTTTGAAGATAATATTTGGTCAAATACCGGTAAGTGGAGTGCCAGCATCACGTAACAAAATTGCGCAGACTCAAACCTGGTGCAGTGCCCTCCCTAAGCTATTATCCCCACTTAAACGCTTTCGTGAGATTTAGTCATAGTTTATAATAAAACTTAAAAACACTCAATAGCCCGAATAGAGGGCTGCACTGAAAGTTTCGGTAATCTAATACTTAGAAACATATTTTTGACACATATCATAATAATCCTTTTTATAATCTCTAAAGTTTCATTATTTTAACACACTGGCCACATAGAAAAAAAAAGCGATGGTTCGGTTGCAATTGTTTTTTGAAGTCTCCGAGTCGCTGCTGAAAATGGAATTGTCCCGTGAAAATTTAAGAGCTAGTGGTTTATCACAAAAACAATGTGGAGACCGGATGATTGTTGCTTTTAGTAATGAAGCGCCTTCAAAGACGACAATATACAGGTGGTATGCAAAATTTCAACGTGGCCGTCTATCCCTCATGGACGACGTGCGTGAAGGTCGACCAAAATCGGCAGTCACGCAAGAAAACGTCGATGCTGTGCGTCAGCTGATAAAGGAAGACCGACATGTGTCATATCGGGATATTCAAGAGTGTTTGGGCATTGGAATGAGTCGGATACAAATCATTTTACAGGAACAATTATGCGTGCGAAAGTTGTTTTCCCGTTGGATCCCTCACTTATTGTCTGAGGAGCAGAAAACGACTCGTGTCAATTGGTGCCTCAGAACTTTGAATAAATTCAACGGAGGAAGCTCAAATGCAGTTTTTAGCATTGTATCCGGTGACGAGTATTGGATATATGCATATGAGCCTGAAAATAAAAACCAATCTCGAGTATGGGTCTACGAAGATGAGCTCAAGCCGACAAAAGTTATTCGTTCTCGCAGCACGGCCAAAAAGATGGTGGCTACGTTTGTCTCCAAATCGGGTCACGTGGCTACTATTCATCTTGAAGATCGTAGAACGGTCAATGCCGATTGGTACACCACTATTTGTTTGCCGAGATCCTTGGCTGAACTCCGAAAAAAAAAAACCTAGTCGCCGCATTATCCTTCACCACGACAATGCCTGCCCTCACACCGCTCGGAAAACAACCGAGTACCTACCTGGACGGTGAAAAAGTCGAATTACTGGACCGTCCTCCATACAGCCCTGACTTGAGCCCCAATGACTTTTTCACATTCCCCAAAATTAAGGATAAGTTGCGTGGTCAGCGGTTTCAGACTCCGGAAGCAGCAGTGGAGGCTATTAAAATGGCCATTTTGTCGACCCCTACTTCAGACTTCAATATGTGATTTAATGACTGGTTTGATCGCATGGAAAAGTGCATAAAATATAAAGGAGAATACTTTGAAAAACAATAAAAATACTTTTATTCAATTTAACTGCATATTTTTTTCTATTCCCGAAACTTTCAGTTTGACCCTCGTACCTACAGTACCGGCAAATAAAATATCATATTTGTACTTACATCTCATATGATTACCTACAAATGTGGCTCACCAAATTTGACAACCAATCAAGAACTAGTTGACCAATCGTATTGCTATTATTGGTTAGCTGATTAAACAAGGTTCTAAACGGTATATAACGAATGTTTGTACATATTGTAGTTTAAAAAATTTAGTATTTAAAAAATCATTGCTGATGTGTATATACAAATCTTCTTTTTTTTTTACTACGAGATGTACAAACATTTGTCATGTACCATTTGGAACTTTAATTATTCAGATAACACATTTTTTTTCAAGCTGTCCAGCCGTTTGGATGATACGAGGTATTAATGAATATGTTACATATTTATAAAACTTCAAAGTGTGTCAATATCGATATTATTATATTGTCCGTCGCTGGTGTAAATTTACTTAGTCTGTGATCTAAAAAATATCTGCACACAAACGTTGTTTATATATGCAACAGTGTTCAACAGTGTACGACCATGACATTTTAGCGTAGCTGTAGCTATAGAACTGTCTTTTTTGGGCACACTGAATCCCAATAAGAGTGCATATGAGCTGTCAGTATGTTGCCTTTTATTTTACCGCTCCTTCTACGCCTTTACCTAGTTCTTATTCTGTGATGCGGACGGACTCGGCGGTGGCGGTCGGCGCGGCGCCTAAAGGGAGTTGCGCGCCCGATTGGACGTTGTAAGTAGCCGTACTAATAAATACTCGTACGCTAAAATGCGGCGGCGTGGGAACGCGTACGTACGAGTACATGATAAGACTTGTTCCAAAAACCTACTCCAGTAAATACGTCTCACCTCTACTCTGTTGAGAGGCACGCCATCCAGAGTAACGGGCGTTACTGGCGTGTAACATTTGGTGCCGGCCTTACAAATTAAAACTACTCTTCCCGTTGTATCTGAGCCCGTGGGCATGAGCACAGGCCTCACACGTTCAGCAACTCTAAGCGAACCTATCGATGGGGTCCGCAAAACCATATCATCCGCATAGCTAATATTTGGGTGAATTGCATAAATATTGTACATAATGAAGGACCTAATTGAGGTCAAAGTTTAATTGAAACAAATTATTTATTTATAACACCCTGTATAAGTTGAACAGCCTTGGTGAGGTAAGCACCCTGCCTCACTCCACACTACGAGGGTGACACTGAAAGTTTTTAGAACTGGCCACTTGTAAACAAAATAATTAAAAAATAAGTTTAAATTATGAAAATGGAACTGTTTGCCAATATTATTGAGTATAAATTTTATTTTTTGTCATTTGTTTAAGATTAGGCGGCAAATTGAAAATTGTCTGTGTCACGTAAGCATGAATTTAGCGCAAGAAAATTTTCGTGCAATGATTTTTTGTGACTCGATATCATTTAGGTCTACAAGAAAGTTATGATAGACTACAATTGGCCTTTCCCGATGAAGCCCCATCTCGGGATTCGGTCACTTACGGCCACTTTCCGGAACCACGTGCCTGGAATGCCCACATCCCTGAACGCCCACGTCGCTCGAACGACCATAATACTAAAAAGGCCACATGCCTTGAATGACCACATCCCTGAACGTTCATTTCGCTTGAACAACCACTTTTACAAGTGTCAATGCCTTATAAAAATTAAAATGTTAGTGTCCCATATTCTGCTACGACGCTTTGCTTTGGGCTTAAAACCACTAAATTTCATAATACCTTAGTCACTAATAACCCTAATTTTCAAATTACCATGGGCTCATAATACCTAAATGTCAAATTGTCTCATTCTTAAAATGAACGAAATTCATTATGACTTTTACCAAAAACGTAATACTTATTTTCTAAATACCTAAAGGTTGAAATGCACAATTCCTTCAAATACCGAAGGACAGAAATCCCAAAATATTAAAATGACTCAATACCAAAATACGTAAATAGCAAAATACCTAATTTTATTTTCACGAGCGGTACATACTTTGTAGAGTTATCCAACGAAAGCTGAACCACGAAAAAGGCGGCAATTTCAAAAATCATGAAGGCTGCAACGTAAATGACACTGATAATGATTAATGACAATTATTCAGTCATACCATTTATCAAAAGAATTCTAGAAATATAAATAATGGATAATTGTAGCAAGAGGCGACGGTAGGACTCCCCAGATTATGTGGAGGATTCCCAGTCTCAAAGCATTCTAGTACCACCAATTCACAAAAAATGTAAACAACAAGCATCACCAATATATGAACCTGAAGAAACAGCACCAGAGATAGAAGTAATTTGTGCTGACTGCGTCGAGGGTACCGAAGATAAGAGAAATGAATATTTCGGGTTGTTAATTTCCGAGGAGTTAAAACATGTCCCATCCTACATGAGGACCACCGTTTACCGGCATATCTTAAAAATCGTCGATGCTTTTAAAAATAAACATACAAAGTTAAATCAAGTTAAAGTGGTTTATCCACCACAAGTTCTGAAATAACTATATTATTATTTGTATATACTTACTGCTGTTTGTTAAATTGAATACATTTTGTTAAGTAAATTAAAACATCGTAGCTTGCATTTAATTTCAAAACAACTTTTAGCTCAACCGACACGGGGAATATCTTTGTAAATCATTTTTTCATCACACTTGCACGTAAACAGTATCTAAACATACAGGTTAACTTGGCCGTAAGTAATGCCGCATATGAAACCCTCGACCTTTCTTTTTGACATGAAACCCATGGTCGGTAAGTAATTTTCTTTTTTAATAATTCGTGGACTCAAACTATCACAATACGTCGACTTCGGGCTTCTAACAGACTCTCGTTTGTAATTCTGTCTTTACCAACCTTAATACACAATGTAGGTACTATTGTCTATTTATTTTTTGAATTGGTTGCAGCAGCACTTCGTGAAATGCCCAGTTGTAGGTACAATTTATAGAGCTTGATAAACGAACAATATCTTAAAGAGGTGGTGCATCTGGTTAAAGTAATAAATATTTTATCACGATATATCTACTCGTAACTGACTGTTAGTAACTCTAATAGGTACATAGTCATAGTATAGGCTTATAACGAGTGCGGGGTTATGCTTCTACTAAATTCTCCTACCTACCTACTGGTAGGAGCACGAAGACAATAATGTCCTGATTCTCCTACCGGTAGGAGCACGAAAACAATAATGTCCTGATTCTCCTACCGGTAGGAGCATGATTACCATTATGTTGCCGTTTCCTCGTGGTCCTACTATTTTTGTCCTACTGAATTTTGACTGAGCCCTCTTTCTGGGTGGTTTTGCCCTTCGGGCGTCTGAAGATACCTAACGAACCTAACCTACCTACTTTTACGACCACAATTAGTATTTAAGTAGTGATCAAATCTAGTTTTTTGACTAGTAGGACAAATTAGTAGGACCACGAGGAAACGGCAACATAATGGTATTCATGCTCCTACCGGTCTCCTACCGGATCAGGATATTATTGTCTTCGTGCTCCTACCGGTAGGAGAATCAGGATATTATTGTCTTCGTGCTCCTACCAGTAGGAGAATTTAGTAGGAGCATGACCCCGCACTCCTTATAACTACTAAATAGCATTTTACCTTTTTAACAATATACCCAGATCTCAAAACATACCGAAAAGACTACATTTTATTATTCACTAGATTACACTACCTCCTTGAAACAACACTATGACTGGCCACTTATAAATTATCTATTACCTATGTTGTCATCTACTTACTTTATCGTTGTCATTGTCTAGCTAGGTGACATTATTAAGCTACTTTTTAGAAAACTATTCACTTGACATTGGCGAAATCACTATGTGGACCGCCATTTAATAAAAATGAAGAAGAAGAAGCTACTAATAAAATACTAATCATTATCGGTGCTAATGTAATCTTAAAATATGGGTCGTTTTCAAAAAAATTGTACATAGTTAAGGGCTTTAATTAAAACAAAACTTAATTGATTCCTTTGTGTGACGAAAGTTACCCATACAGGTTGTATGACTAACTTTCGTTATACAAAGGACGCGATCGTGATTTTGTTTTCATTAAGCCCTTAACTATGTAAAATTTTTTTGAAAACGACCCTTATGGCAGATGAAGATTTGGATTATGCTACGAGCCGTAAAGGTAAATCCATAGCAATATATAAGGGTTATAAATATAATTTACGTAGGTACTAAAAATAATAAAAATGGCACAACTCTATGGAGATGCACAGACAGAAACAATTGTTATGCATCTATTTCAATTGATGGGACGGGCAGAAAAGTGATACGGGAAAATAAAAAAAAACATCAGTGTAAACCAGACTTCGTCCAGAGGGATATTGACTTGATGCTAGATAAATGTAAAAAAGAAGTTTGTTCAAATTTTGCCGCAGTTCAGCAAATTTACGAGAGTCATGTAGAAAAATTAGTGCAGTCAAGGGGTATAAAATTTTCAAGGCACATTCCAGTATTTTCTTCAGTGAAAATGGATTGTATGCTGCAAGAAAAAGGTTTTTAAAGGTAACTAGACTGACTTAAGAAACTAGAAGATGTGAATATAACCGGCACATTAACAGAAGATTTCTTGGTCTGTGAAGACGGTCGCGAAGATAAATTACTTATATTTGCTACAAAAGTCTGTAAAACCATCATAAATAATCTCGACGGCTCGTACTATGCTGATGGTACGTTTCATGCTGCACCACATCCATTCTGTCAACTCTTCGTTCTCCATTTACTTAGATAATAAATCTACTAAAAGTTCAATAAATATGGTTCCTGTGGTATATGGGTTATTACCTAATAAGGAAAGCAAAACGTATTATCGTTTTTTCTCTTTGCTAAAGGAAAAGCTCAGTGTCAATATAGTCAAGTTTAAGTGTGATTATGAGTTAGCAATTCTAAACAGTGTCGGCAAGGTATTTCCAGAAGCTATTAGAACTGAATGTCAATTTCATTTTAGTAAGGCAATTAAGAAGATGTGTAGGAGTTTAAAGTTGAATGAAACAAGTTTTGGCCGAATATTAAAAAGAAAAGCTGCTGTTCTACCGTTACCTTCCGGCAAATAGAATTAAACCAGCTTGGTTGTCAATTATTCAGGCTGCTCCACAAACATCAGAAGCTTTAAGATTTAAAAGGTATTTTGAAACGCAGTGGTTTCAAAAAGTGACAGCTGACATAATAGGTATGCTGTTCCGAAGATAAATTTAGAACGAATGAAATGAGTAGCTGCATCAGGGAAAGTTTTCCTCCTCTGCTATTAGTTTGAGGGCCATTTCTTTTGTTTACCTACCAATTACGTATTACGACATAAGGAGGACCGCCAACTCAGCGCGCACATTCCAGTGACCGACTACACGAGGCGCAACCTCAGCAAAATACGAAATTACCTATTAATAACAACTTCAATGTAGATTCACTTTTCGTTCACACTTCGAGCAATTGTCATCTCGCTTAGGATTAATTTCTGTAACATTTGTTTTAATTAAAATAGTAATAAAAGTTTTTGGTTTTTTTTCGAACCTCCGATAGCAGCTAACGTAAGTGGCGCAGTCGGTAGGATACTCGCGGGTCGTTTTCGTGAACAAATTCGGGACCTCAAAAATCGAGACCGCGCGTTCGCGAGCCACCCGGGTTGGCTTTTAAGCACCGCTGCCGAGTATCCAGAATCTACGAGCTGCACGCCGGAGGTGAATCCAGCAATCGATTCTCGAGGAAGACCAGAGATGAAGCATTTGTAAGTACACCTGAATTGTTCTCGTGCTGCTTGCTTCCTTAGTCCGTAAATCCTTATTATCCATAATTTTTTATCCCAAGAAAACGGGATCCCGGGAACCTACATCGAGTCAGGTTCGACGGGATAGATTAGATTTACTTAGAAATATAGATAGTTCAGATTTAGATAGTTTAGATAATTTGGGAAATAAGAGTTTAGTTAATACCGATAGAACAATGAGTATGAACCCGGATGACATTTATAAAGCTCTACGCTTAGTCCCGGATTTTGACGGCAATCCTAACATCCTTACACGATTCATTAAAATATGTGATCAAATAGTTGCGGCCTATTTCAGCGAGGAAGCCGGGTTATCCAATCTGTGTCTTATTAATGGAATATTAAATAAAATAACTGGTACAGCTGCAAGCACTATTAATAGTAATGGCATCCCCGATAGTTGGGTAGGTATTAGGGCAGCCCTCATTAATAACTTCTCCGACCAACGTGACGAGACGGCATTATATAACGATATTTCCATAGCTAGTCAAGGTAATAGAACACCTCAGGAATTTTATGACCACTGCCAGACACTTTTAAGCACAATAATGACTTATGTATCTCTACATGAGAATATTAGCTCTACTATAGAGGCCAAACGGGTTCTTTATAAGAAAGTGGCTATGCAAGCCTTTGTACGCGGCCTGAAGGAACCGCTAGGTTCACGTGTTAGGTGTATGCGTCCGGATTCAATAGAAAAAGCCCTTGAGTTCGTGCAAGAGGAGCTCAACGTCATGTATGTACAACAGAGAGGAGACATGGCTAAATTCCACCAACCAAACAAGGTAACCACGTCCTCACCAAATGTAGGATTTGCACCGTCTCGACCCTTCCATTTACCCCAAGCACCAAATTGGCCTACACCTTTTGGTCAACGACCAGTGCAGCAACCCCCACAACCATATAAGTTCAACCCTATGCAAATGCAGCCCCAAGATCGCAAGCCAACTAGAACGCAACAGATGTTTGGCGCCCGTCCGCCTAATTACAACCCCCAGAGTAATGTTTTCAGGTTACCCCCTAGAAACAATCCCCAATTTAATTCTACTCCCAAACCTATGAGTGGAGTTCAGACTTACACCCCAAGGGTATTACCTCAGTCGAATCAACCCTATTTTAGGCCACGCGAAGTAAACATGAATGAATGTTCACCCTACGACGGCGATTCATATTACGAACATTATTATATGCAACCGGAATGTCATTACGACGCTACAATGACATATGATAACTATGATGTTTATGATCCCGCTGCCGGATTAGATGTAGAACCAAGCTATGATTATCAGCCGAGAGACGACGCGATACCTAGCACTAGCGAACAGCCAAATTTTCAATCGGACCAGGAGTTACGCAAGCCAATATAGAAATAAACCTACAGTCTCAACGGCAATTGCCTTATATTCAAATTAGCAACCCGCCACTAAAATGTTTGATAGACACTGGGGCAAATCAATCTTTTATTAGCCCCGAAGCCGTCCAACGCTACTTCCCAAGTTTTCCCCTTAATTATGACCCCTTCGAGGTCACTAATGTTCACGCCGTAAGCAGAAATGATTACTCGTTAACACTACCTAGTTTCCCAGAATTCAAGGACACGGGTGATATGAAATTATTCATATACCGATTCCATGATTATTTTGACGGCCTCATAGGACTAGATTTACTAACCGAATGGGAAGCCAAGATTGATTTGAAAAGTAACACTCTAATTACGCGAACCACGAGCAACCCGATACGAATGTATCATTCAGGTACATCTAACAATTACTTCGAGGAAGTGATTCCCGCCGGTACGTCAAAAATAATTAAAGTTCCGATTAACACCGTCGACGGTGAAGTTTTACTAAGAGAGCAGAAAATTAGTAGCTGTATGATTCATCCTTGTTTTACAACAGTTAAAAATAATCGTGGATACATAGAAGTTGAAAACCAATCCCCGAATGACGTAATCTTTTCAATCGACCAGCCCGTTCAAGCTGACCTCTATAATATCGAGTGCATGCGCACCGACCTATGCCATAGTACACGCGCACAGGACGTAACATCGCGGTTGCGTACCGATCACTTAAATGAAGAAGAGATAACTAACTTAAAATTACTTTGCTCTCGCTATGCCGACGTATTCTATATCAAAGGGGAGGCACTTACTTTCACTAATAAAATAAAACACAGAATTAGGACTACTGACGAAGTACCGGTTTATACAAAAAGTTATCGGTATCCTTTTGTACATAGGCAGGAGGTTAGGGATCAAATAACCAAAATGCTCGATCAGGGAATTATTCAACCTTCAGATTCCGCTTGGAGCTCGCCTATTTGGATTGTACCAAAGAAGGTGGATGCCTCGGGGAAGCAAAAATGGCGTCTTGTGGTTGATTTCCGCAAGTTAAATGACAAGACTATAGATGATAAGTATCCGATTCCCAATATCACGGATGTGCTAGATAAGCTAGGAAAGTGTCACTACTTTACCACCCTGGACTTAGCAAGCGGATTTTACCAAGTTGAGATGGACCCCCAGGACATCTCCAAAACAGCCTTCAATGTGGAACACGGACATTTTAAATTCTTAAGGATGCCAATGGGCCTTAAAAATTCTCCCAGCACCTTTCAAAGGGTCATGGATAATGTTTTGAGAGGTCTTCAGAATGAAATTTGTCTCGTTTATCTCGACGATATTATTGTCTTTAGCACGTCCCTTCAGGAACACATAACCAACCTTGAAAAGGTTTTTCAGAGATTAAGGGAATCAAACTTCAAGATCCAGATGGATAAATCCGAATTTTTGAAACTTGAAACCGCTTATCTCGGGCACATAATTAGTCAAAATGGAATAAAACCAAACCCTGAAAAAATTTCTGCCATACATAAGTATCCAGTACCTAAAACTCCAAAAGAGATAAAACAGTTTCTCGGTCTTCTCGGTTATTACCGAAAATTCATTCCCGATTTCGCTCATATTACTAAACCCCTTACAATGTGCCTGAAAAAAGGAAACAGGATTACTCTCAACTCCAATTATATTAACTGCTTGGAAAATGCAAAAACCTACTTATTAATGATCCCGTGTTGCAAATGTTGCAATATCCCGATTTTACCAGAGAATTTATTCTGACAACAGACGCTTCAAACGTCGCCTTGGGCGCCGTACTATCCCAAGGTCCCGTAGGGTCCGACAGACCAGTATGCTATGCGTCGCGTACCCTTAATGAGAGTGAACTTAATTATAGCACGATTGAGAAGGAGTTACTCGCTATAGTCTGGGCTACCAAATATTTTCGACCCTATCTCTTTGGTCGAAAATTTAAAATTTTAACCGACCATAAACCCTTACAGTGGATTATGAATATAAAAGAACCCAATTCACGACTCACCCGGTGGAGATTGAGACTTAGCGAATATGATTTCACCGTCATATATAAAAAAGGGAAATCCAACACTAACGCCGACGCTCTGTCCAGAGTGGAGATCCACAATGAAGAAATCGAATCCTTAGTAATAGACGAACTCTGTTCTATATTACCTAACCCTACCGAGATACCCGAGACCTTGGATAATTCTTCCACAGAAACGGTGCATACCAGCGAGGAGAACCCTATATTAGAAGTGCCCCTTACTGATGAACCACTCAACAAATTCCACAAACAGATTATATTCACCCTTGTAGATCACCCAAAAAAGAAACCAACCGTAACTAAGCCATTCGACACCCACACTCGTATATCAATCCAAATATCCCATACAAACTTAGAAACCGAGGTAATAAACGCCATTAAGGAGTATGTTAATCCCAAGGTTAAAACCGCTTTACTTATCCAACCCCCACTCGCAATGTACAAAATCATCCCCATAATTCAGAGTAACTTTAAGAGTTCATCCATGAATCTCACACTTTCAAAAACAGAATTGGAAAATGTTAAGGATTACCTTAGACAGCAGGAGATTATTAATAACTATCACGATGGCAAAACCAACCATCGTGGCATTACGGAATGCTACTTAGCACTTTCCCGGAAATTTTATTGGCCTAAGATGAAAGACCAGATTACCAAATTCATTAACGAATGTACCACTTGCGGACAGGTTAAATATGATAGGAATTTAGCATCGTACCCCCCGCTACCAAACCATTCGAAACAGTCCATATGGATCTGTTTACCGTTCACAACGAAAAGTATGTAACCTTCATGGATGTATTCACAAAATATGGCCAAGCTTATCACTTACGTGATGGTACCGCAATTAGTATACTTCAAGCCCTTCTACAGTATTGCACGCACCACGGAGTCCCCATCACAATCGTCACAGACAAGGGAACAGAATTCACTAACCAGCTTTTTACAGAATTTACTAGACTCCATAAAATAAACCATCATAGGATCCTAGCACATTCCCCTAATGACAACGGCATTATAGAACGTTATCATTCCACCATCCTCGAGCATCTCCGCATACTAAAATTAAAACAAAAAGATGAACCTATCGTCAATCTTATGCCTTATGCTATTATAGGTTATAACAGCTCCATACACAGCTTCACAAAATGTAGACCGTTTGACCTATTGACAGGACACTTTGACCCCAGAAACCCCCTCGACGTAGACATAACCGAACGACTTTTGCAACAATACGTCCAAAACCACAGAGAACAAATGAAACAAATATACGAAATAATAAATGAGACAGCCCTCGCCAATCGAACCTCCTTAATAGAAAATAGGAATAAATCCCGCGAGTCCGAGGTAGAATACACCCCGCAGCAACAAGTATATATAAAAAATCCCTTAGCTATTCGGCAGAAAACCGCCCCACGCTATACTCAAGATACTGTTCTAGCAGATCTCCCTATGCACATATATACCTCAAAGAAGCGAGGACCGGTGGCAAAATCACGCCTAAAACGTGTCCCTAAAGGAGATCCTTTGTTGCAGGATTCCTTTGCTGTGGATGAGTCCCCTAATGCAGGCCTCGGAGATAAAACTTGAGAGCCTTAATGACGGACCTGGACTTCTACCCTATAAACTTGGACTTATGCGACTCACGACTCATTACCACACTTACCTGCAATATATAGAACTCGACGAAATAAAAGACAAAATTAGCCTAACTTTTGAACAACTGCAGACCTGTAAGACTAGGTTAGTTAATGACACGTACCTTCTATATGAAAATCAAATAAACTATTTAATAAATAAATTAGAGAAAGTAACAAGCCAACTGGAAACCCTGGAGCCAACACGAGCTAAAAGAGGTCTTGTGGATGGGCTCGGGACAGTTATAAAAAGCATTAGCGGTAACCTAGACCAATCGGATGCCATTAACTATAACAACCTTATAAAAAATCTACAGCTCAACCAGAATAAAATAGTTTCGGAGTTAAATAATCACGTGAGCCTAAGCAAAGATTGGGTAAACCGCCAAGGCAGCATACTAGAGACCTTGGTGGAAAACCAAAAGAAAATAAATTCCACCATTATAGAAATATTAAATAACGATGCTTATAGGGAGAATAGTTTAATTAAATATGCAAAATTCGCCCAACTTTTAATTATTTTAAACGAAAACGTGGAGGATCTGAGTCAAGAGCTTCTAAGGATAGAAAATAGTTTAGCGTTTATTCGTAGTTCTAGTACTCATCATTCGATGATAGAAATTAGCGTCTTAAGAAATATGTTAGATAAATTAAAAATACTTTACGGCAACGATAGAATCCTAGACTTAGGATTACGAGAATATTATGACATCATCCGCCCGGGATCCTATTACACAGACAGAGAGATAGTAATAACATTTCAATTCCCTATAGTAACGTCAGAAACTTACGATTTCTTCAAATTATCTATTGTACCCAATAAAAATAAAGAAGCCCTTATCCCGCCATATCCCTTCCTAGCAACGCATGAGAATACATTCGTGTACATGGAGGCAGAATGCCCGAAGTTCAACCGTCATTACGTCTGCAAGAAAGAAACAAGCCTTCAGCTTCGTCCTTCGTCAGACTGCATACATCGGCTTATTAGAAACGAAGACCCACATGCATCCTGCCAACCTACCGCAGTATCCCTGTCAAGGCCAGCCATGGAGAAACTTGATGACCAACACTACGTCATCTCACTCCCTCAACCAACGAAAATACAATTATCCTGCGACAGAGAAGAGTACACTACGCTACAAGGAAGTTACCTGGCTACCATTCCACTCAATTGCTACTTACGAACAACGGAGTTTACTATTACCAACGAAAAAGATGAAATACGAGGTCATCCCCTAAAACTAGCTGACATCCCTCATGACGTCGAAAAGCAAGCTGTACCCTCTGCTCAAATCAGTCTGAAATCTATAAACCTCGAAGGACTACACGACGCCAGGCGCAACCTCATAGTCGAACCTTCTGTCAAGTTAGACGCAAGCCAGGGAAACACGCTTTATCATACGACAATACCGATGTACGTGACGTTGTTAATAAGTGCAGGTGCACTCACAGCAGCAATGCTAAGAAAATTCTACTCCCGCAAATCTACTGAAGACATTCCAGAACCAGAGCCAGACAGCAGCACCTCAGAAACAAAGCCTCAGGAGACATCGCAATCCAGGATAGATTCGCGGCAATTTTTTCATTAAACATGGGAAAATAATTGCCTGTCTACGGGTGGACGAATTACGTATTACGACATAAGGAGGACCGCCAACTCAGCGCGCACATTCCAGTGACCGACTACACGAGGCGCAACCTCAGCAAAATACGAAATTACCTATTAATAACAACTTCAATGTAGATTCACTTTTCGTTCACACTTCGAGCAATTGTCATCTCGCTTAGGATTAATTTCTGTAACATTTGTTTTAATTAAAATAGTAATAAAAGTTTTTGGTTTTTTTTCGAACCTCCGATAGCAGCTAACGGAAGTTACCTTTATCTGAATATATTTATTGACTAGACAGCTTAAAGAGCCACCAATGACAATGACAACACGTGAAATACAGTCTCGACTACTAACGACCACAAGGTACCTACATGTCGAGTGCTGAGAGTAGACATTACTCTAAAGTGTGATAACGAGAAAACGAAAAATAACTTCCAACCAAGATTCGCCATTATTTTGAGATATCTCAAATTCGAACCGATCTCGAAGTCACAAGAATTGGCCCCCAGGCCCGTTGTCGCCAATAGTCACACAACGAGTATCATAAAAACAACCACAATACATGTATTGACATATTATCTCGCATGAAAAATCATCTCGATGTCTCGAGAATTGGGTTCCAGATTTCCTTCTCTGCCATTAATTCGTGTGGCATTTCTTTTGTTTACATTTATTTATAAGTACTAATATTTAAAGTGTGAAAGTAACTGTTAGTTACGCTTTCACGCATAAACCGCAGAACCCATTTTGATGAAATTTGCAATAATTAGCCCCCTGAAAGTAGACACATACCTATTGTTCTCTATAGTGAAATGACTCAAATGACTAGGATGCGAATAATGTATTCTTATTTGAGATTCCCATTTATTTTTGAGATATTTCAAATTCAAACCGATCTCAAAGTCACGATAATTTGCCCTTAGAAATCTTTGACCAATGGATGATACTTATTAAGATTTATATCCGTTATACAAAGTTGAGAGTATTCAGTGAATACTTGATTCCACAGATCAAAACGCCTGTTATGTTTTCTCAATCTGTGGTCTGTGGCATATTTTGATCTGTGACACCTGTTGTCAACTAAAGTATTTCGTGTGAGTGGAATGATTACAAAAATCGCATTTTATTAAACCATACGTAAAGTAAAGCGCTTACTAAAACTTTCATTTAAAAGTATACTGTGGATTTTTTGCTTGTGGTGCGTTGCTAACACCGTTAGCACTAAGATTAGTGTATGACATTGATGTGTTCACGGTTCGTACTGTAGTAATTAATTGGTCACGTCTCCCTTGCGAAACAATTCTTTTTGTCATTCTTTATTCACTCGCATAGTCAAATTTCATAGTAAATTTCTTGGCAATTTACACCCTGTCTTGGCTATTTTATTGATATTTATTTTATTTTTGATGTTCCATGTTTTTAAGCTAATTCATAATAAAGGGTTTAAGAATACAATTATTTTTGTACATATTAGGCAAATTTACCTCAGGTTTTTGTAACTGTTTGGTGTGCCTTTCCACTAGATTTGGCTATGGTTACTGCTGGATTAGGTACTTCAAAGCATGTTGTTCTCATCATATGTATTAAATTCCGATTTTGGGGGTAGGGCCGCTAATAACAGAATTTTTTGACCCACTTCAACAAAAAGAGGAGGTTCTTAATGTGACTGTGTGATGTTTTTATTATTATAATGGTACATATTTATTTATTTGTGTGTAAAGTACCAATACTAATAGAAAAATAGGGATGTTGATAATCTTATTTATCAATATCAATTCCTTAGGATGTGCTCCGAGTTAGCACACATGATTATTATGCCTATATTAAGATATTTAAACATTAATGCAAATTAACATCAGGCTTATAAACTTTTTGCATTCTCATTATTATTCATGGGACATGTTTATTTATGAAAATTAACTGAAACCTTTAAAAGATGAATAAATCACAATATTGTTCATTAATCAAAAACTGGATTCAAGTCATTTTAAATATTTGTAATTTAAAGTGGAACTTGTCATATAGAAGGCAATTGTTACCAGAGACAAATAATTATGAAAAAAATACATTCATTGTTTACTATGAAAAACGTTTTAACATAAAAAAAAAACATTTGTTTATTGTTTTTATTTTTAAATGTAAAGAGAACAAATAATATTTATTGATGTTAAATAACATTCTGATGAAAGTACCATCAAAATGTTTTTTGTGGCAAATATATTTTGCTATGTCACTTTAGTATTTGTGCCCCAAGTTAGCACACATCTGATAATAATCTAAGACTAGTATTGTACTTATTTAGAGGCATACTGAAAACAAAAATCACAATCACATCCTTTGTGTAACCAAAGTTAGTCATGCAAACTATATGGGTAACTCTCGTTAAGTTTTGTTTTAATTAAAGCCCTTAACTATGTAATTTAATTTGGAAAACGTCCCTAATGGGTATTATGGAGTAACATGCTTCATTTTTAACGCTATTAACCCCAGTTATGGCAGAAGATAGCAGGTTAGCCTAATACTCCTTCCCACTTTGCATGTTGTTGTGCCTAACTTGAGCTGACTATTTCTTGTATTATTATATTGATTTAAGATAACCAGGACAACATGCTCAAAACTTATTAAACATTCTTGTTGCTTAATAAAGTAATGCATTTTACTATTTAATGGTTGAATTTGTACTTTTAAACATAATTCCAATTAAAGTTATAGATATTCATTACCATACAGTAGTGAATAACTATACTATTTTATCACTTGGCCAAATGATAAAATAGCATGTTATGTGTCATACAATGATCGGAATAGGTGGTGCCATTTCAGGTGAATGACCTTACACATTGTACATAACATGGATAAGACTTGGGACTCCGGGATTCATACTTTTTCACAAAAATAATCTTCAAAACGCAAAAGTATTTTTTGTTGTCATTAAACAAACATTAATACATCATTCATTTAAAATTACTTTAAGTTCACAGTTACAATTGAAAATAATAATCATTAAATAAAACACAAAACATCAACATCACTATATTAAATAAACATTATTAAAATTATTTATCATCTGTAATTACTTACTTTTTTCGAAATTATAGTAGCAAATCATATTTTTTTGTAATATTTTCTTCTGCCAATCTATTTCTTTTGACGTCTAATATCCATTTATATGTAGAAAATGACCTTTCAACCTCTACTGATGTTAGCGCGGCAAATTTATAACACAAAATGTCATCAGATGCGGCTTCTTTTGAAATATTTTCTGCGTATTCTCTTATAGTATCTAAATCCGGATTTCGAGCCATGACCGCTTCAAGTTTGGTTTCAATGGGTAAACTAGTAGACTAATTTATGACCATTCTAACTTGATCAAAATCTATTAAGGCACCTACCATTGACATATTACGTTCCTGAAAACAAGTTAAAACCATCTCAATTAGAATAAATTCGTTTCGATTAGGTTATTTAGTTTGAGTTCTAAACAAATTACCCCGCCTGCCATGAATTTGTGTCCTCAGTTATTTCTCTCACAAGGTTGTCTGGAAGAGATCGCTATTTAGCGGTAAGACCGCCTGTTGTATACCTATGATTTAAATGTACTGATCCATGTTCTGTTTTAATTTTTGGTGTTCAATAAAGAGTATTTGTATTGTATTGTATTGTATTAAAATTTTCATGAATAAAATTTAACTCTTTAATACTGTTGGGTTTTTTAAGCACTTGCTTAGCCTTTTTAATCGAAACTGCATTTGAAGTTCTTAATCGTGACAAGACCGTATTTATTTCATTAAAGTACCTTATATAGTAAGACACTGCGGCGAGCCAGGGGGGGTGATTCTTTCAACACAGCGCTGCGCCGATCTTAAAAGTGAAGTTTTATTTGGCTAGTTTAAGAAGTCCCACCAGAGCGTACAAAACACATTTTAGCGCGTGCCTTCTCAATTAGGCAGCTTTATACGACAATGAACTCGATTCACCTGCCTGCTGCCTAATTGAGAAGGCACTTGCTAAAATTTGTTTTCTTCACCTTTAAGATCGCCGCTGCGCTGTGTTGAGAGAATCACCCCCCACCTTGTTATTACTGGCTTAGGAGGTAAAGGCAAATTTGGATAAAATTCCTTTAACAGTTGCACTCTGTTAAGAGACTTAAAAATATTTTTTTTTCAAGTTAGTGATCAGGGTGTCTACATCCGGATATTGACATGTTATTTGCTCTTCCACCCGATGCAGAGCATGAGCTTAGCATGTAATATGTTTAATTTTAGGTAAAACACTTTTTGAAATTCGCCCCGCCTTCAACATGTACGCAACGCCATCGGTACATACGAGCCCCAATACAAAAGAGTTTGGCTACTATTTAAAATTGAAAGTAACTTTTTTTCAAAGTCAAATCTAGTTAGTAATTTTAATAGCATGGAAGCAAGAAATAAAAAAAAGTATTGTAAAATTAATCAAGTTTATTTCCTACATAATACAAATTAAAATTATTTCTGTATTTATATAAAAAAATACAATTTTTCTATCAACGACAACGCATAATAGTTCGGCTATCGATCTTGAGTATGCAAAATAGTTCGCCTACCACTTAGTTGTCTCGCCTTTACTCTTAAGAACAGCCTTGATTCTCAATGGCATCGTCTCTACCAACTCTTCACACTCTTTTGGGGTTATAGACTCCCAGACAGCGACTATTTTCTCTTTTAAATCACTTTTTGACCTCGATGGAAACTTGCGTAATTTTTTTTTTCATTTTCCACCACAATGGGTGACAAATCTGGACTATTCGACGGCCACTCCATAGTGGGGATTCCTTTAGACTCGAGCCAAGTCTTCGTGGTTTTCGCAGTATGGCAAGAAGCCCTGTCTTGTTGAAAAGTGTAGACATTTTCATATTTCAAGCTTGGAATAGATGGAATTAAACTTGTTTTCAAAATGTCCTGGTATTTAAGCAGCTGATATATAAGCAGTGGGCGGAAATTGTCATGGCAAAAATTTAAATGTCATGGGAATAGAACGAAGTATTTTATCGACTATTGACAAGTAGTTCTGGTTCACGTAGCACAAGATCTTTTACCAAATAGAATTATACCTCCTATCGATATATTACTCTTAGCAAAATAATTTTCCAATATTAACAATGCCCTCTGGTAGCGCGGTCTTTTAGATTAATATAGTTTTTGGTACAATTCAGATTAGATCGTACTGAGAGCAAAACGTCCTGTGTTACATTTAGTCCGCTAGGCATAATGTCTGTTTGATGAGAACGACCACACGGATGAATATCCAGGGAGCAAATCGTCCGCACTTCAAAATACCCTTGAAACAAATCGTCATCAACGGAAAATGACAAAAAAAGAAAACGTCCCAACGTAAATTTATAGCTAGACGTTCAATTACGATTAGGATGTCTTATTGTGTTTAGCAGTTTGTTAAGAAGGACGCTAGAGTGGAAGTTTACCTACAAACATATATACTAAGTACACACATACTTAGCAGTATGTACGAGTACGTGGGGCTATTTAAGTGATAGAAATACACGATTACATCGCTTTATTAAAACGCACTCACTTAATTGGTACAAACAATTTATTATTGCTCAATAAGCTTCGAATACGCAGACGATCGCTCTCGGTTCGCACTGTTCGATGTCCGTCCATGTGAAGAATGATCGCGAGCCGGTGGGTCCTCCGTTTTTACACCCCACCCGAAAATTGTTCCGAGATGCCATCTCCAATGATCGAGGACGACCTAGAGTATTCGATGCTGGAAAGTCCTATGCCTTTATCTCATTTCTAATCGTGTTATCTCTTTCACACGCTTTTTGAACGTTTCTCTCTTTCACTCGAAGTGGAAAACTCATAAATCTCATAATCATTGAATATTTTACTGTGTGGAATTTTCATTTAATTACGTTATATTTTTGTTTAATTAAGAAGGACGCTAGAGGTTTAAAATATTGTGGGACGCCGCCTAGTTTAGTTTTTTTTTATTTGCATCCTGTCACTAACTTATTGGCCTGATTGTGCAAAATGTGGTTACAGAATTATCAACAAGTCTTTTTACAGTTGTTGGTATTTCTGTAGCTCTGCCTACCCCACACACTGGGAATGAAGGCGTGATGTTATGTATGTATGTATGTATGTATATTTTTGTTTTGGGTGTGTATTCTTAATTTTCATATTATTTAATACTAGCATTTTCTCCCGACTCCATCCGCTTAGAAGAGGTTAATAGCTGCTATGTGATATTCCAGACTGTCTCTGTGCCAAATTTCATCCCGATCCATTGAGCCGTCCTGGCGTGATTAAGTAACAAACATCTATCCATTCAAACTTTCGCATTTATAATTATGTAATAGTAAAACATATTTAGTAAAACCTTCATAGAGGTTGTATTTTTAATCGAATTTAAAAAAAGGATTAGGTTCTCGATTCGACTGTATGTTGTCGTTGTTTTCTTGTGTGTTTCTTACGCTATTACTCTGTTAATTGTAGATCGATTTTGTTCTATAGGGTGTACTCCCGACTCCCGAGGTGGTCCCATTGTCACTAAGTTCGAATAGGATGAGAGGATCTGTGAGGAATTGAGAGAGCTCCTCAGATATTATAGGCATACATATAGCTATTTTGGTATTTGCAATTACAAGCCTAGAATTTGCGTGCAGAAAGTATCATTTGGTGAAGTGAAACAAATGATGAAGACCACAGATAGCCACCGTAACTCCTCAATGGTACCTATTTCAAGGGTGGCGATAAGATATCTAGATTTAGACAGTTGAGCGACTTTGACAAGCACATTTGAATGGTTGAAATATTTGCAGTATGACTTTCACGCGGCGTTGCTTGCGGCGAGTTGGAAATATCCTATGTATTCACTATTAACAGTATTAAATACCTGTATTCAATACCGCTATTCATTGTACCTGATAAGTGAGATGTCAATTAGACTTTAATGAACTGTAATTTCAGACTTGTCTAAGGCGAGTCTAAGTTTTTTGTAAGAGCACCGAAAACATTTACATATAAAAATAAACGAGAATATTGACACTGACAGGTATTTACTGGTTATGGTTTTAGGGGTAAAGTATCAAAAAGGGGTATTGTTGTCAATTGTCTAAACCGGTAATAAACTTGAATACCGGTATTCATTATACCGCTAATCAGAGCTTTAGCGGTATAAATAGTGAAAGTCAATAATAACCGGTAATACCTCATTTAAAACCGGTAGTCAGAATATCGGTAACGATCCCTGGTTTTAAATCCTTCGTCATAAGTAGTAGCTTAACTTTCGAGCAGTCGAGATATCTTATCTCCACCCTAGAAATAAGTATCATTGAGGAGTTCCGATGGCCATCTATGGTCTTCATCATCAGTTCATCACCAAATTATACTTTCTGAATGCATATGCTGGACTTCTTACTGAAAATACCAATATCATCATGTCTATGCCTATAAAATTTTAAGAGTTCTTTCGATTTGTCTAGGATCATATCAGATCCGCACATGTTGACAATGGGACCAAGTGTACTCTCTCAAACGAAAAAAGATTTTTCAAATCGGTCCTTTCGTCTTTGAGTAATCGGGGAACCTACATAAAGAAATAATCCGACTAATGGAGAACCTCCTTTTTTTGAAGTCGGTTAAAAACTCGTCGTTACGACCGCCGCAAGCGAGCGAGCGACATCTGATGAGTGATGAGCTAAAACATTTTTTGCCCTCATTGATGTATTCTAGGCGTGTGACAACCCTAGCACTGCACTTGCTGCGTGCGAATGAATACAAGTTATGCGATAGTAAGAGAGGCATAGAGCAGGCACGTTTTTTATGCCTAAACAGCGTTTTGACACGGAAGTTCAACTTCTGTACTTGTACTATTAGCTTCAATCAACAATACACAACTAGATAACGGGTCAGAGGACAAAACACGGCACAGCGAATACATTCTCACTTCAAATTGGGAGCTTATTTGAATTTAGTTCGTTGTCAACTACGCCAACATTGACGCGTGTCGCAATGCCTCTGTGTGTTTTCAGAAACTGTAAAAATAATCACCGTAACAGAAAATACAGACGGAATATCATACTTTTGATAAGGAAATGTCGATTCGTAATATTAATGAATAAATAACTAAGTATTTCTGATAAAATAATTTATTTTAGTTTCCGACCAACAATTGTCAATAGTTTTGGTTGTTGCAGAACAGTGCATCTAAGGAGTAGTAATAATACTTTATATTTTTTGCAGTCGTAAATTTAATATTCATTTGTAGATTTCCTGGTGATCCATTTTAATGTGCAATTTGGAATTTAACTGTCGCGAGTGAACGGCAGGAGGAGTTTTTTAGACCAGGAAAAAGTTCCGTAGTATGTTATTGTTATGTTCGATCCATTTCGACAAATTGAATGTCGTAGGAAATTCGCAAAGACGTCGATTGCGTGTTTTAGCTGTCCCTAAATTGCAGGTTATTTACCTTGCCAATAATATAATATGCTATTTATCATTATTTTTATGACGTGGAACTGCAGCTAAGTTTGTCACTAATATAATATCATAAATGATTAAAAACAGATTCTACCACTAGGAGTAGGAGTCCTATGGCCACCCTGAGTCTCCATCATCAGACCAGCTCGATGATACCACATTATTGTATTCAGTCATCAGAAATTAAGGCGTATGCAAATTTTCAGCTTCATTGGAAACCGGGATGTGGGTCAAATTTAACTTGCAAGATTTGACCCTTACATACTCGTACTCGTACATGCATACCTACATACACACAGAGCAAGTTAAATAAAAGCTTGTAAAATAACGTTAAGTTGTTTCTTATATTAAACCCATACCCACCTGTGAGACGTCAAAACAAAATAATATTAAGTGTAAAACTACTCCATTTGTACTCTGTTTGCGATGACATTGGCACTTCGCTAGTAGAAGCTTCATAAGGTAAAAAACCAGCATCTAGTCAAAGCCACATAAGATGATAAATTGTTTCAAGCAAAATTAAGCATTGCGTTACCAACATACTATTTAAATTAGAATGTTTTAATTTGACAATGAAATTATACAAGTATGAAGTTTGTATAGGTCGCCCTGGGACACTTTTCGAAGAGAATTTTGTATGGGACCCGGCGTCTATTGGTTAGTATGTCGATGACTATTAGTCTATTACTTATTCTGTGCTTAAAGCCTAATATTTCACAAACGAAATTTGTTTTCACAGACTACCAATATTTTTGTAAGACCTAACGACCCACTTTGCGTGTAGGTGAGGTAAGGTAACATTTTTTTTTCCAAGATTTTATTTTACCTTTTTGTCGGCGTGATTAATATCTATGTCACTGCATACTCATATTAATGCCAAATAACAGCTTTATAGTACTAAGAGTCTCTGAGCTAATTTCCAGACTGACGAACGGATGGACGAATGGACTATAAGGGTTTTACTAGTTTTGAATATGGAACCCTAAAGGTCCAAAAACACGGTCAGGTCAATGTCAGCAAACATACGAACTGATATGCACCAGGGAACTTTAATTTATAATTTTTACTTAGACTTGCCGTAGACAAGAGTTGTTCTTCCATGGTACCTACTTAATAAGTGGGTTTTATGGATAGGAAAGCCTCTAATTATGTTCTTCCTGATTTCAGTGCAGGAAAAGTTCAAGCTTTTACTTCAACCAAAATCTATCGTAAAGGCTTAGAGAAGTATCTTAAGGGTCATGCTTATTGAGCTGATGCTATGTTCAGGCATGGTGTAGCTACCTACATAGGTACATCTCACTGAAACATTCTACATAATGCAATATTTATACATATCGTTGAGCTAACGTTATCATATCTTCAATAAAATGGAAGCACATGACATGACCTATTAACAGATCTTGTCTATGGTAGGTTAATAGAAATGTGTGCCAGCTGTAATTGGTATGCGGCACTATTAGAGTCCACGGCAACAACTTTAAACACATCATTCATATCTGTAGGTTGGGAGCAGAGCGCTGCGAATCCAACATTATTACTTGGAAGTTAAATATTTTTTGTTTATATTCCAAACGTTCGAAGAAATATGTGATAGTTTAGAAATGGACAAGGAAACGTGGAATTTTTGGCGTATTGGGAATCTCAGGATCACAACGTACACAAGTCGAAGACTGTTAAGTACGATAAAATTATCCTTTTTCAGCATTTACGCCTTTTTAGGATATGTTCTACAGGGCATGGCTGGCATTTATTCAAAATCCGAGTTTGCGACCTTGGGGTGCTGCCGCTATGCTATGTCCACAAACAACGAGAGTCACGAGTTTTTTTCAGTTTTTTTTTAGTTATCTAATAATATAATATACCTACGGTGTGATTTTTACGAAAAGTTACGGTTATATGTTATATCGGATATCGTAGGCAAGACTTACTGAACCCAAGTTTGGCAGTTTAGATAGAGCAAAGTTTGGTTGATTTTAAATACAGGACACCTGGGCCTCTTTTCAAGACGGCAAAACAATAATAATATGATTTGTTAGATAATTTTCACAAAAGCATTTTTTTCACAGTAGCGAATTTTCACATCGCGTTCTTTCATTGTAGCGAATTTTCACATAGCGTTCTTTCATGATCGCAAATTTTCACATCGCGTTCTTTCATAGTAGCGAATTTTCACATAGCGTTGTTTCATGATCGGAAATTTAATTATTCGTCTTTCTTCATGTAGCGATTTTTCATAAAGCGTTTTATAATGTTCGCGTAAGTTTTTTTCGCATATCTTGACAGTAGATTATTTTATCAGTCGCTAATTTATCTAGTTTTTAGGGTTCCATAGCGAAATGGCAAAAAACGGAACCCTTATAGATTCGTCATGTCTGTCTGTCTGTCCGTCCCTATGTCACTCACTTTTTTCCGAAACTATAAGAACTACCCACTGTTGAAACTTGGTAAGTAGATGGATTCTGTGAACCGCATTAAGATTTTCACACAAAAATAGAAAACAAACCATAAATTTTGGGGGTTCCCCATACTTAGAACTGAAACTCAAATATTTTTTTTCATTAAACCCATACGTGTGGGGTATCTAAGGATAGGTCTTCAAAAATGATATTGAGGTTACTAACATCATTTTTTTCTAAACTGAAGAGTTTGCGCGAGAGACACTTCCAAAGTGTTGAAATGTGTGTCCCCCCCCTGTAACTTCTAAAATAAGAGAATGATAGAACTAAAAAAAATATATTATGATGTACATTACCATGCAAACTTCCACCGAAAATTGGTTTGAACGAGATCTAGTAAGTAGTTTTTTTTTAATACGTCATAAAAACATTGATCAAAGCTACAACGAACTTTTATATTATGTTACTTGCTGCTACGGAACCCTTCATGGGCGAGTCCGACTCGCACTTGGCCGCTTTTTCTTTTTTCGAAACTCGATTTTTTACACATTGATGTTCTATTTTGCGTTGTTTTATGCAGGTCACTTTTAATCACATTTATTTAGGCTTCTTTATAAAAGTGTTTGGTACCAATGAGATGCGTCATTTTTCACACCTGAGTGCTTATTGTCTAACGCACTCGCAATCACGATCGTTTTCATTTTGAAAATCGAACGCTCGTCTGCATACAATATGAAAACAATTGCTCCACTTTGAAGCCGGTTGCGATTGCGAGTGCGTTAGACAATAGCCCCTCTGGGCCTCTTTTCAAGACGGCAAAACAATAATATAATATGGCTTTGACGTGTTACGGACATTATGGTATTGTATTTAACTTGGTCGCTATTACTGTCAACTAAATACGAGTAAGAGTTATCAAAGCGTTAATATGGGTTTACCCCAATAGCATAGAGGCGCTGTATATACGTACTCGCTTTTAACCGATTTCAAAAAAATTAAGAGTTTCTTAATTCTTTGTAATTTTTGTTTTATGGATGTTCCCCAATTACTCAAAACCACTGGACCGGATTGTTTTTTTTTTAGGATGTGTAATTATGATATGACTTGATCGGTACTCGATGGCGTTGGTTTAGTGGAGGTGCATCTTTGGGTCTGTTAGGATTCTTTATGAGCCGGTAATAGCGACCTAGGTCGTACTGTTGCTACCTCAGATCATAGAAACAAGGGAGATATGTCATGAGCGCAAATTCGATCGTGACCCCGTGTCGCCAGTTTTAAAAATGTGTGCGGTTTACACTTACACTCTATGCACTACTACTACAAAAAAGCTTTCTCATAATTGGTTACAGTTTACGAAATAAAAACGTGATAGTATCATTTTGATAGTAGCACAAAATTCAGCTTTATGTTTATTTGGCAAGGTCGAGAAATGCTGAAGGTTGTTTTTTTCCATCGTAGTTCAGCTACTCAACGTAAGGTAGCGCTTACTGCTTTACTTAGCTGCCATCTAGCGACGAGTACAATCTTGACTATTCAGTGCTAGAAGGCGTCGAGACGAAGTCCTTAGGTCTAATAACTTCAGAACTATAGTGTCATTCTATAGAACTTGCTATGTAAACAAACGACGTAACTTTGTTTTGTCACTGTTTCTCCTTGATTTTTCACACAACCTCATCAAACACCATTGAAACCATACACAATTGAAACGGTCGTTACCGTAAAATACAAAACCATAAAATATATAACTGTATCTAGGATATTTCATTAAAAGTTTAAATGGTTTCATAAGTTAGGTTATTAGGACCTGATAGAATGACGTTTTTGTTTCTTTTAAATTCTACAATTGTCTATGATGGGTAGTGTTGTGACTAAAGTTGGTGATATATTAAAGCCGTTACACACTATCTAACTCACGCTCTGTACTTGCCAACGCGGTTGTATACACTACGCGGTAGTTTGACAATTTTAAATTTCAATAAATACCTAAACTCAGATTAATCGTTTTTATTCCCTTTCTCTCATAAACTTTTTCCATTCTTTCGCACCATTTTTTAAAACATTATTTAAACTTCGGAAAATTTAATCTGGTCATTTTGGATTGTTTTAAGAAATAAAAATATAAATTAAAACAATGACGGTAGAATGATTGACGGTTTCAATTTTATTTTACTCGTTCACTGTTTTTCTGGGCATGTACGGCTTGAGTTACGGATTTTGATTTGCATTCTGATCTGGATATTATTTAACTTTGGAACGACGACTTATTATTGCTATCGAACACGGATTCTGATATTGCTTATTATTGCCGGCAACGAAAAAATGAGTGATCAGCCAGGAACATCTCAAAATTCGGACTTGCAGCCACGAAAGAGACCGAGACACACTCCAGCTCAAATGACGGAAAATGAAAAAAAAATTGCCGTTAATGTGTACAAGTACGTAGAAGGGTCAATCAACTTTTCTTTGTAGCTCGTTGCCATGGTGACGTCTCCTGGGTCACTCTTTAAAACCACGATTTTAAAGTATATAAATCCAGCAAACATCGGCTTTTGTGGCAATTACTAGCCCATTCTTTTATGGGTTTTCTTCCAAGCGTATTAGTAGTGTATATTATAACCATTTTTCTAAGGAACTCTATCACTGTTGTCTCCTGGCTTACGGGACAGAATAACAACAACGAAAAGTTGATCCACCCAGAAAAGACATTGCCATCCTATCCGCATAAAAAAGACGTGCTACCGATTGTTTCAGGAATTATGGGAGTTTCTAACCATACAATAGATAACGTGATTAAGTTTTATGAAAAAACTGGGACGGTTAAACAACCCGCAGTCAGGCCACCAAACCATGCTAAACTTGGTAAATTTGATAATTTTACGTTGTCGGCTATCAGGAGGAAAGTACATCAATTTTATTTTGATGGTGAATTGCCTACTGTTGCAAGAGTGACGGCAGCAATAAACGAAGATTCAACTCTTCCGCCACTTTCTGAAAGTTCTGTGTACCGGTTGATGAAAAAATTGAACTTTAATCACGTCAAAAGGTCACGTAGAAGTATTTTACTGGACAGGCAAGATTTACAAACATGGAGACACAATTATTTACTACAAATTGTGGACTGTGGAAGACAAAATAAAAAAATCTATTACCTTGACGAAACATGGCTGAATGAGGGACACACTTCTTCCTATGTATGGGTGGATAACGACATTAAGTCTAGTAGAGATGCGTTCTTAAAAGGTTTGTCAACCGGTCTTAAAAACCCTTCGAAAGGAAAACGCTTAATTATTACGCACATTGGTAGTGAAGACGGTTTTGTTGACGGCGGCGAATGGATATTCGAAGCAAAAAAACAAGATAAGGACGGCGACTACCACGGAGAAATGGACGCTCATAACTTTGAGAAATGGTACGAACGAATATTAAACAAAATACCTACTGGTTCCGTGGTAGTCATGGACAACGCACCGTACCATTCGCGTCACATCGACAAAGTACCCAACATGCAATGGAGGAAAGACAACATCCAAGCTTGGTTACGGCAAAAAACATCAAATATGACGATAAAGAAATAAAAGCTGACCTTATAGCAAAAATAGATAGGGCTAGATATAAAAAAATGTTCGTCGATGAAATGTCGAAATCAAGAGGGATAATGGTATTGCGGCTTCCTCCCTACCATTGCGAGTTAAACCCAATCGAACTGATTTGGGCACAGGTAAAAGGTTACGTTGGGCGGAGAAATAAAACCTTCAAGATGCCACAATTAAAGGTTTTGTTGACAGAAAGCTTGTTGCGAATCGGAGCAGAGCAGTGGAAGAAATGCGTGGGTCACATCATAGAAGTAGAAAATAAGATGAAAAATTTAGACGGCATCATCGATAGGGCTACAGATGAAATAACGCCACCTTTTATTATAAATACTGGTGATACAACATCTAGTACCGATTTTTCTTCAGATCGTGAAAATTAAAAATAATTACCTACTCTTTTTTTACCTTCGATATTTTATTATTCGATGGTTTGACATAAGTAAAGGAGTAAGTAAGAGTCTTGCCCATCACTAGTAAATTCATCATTCATAGACAATTCTAATATGGCGGTTTGTTTACATAGTTAGCAAGTTCTATAGAATGACACTGTACGATTACATCGAGACGTCAATAGGCTAAGTAAAGTTTTTGGAAGAGATGTAAATTTTTTTATTTCGATAGTCGTGATCCTAAAGATCAAGGAACTGCGGCTCTTTTATTTTTATTTCCTCTAATATTTTAGAAATATTTTTTTAGTTATGGAGTTGACATTTGTAAACTTTAATGGCCGACCAGCTTGTTGCCTTTGTACTTAATGAAAAGAAAAAAAACTGTCACTTCTATATCTGTCATTGTCAAGTCAAATCAAAGTAAACAAACGATTCAATTCAACGGCTCTTTCCTCTCGCCGGTTGGTGGGTAAACATTATGGGGTAATCCAACCTGAACTACCAGCAAGACGGTGGTTTTTTACCCGCAGATCGATTCCCAAAAATGTAACATCGTCAATTATCCGATTGCGCCTGGGCCATGTATGCACTCCGGTGTTTCTTGCCAAAATCCTTGTCCGAAATCACTCGCTATGCGAATGTGGTCTCGCGGACTAGTACCTTGTCTAATTAACGTCAGGTTTAAACTGCCATATGAAATTGTCACAGAGATTAAAATGACAAGGTACTAAAGTGTATACATATTTATGACCTTGACTGTACCATTCAAACGTGCTCTCGTGGCTATCACAAAGCAGGGCAAGAGTCGTCGTGAAATGAAGAAATCGGTGTCCAAGAAGCAGTGCCAAAGGGGTCGAAAATAAATCGTAGTCCAAATATAAATTGAAAGTCCGGGGTTATATCTGAGGTCGTTAAAAATATTTCTAATAACACTGATCACATGAAACACAAGCAAACAGAAAAGAGCCGTTGAATTAAATCTTCTTCTTCTTCTTCTTTTTTATTAATGGCGGTCCACCGCGATGTACGCAGTGATTTCGCCAATGTCAAGTGAGTAGAGTAAAACAGTAAACAGAATAAATCAAAATCAAAAGCCGGACATTTTTGAATCGGCCATCTTCCCTCCCCGAAGGTTACCGGAAACTCTTCTTCTTCTTCTTTTTTATTAAATGGCGGTCCGATGAATTAAATCGTTTGTTTACTTTGATTTGACTTGACAATGACAGATATAGAAGTGACGGTTTTTTTTTCTTCTTCATTAAGTACGAAGGCAACAAATTTGTCGGTCATTAAAATTAACCAATGTCAACTGCATAACTAAAAATAAAAGAGCCGCAGTTCCTTGATCTTTAGGATGACAACTATAGAAAAAAAAATCTCTTCGAAAAACTTTACTTAGCCAATTGAACGTTTTTTCAAGCTGCCTGCGTCATTTGTCTGCTACTCAAGTAGGAATGTCCCGATGCCTGTTTAAAAATATATCGATAACCATGTAATATTTTGGTTGATACATTAATAATATTCGATTCTCAGACAAAATTATCATTTTATTTCACTATTTGGTGATATGATTTCATTATTTAAACTTTTACATTAATTAACTATACCTAAGGCTAAAGTGACACTTTTCATCTTTATTTTTTCTTTTTAACAGCCAGATACATAGTCCCATATTTTGATGATGGTGCCCTTGCCGTTGGAGTGCACGGTGGAGGGCAAGCTAAGCATACAAACTCCACCGAGGCGGTCTTGCAATCTTCGTTTCGAAAATGTTGTCTATGGACTATTTGTTATGTTCGAATCCCAAGAACAACCTGTTGTTGTCTCTTTATGTCTTACAGTGACGGGACCCGTAGCTATTATCCATTTTTATTTTATAATCGATTTAGTAGGAAATCTGTAATAATGATTTTCGTAAAAGTACTCCATAATTATTATAGTGGTTGGTGAAATTATTAACACCTCAAATAATACTCCTATCTGCATTGGTAACAAACACAATGAAGAATGTCAACAATTGAAGGAATTCGGCCCATGTAATCTTTATTAAAAACAAAAAAATGTGTTAGTAGAATATTACTTACTTACATTGTAAAATATATATGTAATTATGTATACTCGCTCTTTAAATCGGATTTCGAATTTATTGTAGCGTAAATAAATTAGTAAGTTATTTCCTTGTGTTTTATGCGTTTTATTCTATTGATCGCTGTAGAACGAACAAGATATTTATCGATAGTCGATAAAAAACACATTCGCATCCTTACGCTCGAAAATCCAAACAAACATTAACATTCATGTTAAGATAGAAATAATGCTTAAGAATTTAATCTACCGGTGGTATCTTATGCCGCTTGATGTGAAATTAACGTTTGTACTTCGAATTTTGCAGTCTTTTACGCTATAGTCTAGTGTAGTATAAGTCATTTTAACATTTAAATGGGAGTTCATGTATTGACAGCGATCGGTCGGCGACTGTGACAGCGTTTGACATGTCTTGAACCGATATGTCCATTTTGACCATATCGAATTATCGACGCGTCGCGAACCACGCCCCCATAACATATCTCCCTTGTTTCTATGATCTGAGGTTGCTACGTGTTCTTAAGAATTGCTTCTAAATTTAACGAAATGCGTACGTATCATAATAAATAAAGTTCAAAATAAATAATGGTTCATAATGCATAATGGTCATAATGTATAATGGTTATTTTTCTAAAACCGTATTTTTTTTAGGATCGTTATAAAACAAACCTAACCTAACCTAATGGGCTCTAAACAACGGCCTTTTAAAAAAACCCTGAAAAGTTTACGGTTTCAGAAATAAAACCATTTATGTATTATGACTATTTATGACACACGAGAGCAATTTTTTCGGGTCACTAACATAAGTTGCAATATCTCAAAAACTAATACAGCTAGCCTAATAAAAAAACATTGTAACTGTAAAGACATTTTAATGTCACTTAAAAATGCATTACAATTAATACTGAATGTTCGTTTAATTCTATAAATAATAAAAATTAAAAATGGCATCCACTTGCTTGAAAAAACAAAATTGAAAATATTGATTTTTTTATATAATTATCCAAATTTGACACGTGCAGCCTGCACACCTGCGATGCGATTCGGCATGCTGTACACCAAGTTACTGAAGCACAGTTGAGGAATGTTCTCCCATTCCTCTACCAACGCGTTTTTGAGCTCGCGAAGCGTCATTGAAGGAGGTACTCGTTGCCTTACTCGTCATCCAAGCTCGTCCCAGGCATGCTCGATCGGGTTGAGATCCGTGCTCCTGGCCGGCCATTCCATACGGCGAATACCCACATCGTTCAGGTAGTCTTGTACTACACGAGCAGTATGGGGACGGGCATTATCAATATTATCATCATGCATGAAAATAGCATTTTCACCGAGCCTTGCCATAAATGGTCCGACGTGCTCATTTCTTCCACGTATCTTACGCCATTTAGGCCCGTATTCATAAACTGATCTCGGTGTAAATGCCCGTCTCAAGATATGTCAAAAATGACAGTTTTCTATGGTTTGACGTTTACATTTACGAATGTTGAGATGGGCATTTAAACCGAGACGAGTTTATTAATACGGCCATTAGAGTACCGTTTTCGATCAGTACTAGCTCTGTTCGGCTTTGCAGAAATCCCAGCCCACACGAGACACCGCCACCGTACGCAACCTTTTCTGCAATGCAGGCTTGCATGAATCGTTCTCCTGGCCTTCTGTACACCTTCACCCTTCCGTCGTGTTGATACAGCATAAACTTTGATTCGTCTGAGAACACAGCTCTTGACCAATTTAGTGAACCAGCTGCCCGTTAGATGTCGCTAGTTATCAATCTAATGGCACGAAATATTGTGTACAAAACATTAGTTTCCCACTGCGCCGGTATGTAGCGCTAACATGCAATTAGCACGCGCCATTGTGAATTTGAAAGATTGCGAAATTTAACTATAGAGGATGTGTCATGTTAAACGACATTTTATTTATGTTTTTGTCAAAATCTGCATGATAACTTACTACTTATTTTACCTAAAAACTTGAGGGTATCATCAAACTAAATAAACGAAAATAATGAAAAACGGATACTTTTAACACGACTGACTGATTCAATAAAAGAAAAGTAAAAGTGTATTAAATAAAAAAATAAGTTTAAAAATTAAAACCCGACTACAAAAAGTACAAAATAAAAAAATATTTTACAAAACTAAAACCCGGCTGTAAAAATTAATGAAACCAGTTTAGACCTTTGTTATGTTTTAAACTACATACGAGTATTTACCAAAATGTGGTATTCACTATCTGATAAAGAATAGAACCTCTACTAGTGTTCGTATGATCACATAGAGTCCAAATTTAGGCAAATTCAACACATTGGCAGCATTCATCACCTCTGAGTGGAACTCCATTCATTATGATCGTCATCCTGTCTACTAGCAAGGTATTAAAAATATTGTTTGTAGTCGAAGGTTAGAAATTATTACAGCAAGTTTGGCCTTCGACTCCCGCATCCCCCTTAAACTTAAGGGGAAGATTTATGAAACAATGGTTAGACCTGCTGTCTTGTATGGATCAGAATGTTGGGCCACGAAAGGAATGAATGAAAGGTAATTGCATGCAGCCGAGATGAGAATGCTAAGGGGGATGTGTGGTGTTACGCGAATGGATAGAATAAGAAATACAAGAGGAAGTCTGAAAGTGACACCGGTGACTGAAAAGTTGTGTGGAAATCGGTTGTCATCAATGATAAAGAAAGAGAATGGATCTGACATAGGTACCTACAGAATAAACGTGCCTACCTAAACTACCATAGCAAACATAAAATGGCGGACTGTCACATGTTTAAGTGCTGCCCCGATTCGATAGTAATAATAAAGTTATCGATAAAAAAACCATATGAGTGGGAGGTTCTCAACTCGTCTGTTCTGTACGTTCAGTACTTCGCATGTCCTGTATAAAGATGCAGTAGCAGTGGGATACCTGAAGGGCTTGCAAAACGTCGTCTTGAGCACAACCAGCACGGTGGGCCTTTTCCACCGTAAAGGAAAAGAAAGGTCGGAAGTGGTCCCATAGAAAAGTTGGAGTAATATGATGATGAGTAAACGACGGAACTCCTCAAAAATTGCGGACATATTTTGCTATTTTCAGCATTTGCATCCCAAAACCTTTAGGCTAGGTTCACATGAACGCGTGGTTGACGCGGCTCGCGGTACAAGATTCTAACAAAGTAGTGCTATCGTATACATGACCGCGCGTGCCGCCATGCTTCGCAGGCAAGATCTTGACACAAGCCGCCTGTCATATCAACGCTTCGACCGCGCGTTGAAACGCGTTCGTGTCAACCTTGCTTCTTTATTTCGTAAAGTGGAACCGATGATGAAGACTAGATATGAAGTATTTCACGGGTTCAGTAGGTAAATATAGTTCGAGTGAGTTAATATAAATAAAAGTGCAAAGCAACAAAACTATAATTTCTTTCTTAGTTATTCCTTTCATAAAAAAAGACTCATTAAGTTCTCTTACTGATAAAATACAAGAATCATAAAAAGCAACAAAAATATTAACAATAATTATTTACTTTTGTTTTTATTCAAAACAGTGCCACAGCGTGAGAGTGCCAATAATATTAAACTAGCTTTTGCCCGCGACTCCGTCCGCGTAGAAGTCGTTTATCGCTACTCCATCGGGAACTGTACAACTTTCCAGGATACAAACTATCCTATGTTCTTTTCCGGGACTCAAACTATCTGTATATCAAATTTTATCTAAATCGGTTCAGCGGTTTAAGCGTGAAGAGGTAACAGACAGACAGACTGACAGACAGACACACTCGCATTTATAAGGGGATAGCTGTTACCCGCGACTTCGTCTGCGTAGAACTACTACTTCGTGTAAATTTGTTTGGACTGAATAGGCTCTGAAACTATAATGAAACGATTCTAATGAAGCCGGCACATTGAATTATTGAGATTAACATAGGTAGACTTTTCCTGACCCTGATCCCTGACTTAACTTAGTTTAATACGTTTTTGTATACGACATTTTTTGTTTTTCCTTCTTTGGTCAAAACATGTAGGTTTTGTGGACTCGATACTCGTGAGCACGCCACATACAGTTGCCCATGGGAGAAACAGTTTTTTTCTAAATGAACACCAGCTACTTTGAGTGTCTGTCCTTGAGCTTTGTTTATCGTCATAGCGAATGCTGCTTTCAGGGGAAATTGTACTCTTTTGAATTGGAATGGCAAATCGGTAGGGATTATTGGAATACGGGGAATTAACACTTCTTCTCCCTTTGCTGTTCCTGTCATAATTATTGCTCTCACAATATTGCGTCCCAGGTGTGTAATTTGTAGACGTGTGCCATTACACATTCTTGGTGCGTCAAGATTTCGCATCAACAGGACCGGGACACCTACTTTTAGCCTCAACTTATGGGAAGGCACCCCCGATAATTCTAAGGAGTTAAGAAATTCTACAGGGAACGATGTCACTTGCTCAGTGTCCATGACATTGTCTACGGACAGATACTGAACAAAATCACCTTCCACATCTGACATGATTTGTTCGTTGATCTGCCCCACTACTTCGTTTGTCGGTGCTAAAATTGCCCTTTCGCACAGCCATTGTCTGTTCTTCATATTGGTTGCAAGATCGGGATAGACGTTGTTCTTTAAGTCATCCATGTTACAGACAACATTACAAAATTCACGATTCAATGTAATCATTCCGTCACTATTTGTTTCCATACGGTCTTCTCCGATTTTCAGAAGAGCATCCGCATATTGCACCAATTGTGTATCACTGTGCAGTTGTACTCGCATATTTGTAGTCAGACAAAATTTTTTTACATGCACCCATAATGGAGACGCTTTTAAACATGCATTTATTTCATCTGCCGGCGTGCCTCTAGTAATTACCGGCAGAGTCTGTCTAAAATCGCCAGCTAAAAGTACCACCATACCACCCATGATACTTTGGTTACTCTTAATATCTTTTATGGTCCGATCTAGTGCTTCTATCGCTCTTTTGTGGGACATGGTACATTCATCCCAAACCAACAGCTTACATTGCTGTAACATTCGTCCACGGTCACTATTTTTAGTAATGTTACAAACTGGCATTTCCTCATGAGCTAAGTTCAATGGCAGTTTAAGTACTGAATGTGCCGTTCGGCCACCATTAAGTAACGTAGCTGCTATTCCAGAAGAAGCTACAGCAACAGCAACTCCTTTATCTTTACGAATTTGGGCTAAAAGTAAATTTAAAAGAAATGTTTTACCCGTGCCTCCTGGCGCATCCAAAAAGAATAGACCACCTTCGCCACTTTCGATTTTTTGCACAACATTCTCAAAAACTAATCTTTGTTCTGGGTTTAGACGCGGAACAGACTGAGTTATTTGTTGTTGTAAAGAAGCAGCATCGTAACTCAATTCTCTTATTATATCACTGCAAACTTCCCCAGTTCTTTGCGGCCTGCTCAACCCAAAATCTGACAAATCTTTCCCAGTTATAGTTATGACTTGGTCTTCTATCTTTGTTAGGGCTTCATTAAAAATGAAATCATTGTATGTAACGTTTGGATTATGATGTTGTACTCTGTGTAAAATATCGTCGGCCATTTGAATTTTGTACCTTTCCCACAGTTGTTGAGGGTTTGAAAGCCCACATGTCGCTATTAGTATAGCAAAAAGCATTCTCACCTTGGCCGCTGATCTACATTGTGCAGCCTCTTCCAGTGTTATATTCCAATGATTGTCATCCTCCAATAATCCTCTTGCCTCACATGCCTCTCGAAATGTTGAAAATTCTTGATTGTTGTATTTTTTGAGATCATTGAAAGAGGTTGGCCCACGCACATGGTGTAGAAGCATCCTTAAACAAAAACATTCCATGTTAGTAACATGGACTGTGTAAACCCGTCCTAAGGCATCTCCAGATTTGACACCAGGCCAGTTCTGAACCGAAGTTCCTTGAATTCGGCGTTTCCAAGTTTTTCTGGTTGCGTCCCATGTGTAATATCTCGGTACCTCAGCATACATAAGAGTTCTTGCAAACTCATCTCTTATGCAAAGTTCAAAAAAAGCTGTAAGGGTGGTTTTTGGTCGAGTAGATAGTCGCTCGTGGAAATTATCTTCTGTAAAATAAACTCGTTCACCGTTCTCTAAGTGTACACTTAGATGTGTAACGGTGGGGTGCCTTTCGTGCAACGGGAACCCTAATAACCGCCACACGGCTTCGTTGCTGCTAACATAACGACCAGATTGATATGTATGTACTTCATTTACGCGATTTGCAAGCTCTGTGCTCCTAAAATTGAAAATAGCTTGGTCACTGCCTTTGTTAATATATTTGCAGATATATTTGATAGCGCGCACTGAACTGCAAGCCTCAACATTTATATGGGCGTTAAATATTTTTAATAGAATAGCGGAATAAGGGACCACCCAACTATTATCAATAGTGACGTAACTCCCATTTCGTAGTTTCACAGATGCCGTTCGACCTCCGTCTGCTGGTGCTCTTCTACGATAGAGTGGGTATCCGTTTTCACTGTGGACAGTGTCTTTGTGTAATTTGCGAGGAAATTTCTTTGTGCATTTTCCATCTTTCATGCAAGGGCACTGAGGATTTTCAGGTCCACATGGACCATGAATCATGTTTTTAACTATAATATCATGAAGTGTCTTGTCAGTGCTTGGATCGGGTATTTCTGCGCTGATAATATTATCAATTTGATCGGGTCTCAACTTGTCTTTTAACCACAATAATATGTGGACATGTGGTAGGCCACGCTTCTGCCACTCTATGGAATACATAAAGCAGATCACTTCTCCAAATATTCTGCCTTTGGAAATAACAGACATAAGTTTTTTAACTTTCAACCTAAAAACTCTTGCGACTACATCATGCCTATCAATCGCGCTTTGACCCGGCATTAATTCATTTACTATTTCCGGCCATGCTGGGTTGCAAGTAAACGTAACGAATAAGTCTGGGCGACCATATGTACGTACATAAGCAAACGCATCCTGAGTATATTCGTGTAAGTACCTCGGACTATTTACAAATGAAGACGGTAAAATTATCATTCTACCAATATCATTTGGATTTAGATTAGCGTCATTCGCTACTGCGTCTTGAAGGTGGATATAATTTTCTGCTCTTAATTTAGTTTGATTTAATGTTATGTATCGTAATCGTTCACTTTCTACCTTAACGTACATATCAACATAAAACTGATTGGCCAGTTGCCTGCATCGTGATATAATATTAAAATCATTTTCTCTAATCATGATATGAAAGGCATAAAAGTCCATACATGATACCTTTTTGTTAGGCAAGGGCAGGCCAGTTACAGGATCGACTTGTGGAATTTGAAAGTGATACCCTTCTTGCCCTTTGCTAAATATTAGCGGATATTGTAACGCATCGTAAAATTTATGTGTATCCGGCACCCTAGTTAGTGTGTTATCACGGGCATGTAAAACTATATCACGGGAAGCAAACTGTTCACCACAAACCATGGCTGCGACTTCATTTATTAAAGGTGCATTATATCGTCTTTCGTCACTTGGTGTACGATCTGGGTGAATCACCAACTTATAATCATCTCCCGGCATTCTTTCTAAGGCTGTTGTGAAAGTGTTTATTAGGCGGTTATGTTCATGCAACATTCTCTGAATCTTTAAGACAATATCCTTTTCTACTAATTGAATGTTTTGACACCTGCGGTCAACCTCGTCGTTTTCATTTCCCATAAAATAAATCTGTAAAAATTTTGGTTGCTCATTATTTGTAGGAAGCAAAGAACCAATCCTATGATAGATTTGACCTTGGATTGTAAAAGTAGATGAAAACCCAGGCATAACCACCTCATTTTCTACACCAAATGACGTCATTTGAAAGCATGAATTATATTTCCTTATTTTGATTAAAAAACGCCGCGATTCGTTGTTATCACCTAAAAGTAAAGACTTCAATGGTTCCTCTGGTTCTCCAAGTATTGGAATTGAAACCTTGCCACCAGAACAACACATACCCGGAGTTTCTTCTTTCCACTTGAGTGCTTCACAATGTATACATTTTTTATCCATTCCACCTATGAGAAGTAATCGATGGTTATTATACTCAATCGATGGGTCATAATCAAAAGCAGCATTGTGGAATGCTCCCCATGTATACATTGTAAACGCATTTCTCCTTTCTGACTGCCGTTCAGCATTTAACACACGTCGTCTTTGGGATTCTTCTGGCATCTCTGCAGCTATCAATGATGCGTGTCGCTCAGCATCTAAAATCTGCCGGGCCTGAGTCTGTTCATAGGTCTCGGCAGCTCTTTGCGTTGCGTGTCGCTCAGCATCTATAATCTGCCGGGCCTGAGTCTGTTCATAGGTTTCGGCAGCTCTTTGCGTTGCGTGTCGCTCAGCATCTAAAATCTGCCGGGCCTGAGTCTGTTCATAGGTCTCGGCAGCTCTTTGCGTTGCGTGTCGCTCAGCATCTAAAATCTGCCGGGCCTGAGTTTGTTCATAGGTCTCGGCAGCTCTTTGCGTTGCGTGTCGCTCAGCATCTAAAATCTGCCGGGCCTGAGTTTGTTCATAGGTCTCGGCAGCTCTTTGCGTTGCGTGTCGCTCAGCATCTAAAATCTGCCGGGCCTGAGTCTGCTCCTCAGATTCTTGGGATCTAGCTACTTGCGCAGTTCGAGCTCTTTTAGAGCTACGCGCTAAATTAGATTTACGCTTGCGAGGCATATTACTTAACCAGTTACCTACCTAAAGTAATAAAAACAGGTAAGTACTTATGCAAAAAAAAATTCTTTAGCTGACAAAAAAATTTAGTTAAAGGTACTGAGTACGAAACTATACTTAAGGTAGGTACTTATACACATGAAATAAAACAAAAACAAAACGAATTGCTAAACTAAAACTAAATGTTAAAAAAAATATACTATCCACATGGAATAAAAACAAAATGAATCGATAAAATTATATGCGAAACTACTGGAACTATTTTATTCACAAAACAACATTACTTACCTATTAATACTCAATAAAAACTATGCTGACCTTCTTAGGTACCGTAACTACTTACTAAATGTGAAAAAACTTAAAAAAACCTGCCTACTAATCTACTACAATTTTATACCTATCCTAAAAAATGAATTAAAGTATTTATTTTACCTAACATAAACATAACATAACGTCACGCCTTTATTCCCAGAGTGGGGTAGGCAGAGCAACAGAATACCAACAACTCTAAACTTGTTGATAATTCTGTAACCACATTTTGCATAGTCAGGCTAAGATGTTTACCAGTGTATTAGTGACAGGTTGCAAGCCCATCGCCTAACAGTACTACAAGCCTTTATTCCCTTAGTCGCCTCTCACGACATCCACGGAAAGACATGGGTCATTATTTTACCTATTAACTATAATTCTACCTACTACTAACTTATGCTAAACTAATAATAACAACCAAAACAACTAAGTAAATAACACAAAATGCTTATCCAAGAAACCCTAAACACCAATGAAAACGTAAAGAAAGCGAATACGTTGCAGCTCAAAATTGTAGATATCGCATGCGTCCGCCAACGACGTCTGCCCTCACGTGTCTGCCCGTTCGGGTAAGCATACTTTGTGATCTACACTGGATATACGATACACAACTGCACTCTGCGTTTCCACCCGTATAATTCCGGGATCGGGATCGGGATCTGGATAAAAAGTACCCTATGTCCTTTCCCAAGGTTCCATCTATCTCTATACCAAAATTCATCAAAATCGGTTCAGCGGTTTAGGCGTGAAAAGGTAACAGACAGACAGACAGACAGACAGAGTTACTTTCGCATTTATAATATTAGTAGGGATAATCGTGTATTTCCAGTCTCCTCCTCCTCCTCCTCCTCCTCCTCCTCCTCCTCCTTATTTTTTTTACAAACTAGCGGCCCGCCAGCGTCTTCGCCCCACTGCAAATTTCTGACTTTCCCGGGAAATATTCGATTTTTTTCTCGCCGTAAAAACCATCCTTGGGCTTCAACGAACATTTAAAAAAAAGAATTGGTAAAATTGGTCCAGGCGTTGTTGAGTTATGCGCTTACCAACACATTTTGCGATTTATTTTTATATTATAGATATGACTTGTTATACTATCAGACCGTAACAAATATCCGCTCTTACCGGGATTTGAACCCAGGACCGTTGGTTTCATGGGCAGGGTCACTATCAACTAGGTTAACGTGTCGTCAAGTAAACAAATAAAAATATTTGCTGCTGTCTTAGATGATTTTAGTAGGTATAAAACTTTAGTCATTACTCATTTCGGAATAATATTATTTTTAATAAACAATTTCGAAATGAAACTCTTTCAGTATACTTTTTCCCAAAATCCTTAAAAATAGTAATCCATGATGAACAGGGCTCGGACAAGTCATCGCAAAAACTGATATGGACATGGGACAAGGCTATTATAGAGTCGCGACTTAAGATTATTATTATCTAAAGCTGATATAATTATTATCGTAATTTATAATTTAACATTTGACCTTTTTAGTCGCATACCTGTCATGGATTTGTCAAAGTGGCTTGAAACAGTTTTGTGGTGACAATTTAAACAAATACAATTATTTGCTTAATTATGGTTATTTCTAAATATTTTAAATATGGTGCAAATAAATACAATTAATAAGTGGATTAAGGACTACCCCGAGCTCCGTTATCAGGAAAATGTCAAGGAAATATTGTGTACAGCATGTGACATTCGTATTAAACAGTTAAAAAATAATAATATTGATAAACATATTAGATCAAAAAATCACAAATTGAAGACAGTTCCGCCAGAAATTTCTTATGAAATTTCCATGGAATCAACTCAATAATTCACGCTTCAGGGCATTTTTCAAAAAGTATCTGTGGTGCCCGTGGGAAATACCTGATTAATCCTATATTAGGAAAAAAATCTAATTGAAAAATAAATGTAATTGAAAAATATAATTAAATAGTATTGTACATAATGCGATTCTATTGATCTTGTTCTATTGCCGTCTTGCGATTGTTTTGCGATGACTTGTCCGAGCCCTGATGATGAAAGATGGTTCTTTGTTTTCTTCGGCATATTCCATATACGTTCTATATGATACAATTACAAAAAAACATGTTATTTTAACATTAATTGTCATAAAGAGAAATTTCCAAGTTACTTTAGATATTTTAAGAACAAATTCAAATTCAAATCAAAAAATGGTGTAATTCTCCGATTTGTTTACTTTCAAAATATTGTAAATAAAAGGCTAATCGTATTATAATCTTGAACTAATCTTGATCTATGGATTAATAATAATATACTACCTATACATATTTAAGTCCCCCAATAATGACAAAACTGACCAATATTTTAACAAAAACTTAAACTTACTGATGAAATGTTCAATATTTCTGATTTTTGCTTTTTCTTGCACCACATCCTAACAAACTACACTTAAGAGACATTACGATGAAGTTTTTCTTTCAATCCATGTGTAACTTTTGGCAATATGTAATACGGAAAACAAGATATATATATTTTTTTAAGTGAATTTGTCACGGTGGACACTTGACAAGCTAATTCAACATGGCTGACTTTAGGCACGTTAGGTAGGTATTTGTATGAACGTCAAATTATAAATGTTCTTCTTTCTAATCTCTTTTTATTTAGAAACATAGAACCAAGTTAAAAAGAGATAACATTATTTTTGAGTGTTCGATGTCGGGATGCATAGTATTTACATAACTGATTATTTGTATATGTCAACGTGTCATATCCATTCTCTCCTTTATCTATGGTTGTCATGGTATGGGCATGTGATGCGGAGGGATGAGGAAAATATCGTCAGGAAAGTTTTAAGTATGAATGTGGATGGCTAAACGAGTAGGGGAAGACCAAAAAAACGATGGATGGACTGTGTGAAAGACGATATGGCTAGAAAGAGAGTGACTACCGAGATGGCGACTAATAGAGAAGTATGGAAGAAAAAGACGTGTTGCGCCGACCCAAAATAAGTTGGGATAAGGAGAATGATGATGTAGACTGTATACGACTAATGTGACACTTTTTTACCTATACTTACCTACTGATATGATTAGTTTGTGTACTTTTTTACCTGTAACATTGAATGAGTCACAGGGCTATAAGGCACTATACCTACTATTGCAAGGCACGCTACTATTTGGACATTCATTAAAAGTTGGTCTAAACACACTCGGGTTGTGACATGGAGAATTTCTAAAGGGTAGTGTACAGATATGTTTACGATGGGGTGGCTTTGGTTTGGTCTCCTACTGTAACACCTAGCCCAAAGTGTAATAGACGTCCTGGTCTTTACGGTCATACTAAATTTGCTTTCCAGGGACATTCTTATTTAAATAAATCATTTTACTTCTTTTCAGGTTCATAAAATGTGTGTGGAAAACCACGTTTTCAACGCCGCTATGGTTTATGTTCGATGACAAGTGCCACGGACCTAACAACGATATTACTTAACACGAAATATATCGAAAACATTAACATGTGACTTTTACTGTGATGTGATGTGACGCTTTACCTACCCTCAAGAGTGATAAGTGCCTTTTAACTTTTTATAATTAACGTACCTAACGTAGCTAGAACCTACGATATATATGTTGTTCAATGGATTCCGAGGCAGCAACGACTTGTAATGCACAGGTAAGGAAACAGGGGCGAAAAAATGAAAAGAAAAAAAAGACGGAAAGTAAAGACAAAGGCGAGACGTTAGATGAAGTTTGTCGACAGATGAGTAAGCTGGCTGATGATGAGAGCGCGTCAGTCAGTTCCACCGATAGTGACGATCTAGTTAATGCTATTAACTACAACACTATTACGTCATTAGCTGCTCTCAAAGATATTATTCAAGGCGATAACAATGATACGCCAGAAACAGATAGTTTTTTCCAGCATTATTTTATGAATCACTGTAATAATCTGTCAAGCCTAAACCCAAATTCTAATTCCCTGTTTACTTTTTCGGAGCGCCGTCGATTATCTCAGTGTCGGGAAGAAGATGAAGATGACGAAAAAAAAGATGTTGATCCTCCATTTTTAAGTTTGCCTCTAGCCGTTTGTGCAGAGATTGCATCTCAAGGTAGTTCAACGAACATATCCGACGATCAGCACTTAAGCGATAGCAGTGAGGAATCGAACAATAAGTTAAAAGAAAGCGTTTTACCATCTGAAAAACAGCCAGTGACAAGCCAAGCTGTTAACCTTCCCAAAAGGACAGTAATGGGTGCTCGTCACAAATTTTTAGTAACCACAACTAAGCCACCGCTTTCTACTGCAGTTATAGAAAAAGCTCTCCGGTCACAAGTACATAGTGCACATACGGTTCATTTTGGGACCAAAGGAGCAGAAGAGCAGAGACCAAGCGTGCGTTCTATATTCGTTGGACAGAATCTCCACCTTGATAAAAAATATTTCGATAGTAGTCTAATAGAAATTAGATCAACAGTAGACGAAACGCCGACGAGCTCTGAAGATATTTGGGTGAGAAGGAGTGACGACACACAAGTAAGCATTTTCCATTTGATCTTAAAATAATCTTCGAGATTTAATTGTTTTTTGTGTTTGTCCAACACAAAATGTAACAGAGTTATATTTTATCTTGAAAACAACTAAGTCAGTTATAGATAAAGATTATTATTTTAGCAGAAAGAAGACTCCGCGTATGGTACTAGCGAATCTATCAAAGACAGTCACGCTAAGTCGCCTGTCTCTGGGAAAACTGCATCACAAGTGCGAGATCGCTCTGGTACATGGGGCTCACAGGAAACACGCGCTGAAAAAGATTCCGCAAAGAAAACTCAGTTCCGTAAGGACAAAGATGTGCGCCGTAGCAGTGACTACGACAGACGTCAAAAAAGAGGTAAGTGAACGTACTTGATTTAATTATTTTAACCTTTTGACCGCCACGGCCGGCTGCAACTTTACGTGCACCTAACGCCAACGACGTCATATGCCGCAACCGCGCAGATACAAAATGTTATATGGAGCGTACCGAGCGCCCGGCGTCCCCGGCATGAAAATCCGATGACGTGATATAACTGCTTTGTCGGTTAAAGGGTTAATGGACATCATATTTTTTGGTCCAAATATGAAAGTGCCGGGCAAAGAGAAATCACACTATGTGCTGCTGAGCATTTATTATTATGGCACCAAAGCTGTAGTACCAATACCCAAGGTTTAATAAAAACCTTTAAAAAAATGCGCAGGCGTATCTCGTGCATGCTGATAACTGTGATAACGATGTATTATTTTAAAGAAAATAGGACTTTTTATTTACATCGACGTTCCAAACGGTCACAACACTATAGTCTCGAAGAGACTGAAGAGCCGGGTATAATTATCTTCTAGCCGTTCGAGTATGAACTACTGCCCTATCCTAGTCTATTCTTTAATTACTAAAAAATACAATTACTCCCAATACAGGACTCTCGTGTCAAAAATAGTTCTAAAACCACCGTATCTTACCAAAATTATGCTCAAATGTAAAATGGTAGACAAATCTTTTGATTGTCAATTGACTCAAATATTGAATTTTCGAACTGTAATAAAACCAAAAACAATGACCTAATGAGCTTACCTGGGATAACTCGGGGCAAGTTTTAGGGATATGATATTCATAAAAAAGATGTCGATGTAATTAAATTAATAGCTACATGTGCACTTTGACCATTGTCGATCACTGTAAAGAGGTTCGATGTCATATCTGATATCGAGCCAGCAGGAACTGCAGTCTCCTCAATTAACGCTAGATGACAGCATTGCAACAATAAAAAGAGTTAAAGCTGATTCATCGAAATTGTATGTAAACAAAAATCGGAAAAGTATTTACAAAAAGTTAAGTATGGTTCTAAAAAATATACTGGTTATGAGACCATGAAATAAGTATAGGTCTTATAAAGGTGAGGAAATTTCAATAACCAACATGAATGAGAAATCGGCTTTGAGTCATTATAAATATTTTAAGAATGCCTCGTTGACCACTGTGGACGTTGAGAACGTTTAGCAGTTTAAAAAATATTGATTAAAACTATTTTAAAATAAACATATAAATATACGTAATAATTTGTCTATTTTCTTATTGAAAAATGAGGAGAAAATAAGTAATATTTAACATCGATATTATTTTTTGTCGATAGAATATTTGCTACATCACTTTCGTATAGAGGCCCCGAGTTATCCCAGGTACGCTAATGGGCTTTGGTGGCATATTAATAAAGCTCAGGCGGACATGTTCTAACAGAATACACAAAAGAATTCAGTATCCAAAATGTTGAGCCGAATCAGCCACTATGGGTCCAAAAGGTTAATGCTATCAACGAACCTTGCCAACTTTTCTTAAATAATTTCATTATAATGCACCATTGTTAAAAGCTCGAGTGAAATATATAGTATAGCTCATTAAAAGAGGTATTATTCGTTGAAACATTGGAGGTTTTGAACATCTTTTAAACGAAATAAAAAAAAACATTAAAAAAATACTGTCATAAATATGTAATTTTATTTTGTAAATGTAGTGTTTATGTTATTACAATGCCATTTTGTGGGTCTCACCTAAATGTAAAGCACGATAGAATTCGTTAGGTAATAATGGAAATATTAAAAAAAAAATGTTTAAAACTAAGACGTGGCGAATGCTGAAAATTAGTAGGTATAGCACATACTAATGACGTAGCACATCATCAGAAAAAAATCAGGGCGAAAAGCTATTAAGGCACAAGATGGTCCCTTATCCTGCCACGGCCCTTAGTGTGTATAAGCGGAGTTTAGTTACTTGGAATACACTTGTATCTGCATTTAAAGATAAAAGTCTGGTCAATATGTCACGCAAATTTCGACTGAATACGGAAACTCTTACAAAAGTGGTAGCCGTTATAAGTATCGTTGTCGTGCGTGATTTGACCCATGCTTTCCTGACCCGAATGGGAATGCTTAAAGCTCTTACATCCATTTTTTGCAATAGTAAAAAATTACGCTTCTTTTTATTCTATATAAAATAAGGTTTAGTTTGATTGATATACTACAGGTTTATGAAACTCTTTTATTTATTTTTTAAATTGTAATAAATCTCTGTTAAAGATCTTATGGACCGATTGGGTATGTTTCAAGAAAACTGAACTCTAATATTGAATGCCAATAAGCTACTAGCTAATAGAGCGTTATTAAATTCCCGACAAGTATTACTGAAGTTCCTATAAACACATACTGTTAGAGTTAGAAACATCTTCATTGTTATAAATCGGTTGAAAATTAGCCGTAAAAATTGTAAACTTGAGGTTTTACTGTCCATATACGTTGACGTGTTTTTAAATTTCCTAATGTTTCTGTACAGGGATATTAGATAAAATCTGTTGCTTAAGTAATATCCAATATGCAACCAAATATTGTATCAAGGTCTGTTGAATACGTCTGTAACAGCCGAACCGCTGTACTCAGAAACGTTTTATAGACAACCAGAGGGCTCCCGCGATTTCATACGCGTACAATTCGTTTCCCGCTACTCCCTTCATTTCAAACCCTTAGGCGATGATTTCCGAAAATCCCTTCTTAATGCACCGCTAGGATATCCAAGGAAAATTCCCTCAATATTTCAAGTCCCTATGTCCAGCGGTTTCGGCTGTGCGTTTTTCGATCAGTTAGTCAGTTTCTTCTTTTATATGTAAGATTAACTCGTATTATACAAGACTTGTGTCTGAAAAAAGTCGTCACTGAGAAACGACTTAATTGTAATTAACTGATTCTGAGTTACGAAACATTCGATTTCCACAGGATTGCACCATCTGAACATTATTTACTTATCTATCTAATATATAAAATTCTCGTGTCACGGTGTTATTTACCATACTCCTCCGAAACGGCTCGACCGATTTTTATTAAGTTTTATATGCATATTCAGTAGGTCTGAAAATCGACTATCTATTTTACATACCCCTAAGTGACATGAAGAAAAAAATGCAGCAGGCGAAGCCGCTGTCGGGTCGCTAGTTATAATATATAATGATATTTATCGCACCATTTATTTACCCATCGTTCCTTGTTAGCATAATTAAGTAACTCTCATTGTTTCGTTGTAAATGTAGATAGGTTTATTTGTAGAGTATGAGAAGGATCCGAACTCCTGTAATTTTCGCCGCCGCCGTTTGGCAAAGAACCGCTCTTTTATTGTATTAGAGCCACGCCGCCATCGCCGCGTGCATGCGTTGGCCGGCTGCCAAAATACCTTTGTTAAAAGGGCTTTAGCAAATATCGTTTCCCACAAAACAAAAATATTAAACAGTTTTTATATCACTTTTCGCTGATGAAACATCAGATCATGTCTAGCGAATGTTTTCAGTTCTCGTCTAGCAACAAGTAGTCTTAAATCTTACGTCATTGGTAACTTTATTTATAGAAATGATTACATCTTCGGTCAGCTCGTCAATAACAGTCGTTTAGTTACTGAAGCAACTAATTTGATTGTCCAATAACCGAGATTGTTATTTTAAGTTGAACTTCTTGAGTGTTGCAGTCTGAATGAAGTTTGTTCCATCCAAGACTCAGGAATAAATATTCGCGCTCATCACACAAATATCTGCCCTTACCGGGATTTGAACCACTGGCTTCGGAGGCAGGGTCACTCCCAACTAGGCCAACGTGTCGTCAATCTACGCCAGAATATGATTGAGCGAAGGAACGGAATCTCTCACTGCTGGTTGTTCGCAACAGTAATGAGTGAATTGTTTTTTCGTTCATTTTTATGATAATAAACCGTTACTACCCCAATTTCGAGTTTTTATTTAGGTAATTAGCACTAATAAGTCCCGTATCAGTTCCGAACAATTATGGCAAATCTAGTTATGGAACATGTGCTATTAAAAGTGGCAGTATAATATTAAAGCTGTGACCATTAGTTTATTTATTTTCCTTATAAAGTATGACTGTACTTATATTTCTTACGAGTACATTGGTCGTGCGTAATACCACCAGGGATCGTGTTGATTACTAGATTGCCTGCTGATACTCACACCGTCGTTTACGCAGTTATAAAACATGAATGTGCATGCGTACTAATGCCTCTGTAGTGATACTTGCGATATCACAATCTGTGCAATATCGTCGACTTACTCAAACTCGTATCTGCATAATTTTGTTTGCTGTTGGTCAACTTATAGCCTCTAAGTATTAATGGCGCGTTTTCCAAAAAAAAAAAACCGATAGTTAAGGACATAAATTAACAAAAAAAACCATTACGTCGCGAAAATTAACTACTTATTACTGCTTTAAGAGAATAAGTGGCATCAAAGACAAAACTCCTTACTATCAGGTGAGGTTTGAATCTGCTATGATTATTTAATTTGAAATACCGCCTGTTGGATTATGTGGGCAGTATATAAATATAATAATACTAGCGGCCCGCCAGAGGCTTCGCCTCGCTGCAAATTTCTGACTTTTCCGGTGGATTTTTCTTTTTTTCTACTTTTATAAGAATCTTCTCCTGGCAGTAACAAACACAATAAAAAAGGAATTAGTGAAATCGGTTCAGCTGCTCTCAAGATTTGCGCATAGCAACACATTCAGCGATTCAGTTTTATTATATAGATGACTAATTTTCGTGCCGTAATGGAAAAAATACCGTGATTAATTTTTAACCTTAACTATAGGTACTTTTTTTGGAAAACGCCCAATGAATGAAAATGAAATTACCAACAGAAAAGAAAATACATATACCAAATAAATAACAAAAAAATAATATTTGTGAAAATCGCTTCATAGAAACGTAACTCCTAAAGCTAGAATTATGAAATATGGTTCATATTATATACAGGGTGTCTCTAAAACCAACGCCAAAACTGAGAGGGCTGATAGAAGAGCTTATAGGCTTATAGCAAAGTACCCCGCAGCAAACATAGGGAAAAAGTGGTTTCAGTCAAATCTCACGAAATTTTAGTATGATGTTGATTCAAATCTCCTGATTATTTTATTATAAGGGCACAACTCTCTCAAATGTATACTTTCAGATATAATCAAGTATATTTTTTCTATTTAAGCGACGTGTTTTCTAAACTCGACATATTGGAACGAACTCACTGACATTTACTGACGTTCTGACTTCATGCAGTCACCAACTGTCAGTTTTGTCCGCCTGTTTAAACCCGTGTATTATTATTATTTATTATTCAATCATTTATTATCGCAAAAAGATACAAAACATTTGCTTTACACAATCGCTCCACAAAACTATGTTTATAGTTTGACTGTGGAGTCAAGTCTCAGTCTCAGTAAAATATTAAACCACAGGTAAATAAATTGATAAATTGATTATTTTTGAAAGTATACTTCTGAGAGAGTTGTGCCCTTATAATAAAATAATCAGGAGATTTGAATCAACATCATACTAAAATTTCGTGAGATTTGACTGAAAACACTTTTTCCCTATGTTTGCTGCGGGGTACTTTGACCCTTATGAAAATTTCATAGTTTTCGAGATATTGGCACTTGTATAAAACTCGTGATTTTCGATGCCTTGAACCAGACTATGACTGCAACTTTAAATATTTTGGAAATCTGTTTGTTGCCAATAAAAAGTGCTTCGAATGTGATTCAAGTTTTTTTTCTAAAAAAAATAAGTGCAGTTTTTAGATTCTTGAAAAGTTTTACTGAAGTTTTGATTTAGCTGGCAAATAACGTTACAAAAATCAAATTTATTGTAGTTTTTAAAATATTAAAACATTTACTTATTTACGTAGTAGTTTACGAGATAATGATATTTAATTTCAAAAAGAGTTCATATTGCAATCATTCCATGGTTTGGAACCACAGTTCCAATTCTGGAAAAACCTTTTTAAAGTTAACCAACATATGTTATATTACACCGCGCGCATCCCAGAAAACAGTAGCCATAACTTTATTCGCCGATACAACTGCTTTGGCCTTCTTTGGTGCAGGTTCACCTGAAGCAATCCATTGTTTTACTGCTCCCTGCGGTTTCTGGTGTATGATAATTAATCCAGGTTTCGTCAACAGTTATGAAACGACACAAGAAGTCCTTTTCATTACACCTAAACTTCGCCAAACATGCCTCTGACAGGGTCACCCTAGTGCGTTTTTGGTCCACTGAGCAATCGCGGCACCGAACGGGCGAAGAGTTTCTTCATATCCAAATAAGTGTGAAGGATACTACGAACCTGTTCGTCTGAAATGCTTGATTGATGAAATGCTCACATTTGATGGCATGATCCACAAGCTTTCTTCCATTCATCCGGGCCAATCAAAGTTATTTTTTATTTAATCATTATTTTTACTGTACCCATATTCATGTGTATGTTCCTTTTTGATAGGTACGTAACCTTTTATCTGTGACCAAATATTTTCAATTGGGGTCGAGGTGGTATGTCAATAATTTTAACACTTAGTTTCCATGTTAATTTAATTTTTTGTCAATGGAATATTCTACAAACGATAGAGAAGAAAGCTACCTTGACGCTTTTAATAATTTGACAATTTCGTATGACATTTCAAACACGACAAAGTTCATAAATGATAACTTATTTATGCCCTTGACTGTACAATAGGTTCTTTAGCAATTTTTTAGGGGTCCGCAGTCCAACTAGGAGCTCTTATAATTTTGCCATGTTCGAATGTCTTTTTCTCCGATAGTCTAGTTAGTATATTATAGTATATGAATTATCGAAAACATGGAATTGCATTTGTAGTGGTTGTACCGTTTGCAACAAAAGGAGAATAATTTTCTCTTAATTTAATAAAATTACATACCCTTAAGAAATGAAATAAGTAAGTAGTCCTCTGTTTTTTGCTTTTAGTCGCTATCATGTTCTTCATCTGAGCTGTCACAAGTATTGATAATAAGATTGTTTGAAATTCGATCCATTTCCCCATCCTGAAATCGATATTTATTTTCTTCACTTTTGACATGGCGACAAATATTTTCCCAGCACTAATAGTATTCGTTCGTTCAGTTGCTAAACTCACAATGCCTTGCATGTTTAAAGAAAAGTTTATTTTCGCTACATATCCTTTTACCATGGACCAAATATTTTCGATCGGATTGAATGTCGGGTGATACGGTGGCAATCGTAAAACGGAGTGGCCATGTTCTTTTAAAATTGCATCTATGTGGTACTCACGAAACCGCTCTTTATTTTGTTTAAGTAATTAAATCATACAAACTGGTTTTGTACATCAACGGGCTATATGAAATGTTGTGTTCTGTCAACCAATCCATCATTTCTTGTTTATGAGAATTTGACGTTGGAGCACGATTCAAAAGTTTGTTCTGATAGGACGCATTATCTACGATAAGTACGCTATTCGGTTTAAGGTTCGGTATTAATTTTTCTTTTGTCCATTTTTCGTAGTTGACAAAGTTCATCTGGTCATGGTAATCTCCCGTTTTTTGGTTTGCCTTAAACATTAACAAAGCGTTGGAAATAAAACCATCTTTTCCTCCTGCGTGCACTATTACTAACCGCTGGCCTGTACTGATTTGTTTTGTTAAACCAAATTCTGTTCCATCGCTCCAAGCCTCACCGGACACATGTGAAGTGTGGATGTGGGTTTCTTCAGTATAAACTAGTGGTCTATCTTTAGACCGATATTCCGCAATTTTTGTAAGGTAATTTATTCTTAGCAGTCGTATGTTATGTCTTTCCATTAATATTTTTCGGTTGTCCTCGGTCTTTTTCCATTTAAATCCTAATTTTTGTATTTGTTTTCGTATGGTGGAAATGCCAAATTTGTAATCTATATCGGATTTTAACACAAAGTGGAGTGCCTTTAGGGTCAATCAACTTTTTCTTGTTTTTTGAAAAAGAACAAATCAAAATAAAAAGGTAGTAATTTTTAATTACTATACGATTTTATCGTAGTACAAATATTAAACTTTTGAAATGCGACGGTTGCCACGGACTTATATAATTAATATAATAATTGTAAGATATGGTGACACACTTTATATGTAGAAAATTACAACAACTAATTATGTCTCTTGAGTCACTGGTGACAAAAACTGCACACAAACTTTTCCTATTATTAATAATACGTAATCCAACTAAAACATACGTCATAAGTTTTACTTCCCTCTTTTATTTATACATAATTCATGTAAAAACAAAACCAATATATTATTCTCCTGGATAAAAAACTGAAAAAACTACGTACTTTTTTTGGGGACAAGTTGGTCACTCAAGAGACAAAATGGTAACTCAAGAGACTTAACGTGGAATGAACTACATGCTTAGTGTATGTGTTTTATATTTTAGCCATTATTACATACATACATACATACATATCTTCACGCCTGTCTCCCAATGGGGTAGGCAGAGACTATGGAACGCCAGGTGCAACGATCCAAACATACAACCTTCGCTTCCTCCACATTCATCAATCTCTTCATGCACGTACGTCGGCCATTATTAATGCATATCATTATACAGACAAATTAAGAACCTCCTCTTTTTTAAAGACGGTTTATCGGGAATACAATAAAAACAAACACGTAGAATAGAAAGTATTATATTATAAGAAAAAATAAAGAAAAACTTCTAAACAGGTCTTTTCTCTTAATTATAATCACAGCAAGTTAAAGGTTAATTCTTGTTTTATAAATCAACAACAACAAAAATTAGATATTAGATATTATAATCCTTATTTTTAATAAACGCAACAATAGTATCTTCTTTTCAGACTTTTAATCGACATAAAACTTAACAACTTATAATCAACAAAAAGAGATCTTCATTACTTAACTCTTAATACTCTCAGGGATAATATTCTACGGTATCACAACGGAAAAATATAAACATTTAAATTTACTTTTCTAAAATGTCGACTGCGTTTTTGAAGTCAAAATATTCCTGCTTTCTTTTAATTGTAATAACTGGATCTTGGAGAATTTTGACTACGTCTTTAGGATCAATGTAAGAGAAATCGTTTTGATCTAGTCGAAATATTTGTTTCCCTTTAACGTTCCGCAAAAACATGACCAGCATTTCACCATCATCGTCTAAACCATTTACTTTACAGACATATCTGTATAGTTTACCCTTAGGTCCAGGAATATTGACTAGTAAAAAAGCCCCACAATGCACTGGACGGTTTTCTTTATCTTGAAGCCCTGAAGTACATGGTTCCGCATTATTGTAAACCGAATCATATAAAGTTCCTTCGCGAGGTTTACTCAAATCAGACAGAGTAATTTCTTGCAAAGGCGTCTCTTTCGTGTTCATCAATTTAATTAACGGAACGTCATCATCAGAAGTAAGCTCCTCATTAATACCACTAGTCAAAACTACCTCGGCATCATCAATATTGAGCACAGGTGTATCTTTAACGTTAAGTGGCTGATAATGTTTTGGGTTTCGGCATTGGCAAAAACCTCTTTCACAAAAACAACTCAGATCACGGTATTGTAACTGACCTGGCACAGTTGTGAAGAGTTGATGCACACTGATGGTACCTTTTAAGGTATTTATATTCGATGGCAGTTGTTTCTGGAAACTTTCAACGTCTTTTTCCGTAATGAGAAATAACTTAATTTTGCTCTTGTCTTTCAGTGTATTGTAAAAATCATCTGCATTGACGATATCCTTTCCTGTAGCTACCATATTATCTGCGGTTCTTTTCAAGAAACCTCCTATTCCATCGGCTGGTCCTTTTCCGTGTCCAGCCTCGAAAAAGGACCAAGTCATAGACAGGAAACCATACTCGAACATTTTTGTGGAGCTTAAATAAAAATTTTGTTTTTGCCTGTACTGTCTGAAAAGAAATGCACTGTTTTTATTTCCGGATAATTTTGCCGAATTTCTAAAAGAATGGGATGTAGATGAGCCCAAATTGCTGCAGGCTGATGACATAAATTCGATGATACGGTACAGTAGGATTTCACATTAGGCTTCGAATCGTGTATATTGGTAGTGTAAACTACAACCGTGTGTAGTGACACTTGCTCTCTTGAGCCACCGAAATGATGGGCTTGTATTTCTTGAAAACACTTGCAACTATAGTTTTCGCTGAAGTCTGCAACCAAAACCATCTCCGATTCTTTTAAGTTATCAACGGCCTCGCGAAAACTGTGATGTTGCACTTTAATATTATAAACATGTTTTTTTAGTGTTTTAGTTCCTGTTTAAAGTTTTTTAGTAATTCTTTACCTTGATCTTCTTTCTCTATTTTAACGTTTTTCATAGACTTCATTTGTCTTCCATTCTTTTCGTAAGCTACTTCCTTCCGGACCCATTCGTGCCACTTTACATTTTCTGCTTCGTTTTGTAAATCATGCGTTATATCTTTATGGCAACAAATGTCGCATGTTCCGTACATGCATGCTTGACTTTCCGTGTTGCAAACTGTGGACGAGATAAGGACGTTTAAATCATCTTTGTGGATTATTTGTTTCCGTTTAAGACTTCTTGCTTTGTAAACGGGGTTGATGTGCACTTTACATAAACACATTTCTCGTCCATCTGCAGAGGGCTTTACAGTGAAAAAAGGCCTGTGTTTCGTAAACGAGTAATAAGAACAGTTAAAGCCCGGGTTTTCTTTTTTAAACACTTTGTATAAATTTTTCATATTATCTAACAGGAACCTCTTCTGGGCGTAAAAAACTACCTTACATTAGCTATCCACATAATTATAATAATAACACAAATAGTCCAAAATATAGGTAGGTAGGTACATTCGAAATTATTAATAAACTGTTTATGCTTCTTTTGTCGACCGTCATTTTATAGAATGTATAAATTTTCTAGCCGCAGGAGTTATAATTTTTTAATGGTCACAAGTCTAACCTAACCTACGTGAATCATATTTAAGATAACCTGAAATCGACATGGCTGCAGAAGAAGATAGCTTTCGATAGTAAAACAACACCATAAAAAAAAACAAATAAAAAGAAATGCCCCGTGTGGTTGCCGGGTTAGAATAGTGCCACTCCATGTCTTCCAGTGGATGTCGTAAGAGGCGGTTAAGGAAATAAGGGCTTGCAGTACTGTTAGGCGATGGGCTTGTTGCTACCTGTCACTAATACACTAGTAAACTTCTTGGGTTGATCAAGCAAAATGTGGTTAAACAATTTTAAACAAGTCTTTTTACACTTGCCTTGCCTACCTCACTCTGGGAATTAAGACTGGATATGTATGTATGTAAAAAGAAATCTATTCGAAATAGAACCAACAGACGGACATTCGACGAGTCATTGAGTGAGCTTAGTAATTAGGGTAGTTTCGGGCTGTTAATTTTTGTTGAATCCTTATTGTTTTTCAAAACCCTAAAATTAACAGCCCATTTCTACTCTACTCGTACTGAGACCTTGTTCCAGTCACCTTCTAAAAAAATTATGTAGCTTCGACTGCATGATGTTATACATTTCTGAATAATGACAGACAACATTCTAAAGGACTGGTGTGTCAACGGCAATGTATCGATAATACGAGCATTTTCAAAATAAAGTGTACCCTAGTAAAGGAAAATTAAGAAACGTTAACTTTTGTCAGTTTTGTGACTAAATTTGTCATATAAATATATGGCTAATTTCGTCACATAACTGACAATAGTTAACGTTTTTTAACTTTCAAACTAGGGTACACTTAATAATGAAAATGCCCATACAAGTTGAAGCTTCATGTGGTGAAATCAGATGCAGAGCTGTTTGAGCAATTTTTTTGTATGACAGGTCACTTTTTTCTCAACAATCATTAAAGTCATTATACCAGTATTCATAATAAATAAAGACAGTTCTTTTTGTTGCAGTATTTTTAAAAAAAAAAGTCGTATAAATGTCACGGATGTATTGGAAATTATTCTCACTCTAAACCAATGCGTCTTTTTTTTGCTCAAACATTTATTTTAAGACAGTGACAAAAGGTATCCTCATGGGAAAATAGGGTTAACTAACGCATGTGCCGGGTGTTAGTTGTTTATCATCTATTTTCATTTAAATGTTTAATTTCGTTGCTAGTAAAAAACAGTACTAAAAAAACTACTAACCCTACAACCGCGAACTTCGTACATTCTGTTTTGTTAGTCAATGTCAAATGGATCGGTGTCAGATTGACGGTGACATACACAATATTATTACAGTTTTTTTTTTGCCATTTTTTAAGGGTTATACTGTATCTTTACTTATAATCATACCTGGGATAACTCGGGGCAAGTTCTAGGGATTTGATATCGATAAAAAAGATGTCGATGTCATTAAATTAATACATACATGTGCACGATGATTACTATAAAGAGGTTCGATGTCATATCTGATATCGAGCCTGCAGGAACTGCAGTCTCCTCAATTGACGCCAGATGACAGCATTGCAAGAATAAAAAAAAGTTAAAGCTGATTTATCTAAATTGTATGTGAACCAAAATGGGTTTTTTTTTAACAAAATGTTAAGGTTCTAGAAAAAATACTAGTTATGACACCATGAAAAAAGTAAACAGTCTTATAAAAGGTGAGGAAATTTCAATAACAAATTACCGCCCCGTTGACCACTGTGGACTTTGAGAGAACGTTTAGCAGTTTAAAGTGGATATTTTTATCTAACTGACGAATATGAAAAAAATATAGATTATATATTATGAAAACTAATTTAAAATAAACATACACGTTTTAATTTGGTTAATTTATTTATTTAAAAATGAGGAGATAACAAGTAATATTTATTTACGTCGAATAGCATTTAGATTTAGGCAGTAACATCGATATATTTATTTGTCGACAAAATACTTTGCTACATCAGTTTCGTATAGATGCTTGGAGTTATCCCAGGTATGCTTGTAATATTATCATTGGGTTCTTATTTTCTGCCTACCTGAGATTTATTTATCTATATTTAACCTTTTTTAGTATCAATATGGGGTTTGTTCCTGATTCGTCGTCTTCCTGTTTCACCGGATTCCTGATTCGTCGTATTCTTGTTTCGTCGGAATTATATACATATAATTAAATACGTCGAGCAGTAAACCACTATTTACTAAATATGAAGATTGAATGTGACACGTATGACGGCAAATATGTTGCCGTTACCCACTAAAGGGTTATTGGGTATTTACTTAATATATAACTTGTACTAAAATGAACTTTGTTAACCAATAAATAGAAATCATTTTTAACATAAGGCTATCTGGTTACTAAAACTGGCCAGTTACTGGCGATTTACCCAACCCAATATGCTTAATGAAGTGAAGGGTTAATTTACAATACGAGAAAATGGCTATTACAGTTGCAATAAATCCTTATCTCATATTTATGATTAGGAAATGATACATTTGATACACTAACTAACTATATAATAAATTATTATCATGGACAGTATAATGTAAGGGTATTGACAGTCAATAAATATAGAAGTCAAATGCCAAATGCGTCCAGATACAATTTAGGGAAATGAGACAGTAATACAAAATTAACGCGAATTAGTCGATTAGGCGAAAACGTATTTATGGAATTCTGCGGTAACACACATAAAAAACGACATACAACCGGAATGATAACCTCCTTTTTTAAAATCGGTTAAAAATAATACACTTTCTTTTAGGGCAGTTGTCTAAAAAGATCTAAACATCACAATGTTAAAAACAAAGGTTAAGTCACGGTAATTGCATAGTTTAATTTCATATTGACATTTCGACGAATCAGGAATCCGACGAAACAGGAATACGACAAAACAGAAATACGACGAATCAGGAACAAACCATTACATATTACGTAAGTCAAAGAAACAAGTATAATACGTGTTTATATGAGCTTTCCCAAGGATTATTCTTAATCGACCCAGGTATAGAACTATTATGGCTTATGTACGGGCAATATCAGGAAAAACATTAAATGGAGCTTAATGCAATAACATGAAATGACTTTACTTTCAGAACAACGTCTGGATGCAGCGATCACACGCAGCTCGCAGTCGGTTGGCGAGCGCAAGCGACGCGGCTCGGCCGACGAAGGGCAGCCGCATCCTATGTACCAACAGACCATACACGGTAGGACATGACTTTTTACTAAGTTCTCACTCTTCTTTTAAAACGCCTTGGATACGCTATGACATGTGTGGCATTTTGAGTCCTGACTCTGTTTACTATATAGTTATTAGCTGTTTATAGTAGAATTAATAGGAATTTATGTCATGGGTGGGTGTCATGGTTTCAAACAACGTTGTGGTTTCTATTGTTAATTCCAACTGCAAATTATCAGTTCAAAATTGAACGCAATAAATCACAAATTAACTCCCTTGAGTGTAGACTTTCCCACCGAAAATAGTCATGTCAAATTGTAATGCCAGCAGCTGTATCTTACACCAACAGACTACCTGGATGGTTACTTTTCCAAAAAGCTTTAAAGCGGCTGTGTAGTTATTACAATTTGAACTTTCTAGCTTAGGCAGCCAAGTTGGTATTCTAATGAATTCATTCGTTACTTATTTCGTACCATTTGTACAGAAAATTTGCGGTTGGGTGTGGTCGGTAATAGATAAATAATCCATTGCTTGAACGTTAAGCTCTAAACAAAATACCTTTAAAATAATTCTTACTATTAATACTATATAGAGCTAATATTGATATCGCTAACAGAGTCAGCATGCCACCACATTTAACAAATCTGTAATGGGGTATGGCCGCGAAAAATTGTACATTGATGGTTCCCATTGTGTTCATTTTTTTACAACATCAACGTTACTATTTGGTATTTGGGATTTCTTCGATATTGGAATAAATTATTTAAGCTATCTCGTAAAGAATATTTTTTTTGGTAAATTTTTCAATATAAAAATTGGTCGTCCAATTATCACCCTTGCAACAAAAACTGCCATGAGCTTCCGAATGGAATGCCTATCCCGTAGTTTTAAGTTTAGTTGAAGTTCTGTGACGCTTGTCCAACCTATTCATAGAAACTTTCATTTAATAAAGTTTTGATTATTTTTTTACTAATTATTAAAAATGTGTCCAAAATTTTAAATGTGTTTTAGGTAATGAAAGTAACGTTTAATAGGCATACTATTAACAATAATAATCTAAACTCTTCTGTTGTTTACTTTACTGGCAGCACCGTAGACCATGATGGCAAATTTGAAAGAAAAATTAATTCCCATTTTGGCCATTCTCTTTTCGAGTCAAATGGTGTTTTGCGTTGACGATTGATTTGTCTCCAGATAAAAGTGTGTTTTGTGTTCGATTGCAAGGTAAGTAGTATGTATATTACGTCTTAATATCATACGTCCTTATGCAGGTTTACTATTACACAAAACTAGCGACCGGCCCTCGCCTCGCTCCGGATTAAAGTATTATACATATAAACCTTCCTCTTCAATCACTCTATCTATTAAAAAAAACCGCATCAAAATCCGTTGCGTAGTTTTAAAGATTTAAGCATACATAGGGATATAGGGACAGAAAAAGCGACTTTGTTTTATACTATGTAGTGATTATTATACAAAAAAATTAAACTACTTCGTAGGCTATGATAATTCATAAAGAATATTTTAAAGTTTAGGTAATGTCCCACACGTTTTTCGTCATGAATATAACGATGTGGTACATAATGTTACAGCCATGACCAATTTATAGGCCTAGAACACACTAGTGAAATTCCATGACCAGACAAAATTGATCAGCTGACCGTGAATAAGTATAAGATTAGTATAAATAAACGGGGCAAATTTTCCCGACTGCCTCACAAAAAGGCTTAAGTTTTTCGATTGTATGTATGTAGGGCTTGTAGTACTGTTAGGCGATGCGCTTGCAACCTGTCACTAATACACTAGTAAACATCTTGGCCTGATTGTGCAAAATGTGGTTACAGAATTATAAACACGTCTTTTTAGAGTTGTAGGTATTTCTGTAGCTCCGCCTACCCCACTCTGGGAATGAAGGCGTGATGTTATGTATGTGTATGTATGTATGTATGTAGTTGTCTCCATTTATTGTTTAGTTACTACCTGTCGCCTAAACGGCTTTGATTTTATGTGCGAGATATCGGTAGATTCGTCTCCGACTTCGATGTGATATGCGAAGGTTGTACTGTAAAAAAACTTGAAATAAAGAATGATTCAAAATATTATTTCCTGAAAGATGACATTTACCACATTTATTTTTAATTTTAAGTCTTTGTTTTGTTTGTTTTTAATTTCTCAAGATTGTTTTAGTTTAAAGGTACAACCTAATATAACTTTATAACTAGCACCACTGTTACTTTAAAATCAATAACGAGCACCTACTCAAAACATTTAAAATATAGTTGATCCTTTTAAAAATGACACGTTATAATTTTGAAATGATAGTTGGAAGAGAATAAAAAATCAGGCAGTTACTAAACAAATACAACAACAGGGGATATCCAATACTTTGCATAATGACGAGTCATAATCAATAGTTTAGTTTTTCATTGCAATCTAGCAAACTGGGACCAGTTTGCTAGATTGCAATGAAAGATACACACGCGGTGCTGCATCCCTTTTTTGTATCGACAATTAAAACGTTATGTTGTGCTTTTTACGAAAAATTACATTGTTTTTGTTTGTGATATTTTATTCAATACAATTTTGATTTAAAAAAAAATGTTTTACTTCGATATTATGAACTGGCATATATATGTCCACTAGTGGACTGTTAAACACTTATGAACACTAAGCTTTGTGATGGTCATGTACGTAACATGTGTTATGATGTCATGAATGTTACTACACAATTTTTCACGGTCATACTCAATGAACGAACGTTGCCACAAAAAAAATCAGTTATTTTATAACGCTTTGCTATGCCACGGTTGTATAAGTAATAATTGTAGGCCAGTCAAACATTCATGTTTTTGATTTATTATGTCCAGGAACTACCGGGGTGAGCCGCAGGCCTGCTCTTTTTGATATATTCAAAGCTCGTCCGCGCGGTGACGCTAAGAAGCAACCTTCTATAATGAAGCAAGTCAAGGCCGCTGTACAGGTACATTATGCATCTATCGTGTAGTTTGGACTTTGTCCCTAAACGGGTGCCGCTTACTATTAGCGGGAGAGAGGTTCCAAGGTAAAAAAAAATGGTCTTTGTAAATATCTTGCATACTTCGCGTCTTAGAAAAAACATGGTTAGGTAAATTAATTAGTTATAGGAAGAAAATAAAAGAAAACTCTTTGTGTTCTTCGAATTTGTTACTCCTCAGCATTGGTCATATACAAGTCAAACTAAGCCCCACGCTTGGTAGGTAATCAACTAATCATAGATCAGCAACAGGGAATTGGGGGGAGAGATCAAAGTACTTCACTCCAGCGCGCTCTACATTACCTGACACAGTGGTAACGATACAAAATACTTCCGCTGGATTTTTATATCTAAACGCGGAATTTAAGTAGGGTAACCTGTCCATGGTTGAAATACCAAATTTTCAAGCCAACCTATCTTTTCCGTTTCTTAAACTCCGAGCTTTATTTCTTGCACCAATACAGACAATTTATCCATTTATCGATTTGCATTTCAGTTTCGTACTTTACTTTTATAATTATCTACAAAAAAGGTTTTTTTTTTAAAAGAGCCTAGTTTCATTGTGCCCACATTATGTGTACTCTCTCAATGAAACACCTGATTTTTTACAATGAAACAGGGTTAATCAACAAAGAAACAGGTAATCAACAATGAAACAATGTTATTAGGGCGTTCTCCAAAAAAAGTGCACATCGTTAAAGACAAAATTAAGAAAATTTTACTTTTTCCATTTCGTTACGAAAATTAACGTATGTTATATTAAAAGTTAAATTTTCTTAACTTTGTACTTAACGATGTACACTTTTTTGGAAAACGCCCATTAGCAGGTATAGGTAATTAGTTGACATTTAGTTGCTTTTAGTCTAAAAACTATAACTGATAAATTAAAGACACTTGTAATGAAAGTAAGTTTTATTTAGAGCAAGTTTTTATCAGCTAATTTAATCACTTTAATCACACTTGTTTATTCAGACTAATCGTTCAACTTTAACGATACAGAGGTAACACAGAAGTAGGTACCTAATACCTACTAGTAAAAATAATCGGCCACAACATCGGCCAGGTTCTGAAATCTATAAAACACAAACAAAATTTCTTATGACTTAGGCATAATCTCTTAGGACTGGCAATCTAATTACTCGGAATATCACAATCATTGTTATAATAATAACCTTACCTACACCTTAGGTACCTTAAACTTATTAATCATACTCTCAAATATTATTAACTATAAAAATAAGCATGTAACAAATTTGGTACATAAAAACAAATAAATATACTATTTCGTAGGAAATTTGATCAGGATTATTTGTAATAAGTTCTTCAAGTCATTGTTTCTGGGACGCGAAGTTTACCGGGTTTCGAGGGGGATGCACATAAATTAATGGGTCTCTATCGCTTCGCTACGCTTCCCGCTTTAGCCTTTTGATCTTATTATTTCCGTATTTGACCACGTGCTTTATGATAATTGTAGGACGATATCAACGAAGTTTGAATCGTTATTTATTATTTGTAACATAAACACATTAAGTAAAGAGCGTAAGAATTAAAGAACTAAATAAATACATTATTTAACTGTGCACTTTTTGATTAGGTTTAACAATACTTGTTTTAAAAAACTACATTAAAAAAGTGCGATTTGCCTTCAGGATCGTGCTCTTCGTATAATTATTAGTATTATTGCATCACTGATACGAGTACCGGATAAGCGTTTTATTTAAAACTGCACTTTTTAACTGAAAAGAGATTTGTCAATGACACCAATGAGATGTAAAATATTTAGAGTACTTTTTATCCCGCTCCGCTTGTGTAAAAAAAAATGGCTTATCGTATAGTTTTACAGGTAAATAAACTAATTCGTTGCAGGCTCAATTAGTTTTATATACTTGTGATAACCCGAATTTTGCGACAGGCGAGAGAGAGGTAAGGCGGGGCGTGGGGCGCTGTAGGTAATTATTTGACGGCTTTGTTGTCAAATCCATACAACGAAGCCGAAGATGCCCTTCTAATAGTTTTTATTATTATGGTAAAACTACTTTTTACACTTTGAGGTAGCAATCTCTATTAAATCATGTATTTTTGAAAAAAAAGCACTTTCACTGAAAGAAAGTTTTATCTCATTGTATTTTCACAAGTGGTGATGTCTGTTACAAACCATGTTTTTCAAACCTTATAGGTATCGAACTGCAGAATTATACAGTGATTGTAAGCTTTTGAGTATGCGCAAACTGTATATAAGGTGCTAACAAATTAGTCACGGATATTTTTACAGCTGATAGTACTCGGTTCTCGGAGTAAATTTAAGTATGAAACATGGTTTTCTTAAGTTTTTTTAAAGAAAACTAGGAAACCAATTTGCTACGTTAAAACACCCTGTTAATAAGATAATGAAATGAGACCTTTTAAGACATTCTAGAACCTCTTTAAACTATCATCCAAGTGGCTTCTTAAAGTTGATAAATAAAATACTTGAATGTCAATGTCATGCAATTTGCTCTCTGATTGTGTCAGTTGCAAAGAAATTTAATTAATTACCACTATGCCTTACCGCTACACACATATCGCTTACTTAAACATGGTTACATGCTATCGCGACTCAAACTACAATGCGGCGGGAGCTTCAAGGCTCTATGCACAAAGATACAATACGATTGTGAATCCTCAGACTATCTACCGCGCACATCAAAGATTTCACGACGGAAACCTCATGCCAATAAGTGAAGCCGGTAGGCCTAGGTACTCAGTTCGTCTAAAAGTTGCAATTTTGGATTTTTTTGACCGCCATCCCATGAGCTAGGGACATAGCGAATGTATTTAATGTCAGTGACAACTACGTATGGAAAATTCTAAAACGTGAGGGAAAGGATCCTTACCATTTCAAGCGTGTTCAAGAACAGCAACCACAGAATTATGAACCACGTGGTTTATTAAGTCAGTGGCTTATTAGAAACGCCAGACGTAAATTTCTGTGGACCGACGAGTGTACATTTGCGAGGGTGGGATTATTTAACATTCACAATGCACACTTTTGGTTGGAACAGAATCCCCATTTAGCACGTCCTGACCACTTTCAGACCACTTCAGCGTTAACGTGTGGGCAGGATTACTTGGCGATTATTTTTTGGGCCCTGTCTTTCTTAACCGCCTCAATGGAAGACGTATCTTCAATTCCTACAAGAAGGCCTACCAGAATTGCTTGACGAAGTACCAGTCGATCTCCGAAGGAGAATGTACTGAATCAACATGATGTTGCCCCAGCCCATTACGATCGTAACGTACAAGGGTACTTAACGGAACGATTCCAATCACGATGGATTGGCCGGGGTGGGGTTCAAGCAGGTGCAGTGAACTGGGCAGCTCGTTCACCGGATTTAACGCCGCTGGATTTCCACGTGCGGACTAGCCAAAAACTTGGTTTATGGAAACGACGGGCACACAATAAGAACGTCAGAAGAATTAAAAGCACGGATTACCGACGCCTTTGAGGTTATGAAAAGGGAAAGAGAGATCTTAATGCGTGTTAATGAAAATATCCGAAAGCGAGCACTGTTGTGCATTGGAAACCAGGGTCACCATTTTCAACAATTTTTATAAACAGTTTATGCTAATAAAGATAGTTTATTAGTATGGAATAGCACACTTCTTTTTTCACACTACTTGTTCGCATGGGACATTTTTTTTGTTCCACGCGGGCAGAGTCTTGAGCAGACGCTAGTATTTAATAACCCACAGTTTTGCCGCCGAATCATAATGACATTTATGAAAAACAACTTTTGACGTGACATGACGGACAGTGTTAAACATCTTGACAGGTACATAATAGAGGTGATTATTTTAAAGATTAATTATTATTTATATTTTTTGTTCGGTAATTTAAATCAATAAAATGATATACAAAGGTTCCTTGATTATAGTTAAAAGTAAATTGTTTTAATGAAATGTATTATCTCTTAAAATATTCGTGACTAATTTGTTAGCACCTTATATACTCGCGGTGGTCTTAAATCTCCACAAAAACTTCCCTTTAAACCCTCTATTCTAATAAGAAGAAGACACAACCCACCAGCACTGGTTCCTTCAAGTCGATCGTTATTTGTAAAAAGGCAATTAGTTATACAGTCTGCGCGCATTTATAATAAAATAGATAGTGTAATTAACAGCGTAAGCGCGTTAGATATTGATAGTGTATAACTGCCACGTGTTTCTGATAGATAACGAAGGTATGTTAATCTGCCGATTTGCACGATGGGGGTAGCCGTACGGAAGGGTTGAAAATGTGAATAAAATATTAATTTTCGAGCGCGTCATCTTTTCAGAGGGGAGGTTAATAATAGAACCTCCCATTGCAACAACTGACGATTCGGACGTGACGCAAGCTCTTAACGGCATTTTGAAAATGCGAAAAAAACTAAATGCTGAAAAACTTGAGCATGTCAGATTTTTATACAGACGGTTCAGTTTTATGTCTAAGATGTGCTGACCCATTGTTGTTGAATTTACATATGTATTCTAAATTGTTACCCGTTCCAATAACCGTAACTGATTCAAAATTCGCTGCCTCAATATTACAAGGTTCTATGTAAGATGAATGTCGAACGGAGATAATAAGCTTTGAAAATAAGTGTTCACATATTTCGCTGGTTAAAGATCAGCCCCCTATTGCACCATCTTGACAACGACACGTGATAAGTGACAATTCGGTTTACATTGCAACTTTAACAAGCCTATACTTTCATATAAAATGCGCCGTGTACACTGATATGTCACTTGTCACCTGTCATTGTCAGGATAGTGAAATAGGGGGCTGGTATATAAACGTATATGTCAGTTGTTGAAATACAAATCGCAGTAAATCCAACAGTGACATTATGCAAAAAAGGAATTTATTCAAAAGTTAATTATTTTTAAACGCAATAAAGTCACTACTCAAATATATGTTTTTGTCATTTAGTCTCACTGTTGGATTTAACGTGCGAAATATACTGTTGCCGAAATAAAAACACCGTTATAAGTTAATTGTTTAATAAATATAAACAATTCGTTTTTTACATAGACCTTTGGAACCGTCATAAAAACATTCTGTTTTATAACATAGGACTTTGTTTGTCTGTAGCGTAGTATTTACTACTAAAATACACATACTCGGAATGGGTGTTATAAGTTATAACACGTAGGCGTTAGGGCAGTTATAGCCTATTTACCTCCCAAGGGAGTTATGGGTTTAGTTTTAAAATATAGAACCCGCTAGTACATCATTTCAGACTAAGGAGATGCAAAATCAGCCAAGGTTTATTTCCTTTATCCAAAAAAAAATCTGTATATAAAACTTATACGGTACATTAAACTGCATTATATTTATATTTTACTATTGCCTATGAAAGTGTGATAAAAAACATGGAATGTATCACGGGCAGTAAGGAGATAACAAACTCGAGTCATTGAATACTCTCGTCTAATACTCTCGTTAGTTATCCCCTTTTTGCTTCCGTTGATGCACTATGTACTTTTATGGCCCAAATCATATAGAGATGGATGTACTCTAATTGATCTTTAATTTTGCTACATCCAATCGAGGACGCCAATTTCGAAAATGATATCAAATTTGGAATTCAAGATGGCGGCCATGATGTTTTTAGAAAAGGTCATCATGGTTTACCTCCCCCCTGACCCTGACCCTGTCCTTGTGTAGTTGCCGGGTTAGAATAGTCCATGTCTTCCCGTGAATGTCGTAAGAGGCGACTAAGGGAATAAGTGCTCGTAGTACGAGGGTGACACTGAATTTAGAACTTGGACACTTGTAAACAAAATAATTAAAAAATAAGTTTAAAGTTTGAATATGGAACTCTTTGCCAATATTATTGAGTATGACTTTTATTAATTTGTCATTTGTTTTACGATTTGGCGGCAAATTGAAAATTGTCTTTGTCACGTAAACATGAATTTAACGCGAGAAAATTTTCGTGAAATGTTTTTTTATGACTTTTGATATCATTTAAGTCAACAACAAAGTTATGATAGACTCCGATGGGCCTTTCCCGATGAAGCCCCATCTCGTGCCACTGTTTGCAACTGGTTTAATGAGTTTAAACGTGGTCGCACTAATCTCACCGATGATTTGCGTAAGGAACGGCCTTCTACGGCGACGACTGAAGATAACATCAGTGTTGTGCGGCGTATGATAGAGACTGATAAAAGAGTGACCTATCAGCAGATTCGGACAAGCTTAGGCATCGGTATGAGTCAAGTGCAAAAAATCCTACATGAACATTTAGCGGTCAGGAAGCTTTGTGCCCGGTGGATACCTCATAATTTGACCGAGGCCCAAACACTCCATCGTGTTGATTGGTGCCGTGAAATGATTGAAAGATTTAACGCAGGTGACTCAAATGCTGTGTTCGACATACTTACGGGTGACGAAAGCTGGATTTACTGTTATGATCCCGAAACCAAAAGACAATCTGCTCAGTGGGTGTTTCCTTCCGAGGAGTTGCTAACTAAAGTGAAGAGAGGTCGAAGCGTGGGAAAAAAGATGGTGACCTCGTTGTTCGGAAGGACAGGTCATTACGCGACAATTGTTTTAGAGGATCGAAAAACAGTTACTGCAGAGTGGTACACTAACAATTGTTTGCCACTTGTCTTGGAAAAAGTTCGGGAGAAACGACCTCGCAGTAGAATATTCCTTCGCCACGACAACGCCGCGTCGCACACCACCAGGTGAACGATTGACTATTTGGCGACGTATAGCCCCGACCTTGCGATTTTTATTTATTCCCGAAAATAAAAGAAAAACTTCGAGGTGTTTTGTGGACGCCGAGGAAGCTGTGGCTGCGTTTCAAAAGGTCGTCGAAGAGACCCCTAAGGACGAGTCGGCAAAGTGCTTTTTTCAGTGATTCCATCGGATGCAACGATGTATTGACATGAATGGACACTATTTTGAAAATATATAATAAAACTAATAACTAACTAGTTTACTCAGTTTTTGATTTTCTAAGAACTTTCAGTTTGACTCTCGTACTGCTAGGCAGTGGTGTTTTAAACCGCATACTAAAAGTACTGGTGGGTGGGGGTGAAGCTAAAGGGGGGAGGGGGGTGTAAAGGTCCCTTTTTTAGTATTTAGCAAAAAACTCGTAAAATGTGGCCTATAGCTAAAATGGTCTGAAACACAAATAATGTACGTAAAATTCTCTACAAAAAAGATATACACATACACACACACACACGCATACACACACACAGACACACACACACACACACACACACACACACACACACACACACACACACACACACACACACGCATTACACAATACACATTTTTTCTCTGGGAAAATGGATATGGATCGTGAGATATGGAAGTAGATGACCAATAAAGAAATAAACACATTTATTTAAGTACGGTACGTATAATCCTAAAGATAAAATTCCTAATTATCTTCTAAATCTAAAATATTAGCATAATCATCGTCATCAGCGGTGTCTTCGATGGGAGCTCCGTTAGTGCATGAGCCGGAGCATACACCGCAGACACTGGAGCAGGGAATTCCAGCTTCCCGGCAGCCACATCGCATCCCACACCCCGTCTTACACCGGCAGAATATGGTTTTGAGAATTGAGTCAGGTGCCACTAGGTCGTTGGTTGTCACTGGCTTTAGGATGCCATCATCTCCTCTGGCCCATCCCCATTGAGTTGGTTGTAGGGGTTTGCCGAGCCATTGTTGTATCTGTAATAGTCAAAGAGCGGAATTCTTCATAGCAAAAATCAAACTGTCAGAGGGATTGACCTAACTGTTTTATCGACTTATCGATAAATATTTGTCACTTAACGAAACAAAGTTAAAGTAATGAAATCAGGCTTTTGGATATACATACAAACAAACAAATTAACGGTGTCCCTAATTAGCTGACCGCCACTGTACTTTAGTATAATAGTAAAGAATAAAACATTAAATACTTTTTTTTTAATTTTCTATATGAAACTTATCATTAAAAATTAAAAACAAATATTGCTAAGAGTAGGTAACTAATCTTCATTTAAAATATCAAAGTTGAAATCTAAATCTGTACTAAATATGTTTTCTTCATCTTCCCTGTAGTAAAAGAAAATAGTCATTATGTTTTCAACATTTTCACCTTTCAAATTACTCCTTTTTTCATTGTAGATCTAGGAATTTATAAGATGAAAACGAGCGTTCTACCTCAGTTGAAGTAACAGGAGCATATTTGTAGTACTCGATAACGGTGTTTTGGCTGTAATCACTTTTTTCTATAAAATCAGCATATTTGCGTATGATGTCGTAGTCCGGAATTCTATCTAGTACTTTTTCAAGTTTTATTTGCACTGTCTGAGATCCACACCAATTTAGAATACTTCTCACCTGGTAGAAGAGAGTCTAATAAGGATAAACAGGATGTTTGTAATTTGATTATTGCGTCACGTAAAATGCCGTAACTTTCTTTTATGTACAACGGATCATTTCTCAAATTGTTGTGCTTGAGTACTCTTTTAGCTTCTCTTATTGCAGCCGACTCTTTTGAATTTAAGTTTGAAATTACTTCTGTAATACATTCCAAATTTTCTGCATAATATATAGCTGCATTAAGCCATGTGCCCCACCTAGTTATAATATGCTTTGGAGGCAATGGTACGGATGGACAAATTTGTTTGAATAAGCGGACTCTATGTGGAGACTAAAAATATTTTTTTAAGTTGTATATTAAGGCGTCAACACTTTTACATTGACTCTATGTAATCCATGTGCCAGACATGTAACATGTAGTAGATTTGGAAATGTAGCTTTTAAGATTTTACCAGCCTTTAGCATGTACGCGGCACTATCAGTGCTCAAAACAAGGACATTTCTAACATGCTCATTATATGAATTGTGCCAAATAAACTGCAATTGCTTTTTTAAGTATTCGGCTACTGAGTTACCATCAACTTTTTCAAAAAAAAATACTTTCGATTAAGTAAGATTTGCAACAATAATTTTCGTCGACTGTTATCCTATCAGGTTCTTGCGTATGTCTTGAACTGTTTGTTGGTAAACTATATCTAAGTATACTTTTCTCAGCAATGATTCATCCGGAAGTGATTTTGATGTACAGGAACAACCAATATATTTTTGGAAAAAATTTATAAACTGTGGTTGTTAATCTTTTTCCATGGAATATTGCACGAAACTAAAAATATGATTAAATCTAAATAGAATGTGTCTGAACTCGTACTTTTTGAGTATTGTGACGAATGAGTTTTACTCACTAAATGACTTTCAACACAATGTTTCTTTAGCTGATGTAAATGAACGTCACATTTAGAGCAATATATTGTGGAAGAATCTTCTATGAAACTAAGAGAAGAATCTTTCTGTATGCATTTTTTTATTGTTTTTCTTTTAGGATTAACCATTTTAGTACCACGGCACGGAAATCACTCATGAAAACTCAAGTGACATAAATGAAATATGTGACGCTGACATGATTTACTTTAATATGGAGATGCAAGTTGCTTATCAAAGAGGTCAAATGTTACAGAATAATCTTTTAAGTTGATTATGGATACCTAATGCGATATTATTCCGTAACATCGATAAGTCGATAAAACAGTTAGGTCAATCCCTCTGACAGTTTGATTTTTGCTATGAAGAATTCCGCTCTTTGGTAATAGTAATAAGGTCAATGTAAGTTTAGGTTATATAGATATTTGCATTTTAAAGACAAAATAATACACAACTTGTGTAATTAATGATACCTGTAGATAAACTCTGAACGAGTGCTGCTTCGAAACTCCTCTAGTAGGAGAAAGAGTGGCCAGATCAGATTTTGGTCTCATCGATGCTCTTAAAAAAACTGAGTAGCGGTATTTGTTGAGGTTTTGTACCTCGATAGGTGCTTGGTTAATCGACAAAAACAGCTTCTCGCCGGCCTGTTCAATACTTTCTGGTGACGTACATACATACAATACGTTGATATGTGGTGGGGCCAATCCTATGAGGAGGACTATCAAGTCGACATCCTCCCCAATAACAACAGTTGAATGTAAGGCAGCCCGCACCTGACAATAGTGCCATCAGCATATCCTGTTGGAATGGTTGTTTCAATTCCTGCTACTGTCATCTTCTCGGTAAGGAACTGAATCAGCCTTGTTTTATTGTTTTCATTAGCGAAGAAATGCTCCTGTTGAACGGTGATGATTGTATGTTCGTTAAAATTTATGTCGACCGAAGTTTTCGTCAGACCTCGTCGCTTCTGCTCTGCTCGTTTAGTACTGTCGACATCACCATAACCATCAAAAATCACTATACAATTTGGACCGTAATGTTTCTGTACATAAGTACTATACTGATGGCAAATCGAAGAAACGCTGGAGTACTGTTTCCATTTCATACGGTGCAGTAGAAAACCACCATCAACCACTTTGAAGCTTTGATGTAGATCAAGAGCAAATTTGTTTTTTGCTGGCAATACATCGTAGTGATGACTTCTTCCCCTTTCGTATTCCACCCGAAAAATATTAATAATTCCAGGAATATACGTGCCGTACTTAAATAAATGTGTTTATTTCTTTATTGCTCGTCCACTTCCCTCAATATCTCATGAAATAATGATTCCAGAAAAAGAAATGTATATCTTTTTTGTAGATAATTTTACGTACATTATTTGTGTTTCAGATCATTTATAGCTATAGGCCACAGTTTACGAGTTTTTTGCAAAAAACTAAAATAAGGGACCTTTACACCCCGCTCTCCCCGTTAGCTTCACCCCCACACATCAGTACTTTTAGTATCTTGTTTAAAACCCCATACCTTACAACTATGCCAAAATTCGCTTTTACACGAGTTTTTCCCCCGACAGGCAAATTTTGGTCTTCGTTCGGTGGGCTACTTGTGCAAAATGTGGTTACAGAATTATCAACAAGTCTTCTTATAGTTGTTGGTATTTCCGTAGCTCTGCCTACCCAACTCTGGGAATGAAGGCGTGATGTTATGTATGTATGTATGCGTGTCATCATGTTAGTATTGTTAAAAGACTAGTCTTGAAGACCTTCAAACCTTAAAGATTCGTCGATCATTGTCCCGATATTTGCCTCGGCAAACGGTCTTATAGCGAAGTCTCGACCAACACCTCAAGAGACTCTCGCTAGATGGCTGGATCAAGGGCCAGATACAGAAGGCAGTACTACTCGACACGGCACGCATTGTGAGGAGGTTCCTATCTCTGCAGCCCTAACCACCGTTAGCTTGAGCCCTGCCCCGCTGCTGGCGGCACCCGTAGGTTAGGTGTTATATAGTGTTTATTTTTTATTGTATTGGTATTGTTATTTTACGTTTATATTTGAATATTTATTGTAAAAACCTAACTTATAGAAAAATAAATAAATTTCTGAAAAGTAATGTAATGTCATATACATAATATACATAATACATGGTACACATAATGGTATACATAATATATGGTAATTCGACGTATTCCCGTTGGGACGTGATAGGGGTGACTATTTGCGATAATTTTAATCCCATATGAACCATTTTTGAGTTATCATGATTTTTAGCTTTTTTTCAAAATAAGTCAAAAATATAACACAAAAATATTTAAAAAAAGTATTAATTTAAATCAATCTTTTTCTTCTGATTTATAAAAACGATTTTACATTCGTTATTTATTATAGTGTGGTCTGAAAGAAGATGTAGTGACTAAAATTGAAAAGGGCATGCTTCGATGGTTCGGTCATTTGGAAAGGATGAATGAAAAAAGATTGACGAAAGAAATTTACAGTGCTAAAGTGAGTGGAAGGGTCGTAAGGGGGCGCCCTAGGCGTACTTTTTTGAATCAAATCGGGGAAATACTAGAAAAGGGCCGAATCTTAAGTACCCGAAACCGACGTGCATGCATGACTCGATGTATGAATGTGGAAGAAGCGAAAGGGTATTGTCAGGATCGTAGCAAGTGGAAAGAAGTGGTCTCTGCCTACCCCTCTGGGAAACAGGCGTGATTTATGTATGTATGTATGTATATTTATTATATAAATGCGAGACAAAAAAACAAAAATATAAAATAATGAATAAAAATATGAAAACAATTTATGAAACTTGGTTTGCAGGTTATTTTAAAAACATAACCGTTTTCTTAGCTCTCCAACAATGCATAACAACTAGGAACTTATTTCAAAGAAACTGATAACAAAGGAAGCAGGCGGAAATTCGTATTCGAACTAAATTAATGTCGTTCTTTAAAATTAAATAAAAACAAGACCCAATGTAAATAAAACTAAAAATACAAATTTAAAATTAAAAGTAGTTAATAGTAACAGTTTAGTAGTAATAACAATTAACAATTAATAATAAGTAACAATTAAGACATTTGGTCATTTAGCCTAATTAAAGTTCTTGCTCGAAGTGATTTCCCCTATTGCGTACGCAAAGTCGCATTTTTTTTCTGAGTTGTAACTTAACTACCGAAGTAGTCAAATTATTCCGCATCGCATTTACTGCGTTTATAATTCTTGTTTTGAGTTCTTCCGCGGATGACACAGGCGAGTCGTCGTAAACTAGGGATTTCATGTGACCCCAGACATAGAAATCCACCGGCGTTAAGTCCGGACTCCTCGCAGGCCACGGAATGGGTCCTCCTCGTCCTATCCAACGATTAGGAAAATGGATATCTAGCCATCGCCTAACATTGACACCAAAATGTGCAGCGCATCCGTCTTGCTGATATATCATGTTTTGCCTTATAGCCAAAGGCACGTCTTCAAGGAGGTCAAACATTTCATTTGTCAAAAAAATTTGGTAAGCTGCAGCATTTATATTGCTCGGTAAAAAATGTGTTCCGATTAAATTGTCGTCAATTATTCCCATCGACCGAAAAACGGCGTTGCGACCCTTTTGGCCTCTATTTATTAGGATTATTGTGCACTTTCTCACTCCAATAATGTTCATTGTGGTAGTTAGTAATCCCATCTTGATCGAATTTGGATTCGTCGGTCTATGGGATTCTTTTAAAGAAAGACGCGTCTTCTAATTCCGCATTTAACATGAATCTACAGAAAGCAACTCTCCTTTCAGGGTCCTCTTCGTGATTACCTTGCACAGGAGTATAATGGTAAGGATAGAATCCTGCAATATGCATTGTAGACCACGCTTTCCATTGTGTTACAGAGAGCCGTGTGGCGACGGTGTTTGTCAAAATTGTTGGTTCATCGATAAATTCTTATATAATATCCTCTTCATAGTTAACAATATCCGGCATTAATTTGTCGTCTCTGAACACTACCAGTTTCTCGGATTCGCCTATGTACCCATTAAAAACTGATCCATGGGGTAACCGGCGATTAGAAAATCGACGCGAATAATCTTGACGAGCAGCTTCACTTTTACCGTTGCAAAAGCCGTAACAAAACACAATAGTGAAGTATTCTTCATTTGTGTAATTTTGAAACATACGCTGTTCATTTTGATTAAGTTGTTCCATATTTCAATTCAATGCACGCGTGAAAAGTTTTTGAAAAAAGAATTCTTTAAAAACTGTTTTTTCTTCTTAACCTGCCAGTTTGCTTCCTGCATTGGCTTAGGTACGCATTAAACCTTTTTGCAAGATACCTATTCAAACAGCGATTTTATGTTTAGTTCGAATACGAATTTGCGCCTGCATCCTTTGTTAAAATTTTTTTTACTTTTTTTTTTAATAAATTCCTGGTTTTTATGCATTTAAAAAAAACTAAGAAAACGGTTATGTTTTCGAAATAATCTGCAAAACAAGTTTCATTACTCTTTTTTTGTTTTTATGTCATTTTAGTGGAAAAAATTGTTTTTGCATTACTTATTTTGAGAAAAGCTAAAAATCATGATAACTCAAAAATGGTTCACTTTTTCGTAATGCATATGGGGGTTAAAATTATCGCAAATAGTCACCCCTATAACGTCCCAACGGGAATACGTGGAATTACCAATAACCCATACAATGTGCCCGTGACGATTGCGATGAATTTTAAGCGAGTATTCCTGGAAATATTAAAAAAAGATTAAAAAGTCACTCATAAAATTTATCTGCGACGCAAAAAAGTATTTTATTTTACGCTTAGAGGTATTGTTTATCCTATAGTTGATATTTTACAAACAAAATGCGATAAAGTACGATTTTGATTTTTTTTCCCTATTTCACAAAATTTTATACAATATTTTTTACTTCTAATGACCTCAGAATCACCCTGTATGTATATACCCACCCATAATATAGCAACACGAACTTATTAACTTGAGGCTTATATGGTCGAGGCTTCTAGACTCGGCAGTCGCGACTCGAGTCTTGTAGTTTACGCCTCAAAGCTTAAATTCACAACACTAGGGTTCTGACTTGTACTACCTACCTAACAAAAGATTAATAATAATAGGAATCACAATAATCCCATAACCACTTTCCCTTGATTCCATGAATTTCAAACAGTTGTACAGCTAAATATCAGTGAGCAATGTTTTTTCGTATCCAGGGAATCATAATTAATCGAATAGGCGCAATGAGAATCGTGTACAAATGACTTAGTAGAGATTTTTTTTAACTTTTTACAACTCCGTCCCATGATAATGCAGAACCCTGAATGTCTGCCCCTTCTATTTTCTTCGTTTCCAATATGATTGTGACCATGAATCCAAATTTGCCTGGTAGTATCGGGACGGTGCGAGGGAGTGAGAGATAGAGAAAGAGTGAGAAGGAAAGAGAGCCGTGGAAATACATATTTCTCAGCAGCTGCTCGCACCACACTTTATTGACGATTTTTACTAGTTGGGCTTGTGGGAATCGGCAGATTATATTATTCCCGTGATCCTTGAATGATTTCCTTTAAAATATAAAAAACAAGAGAATATCCAGGTGAGGGTTTTTTTTTGCAACTTTGTGTTTCTAATGTCACGTGCAAATCGTCAGATATTTGACACACACTTGTCTTCTGCGACTTTTTCTAACAATAGATTTTTTTTACTATTCTGATCGGCAACCCTAGACGCGCGACCCTATTAAGTAAAGGTACGGTGTACCAAAATCAATAAATAGACAACGCCAAACTGACACTGCTCCTTTTGACACAGATTAACAAAACAGAATGTATAAAGTTCACGGTAGTAGGATTAGTAGTTTTTCTGTACTGTTTTTTCCCTAGCAACGAAATTAAATATTTGTTTGAAGATAGATGATAAATTCGGAAATGTTTGGCTAAGATTATTATGCTAAAAGATCAGGCCCCCTTTAATTATTATTTTTAGTTTTTAAGATCGTTTTTTAATTGATTGTACTTTTCAGAATATCGCAAAGACTGGTGTACCATATAAAGATGCACCTAAACCTGAAGACGCTAAAGCCGAGCCAGCTAAAGTGGAATCAGGGCGCTCCACTCCGGGCGCTACGGCGGCGAAAGCGCGGGACGGCTCTGCACATCCGCACCCAGGGAGTGATACTAGGGTAAACCGAGTTTGTTGCTTGAGAAGTTAATAGTCCCGGAGCTGATCCATAAGAAAAGTACTATTAGAAGGGTAACTTCATCCCCACCACGCGCACTCCCGCGTGCCCTTTCACAGTCCAGGACTACTCATCGCAGCAATCACTAGTGGGTTGCCATTCAGAATCGGCGCTTGGAGAAAACGTGCAACAATATTAAAGTAGCTGGAATTCATCTGGGCACCCCGTGTTTTTTTCACGGACTACTTTACGTTAGCTGCTCGCGTGTATGGAGAATTGGAGAGCAAGAAATTTCTACATATACGCAGAGAACAACAAGTCACGGAACATTGTTTACAAAGACGTAATTGCAATAGATTTCTGGCTCTCTCTGGCATACACTCGAGATAAATTAAGATATTTCTAGTTCTAAGCATAGTAATTATTTACTCCTTTCTTCGGGTCACTTTTTAACTCATTAGTCATTCACGTATTTTAAAAGAAAAAATATGTAGAATTAGTAATACGTAAAACCTTTGTTCTTTAACAAAGGTTTTACGTATTACCAATTCTACGCGAACGAAGTCGCGGGTAGAGGCTAGTATATCGCACCTACGGTGCGACAATGTCACTTTTGCAAAATTTTGAAAATTTAGTTAAGTATGCCATAACGTCGCTTTAAGTACCTACCCTGTCCTTGAAGCAACATAATAAGCTAAAAGTAGCAGTAATCATATCAAACAATCGCCTTTTCTAGATCAGAAAGTATAATAATTTTATACCACACTAAATCTTTAAATGCTTCTCCTGGAAAAATGCTTTTTTGCATAAGTAGAAGAAGAAGAAGAAAATAATTTTATTTCTGCAAAATGATACATTTTTACTTAAGACTAACATTTTGTAAAGCTAATTACGGTAGAAAATGAAAAACTTAAGATAGCTTAAATTAGCTTGACATGCAGGATTTTAATTAATTATGTTATATTTAATGTAACAGATTGCGAAAAGTGAACCCACTCAGCATGGTGTCGAGACACTCGAGTGTCTCGACGCTGATCTTCCGTGGTAAGTGACAGTGTTGCTCCGTAGGTGCGATATGTATATTTTGGACTAGACTTATCGCCTGCTATAAATCATCTAAGATTGGTGCTTACCAAATAACTTAAAATAAATTAGTTCATACTCGTACTTGTTATTTTTTTAAATAGTTTTTTGTGTTTGTGCTACGACGGTTGCCTTCAAACGTAATAACCAAAGACAATTTGGAAGTTTATTATCATTTATTGTTTATCGAAGAATTCACCACGATATTTGAATACACTCTACCATTCTCACGAACCAGTTTTGAAGACATCAGATCTATTCCACTCTGAAGTGAGGGTTGCCAAAATGGCCGATTTGTATGCGTCCACCGTTTCCTCGGGTGTGCAAAACTTTGACCACGAACACATTTTTTGAATTTTTGGAACGTGTGAACGTGGCAGGTGGTCCAGAATTTCGACGAAAACCTAGCCTAAAAACGCTTTTGTTACTCCAGAAGTATGAGAGTATGCATTGTCGTGGTGCAGTATCATTCGGCATTTCCAGTTGTTTTTTCGAACTCTGTGATAACTTGTGGAAAGCAAACTGTAGTATACCAGTCAGCAATAACCATTTTGCGATCTTCTACGGGGGTCAAACTGAAAGTTCTTAGAAAATCAAAAACTGAGTAAACTAGTAAGTTATTAGTTTTATAATATCTTTTCAAAATAGTGTCCATTCATGTCAATACATCGTTGCATCCGATGGAATCACTGAAAAATGCACTTAGCCCACTCGTCCTTAGGGGTCTCTTCGACGGCCTTTTGAAACGCAGCCACAGCTTCCTCGGCGTCCAGAAAACGTTTTCCTCGAAGATTTTCTTTTATTTTCGGGAATAAATAAAAATCGCAAGGTGCGAGGTCGAGGCTATACGGCGGGTGACCCAGTAATTCCACGCCTGACGTCGCCAAATAGTCGATCGTTCACCTGGCGGTGTGCGACGAGGCGTTGTCGTGGTGAAGGAGGATTATACTGCGAGGTCGTTTCTCCCAAACTTTTTCCAAGACAAGTGGCAAACAATTGTTAGTGTACCACTCTGCAGTAACTGTTTTTCGATCCTCTAAAACAATTGTCGCGTAATGACCTGTCCTTCCGAACAACGAGGCCACCATCTTTTTCCCACTCTTCGACCTCTCTTCACTTTAGTTGGCAACTCCTCGGAAGGAAACACCCACTGAGCAGATTGTCTTTTGGTTCCGGGATCATAACAGTAAATCCAGCTTTCGTCACCCGTAAGTATGTCGAACACAGCATTTGAGTCACCTGCGTTAAATCTTTCAATCATTTCACAGCACCAATCAACACGATGGAGTGTTTGGGCCTCGGTCAAATTATGAGGTATCCACCTGGCACAAAGCTTCCTGACCGCTAAATGTTCATGTAGAATTTTTTGCACTTGACTAATACCGATGCCTAAGCTTGTCCGAATCTGCTGATAGGTCACTCTTTTATCAGTCTATCATACGCCGCACAACACTGATGATATCTACAGTCGTCGCCGTAAAAGGCCGTCCCTTACGCAGATCGTCGGTGAGATTAGTGCGACTACGTTTAAACTCATTAAACCAGTTGTAAGCAGTGGCACGAGATGGGGCTTCATCGGGAAAGGGCAACAGTAGTCTATCATAACTTTCTTCTTGACTTAAATAATATCAAAAGTCATGAAAAATCATTGCACGAAAATTTTCTCGCGTTAAATTCATGTTTACGTGACAAATTTTTAATTTGCCGCCAAATCGTTAAACAAATGACAAATTAATAAAATTCATACTCAATAATATTGGCAACGAGTTCCATTTTCAAAATTTAAACTTATTTTTTAATTATTTTCTTTACAAGTGGCCAGTTCTAAAAACTTTCAGTGTCACCCTCGTAGAACAATAATGGCAACGTGACCAGCCTTTGCCAGGAACGACGCGAAAATTTTATTCGAAGTTCTTCTAGAACGTATGACTTTTGTCGGTTTTGTTGGAATCTGGATCATAGGCATTAATCCAAGATTTATAGCTACTGATAATATCGTAGACGTGTTTTGACTCTCCTCGACCAAAACGTTGCAGGGTTTTTGACACCATCTAACACGAGCCGATTTTTGGTTATCGCTCAGCAAATGTGGTATCCATCGCGAGATAAACTTTCCTACACCGAGCTCTTCATGCAAGTATTTTTTTATTTTTGTCTCTCAATGCCCACAAGGGCCTCAATTTCACGGTATGTCACGTGGCAGTCTTCGACGATCATTTGTCGCACAGTTTCGATGTTCTCTTGGGTCACCGCGGATTTTGGACGACCTTCACGTTGTTAGTCGCTGAGATTGCAATGTCCACGTTGAAATTCTAAATACCTAGCGTTCTGCAGTCCTAAGGCACGGTGCTTTGGTACTGAATACAGAAGTCGGCTCCTCAAACCACTGAATTTGCATTAATCCTCTTTAAAAGTTACCTATTAAAAATTATACCACGCAAATTTTCCGTAGTGATTTTAGTTTTCACAAGAGACTCGTTTACATTTACACGGTGGTACAAACAAAATTGGTTCGAACAGTCAAAAGCATTCTTAACGGTCAGTCAGGCAGCCCTCGTACTTAATGGCTTTGGAACCATTCACTGAGCAAGGTCCGACATGCTCTTGCCTGATTTTATTCATTATTGTCAATGATGTATATATTATTATGTATCGCAATCGACAGAGTTCAGGATCAAATACAATAAATGGATAAATAATTATGGTGTTTGTTTGTTCCAACAGTATTACCACACGGTTACTGCGTCGGCGACGAGGAGACCGAGTGCAATGACGAAGATGATGGATATATTTCGCGGCAGAGCGTCCATGCCGGGGCAAACCGCGCCGATAGAGGCCGCTGATAAAAGAAAAGCGGTAAGTCAAATAACTAACGAATTACAAATGAATACTTTGACGACAATAGTTTAGAGCCCTTTCACACTAGCGTTTTTGCCGGCGGTTTCTCGGCGGAGCGGGAACGCGACCGGAATGCTGCGAGCACGCGTCCGAAACGCGGCGTGTTTATTATAAGAACTGCACAACGCGTCATGCACGTCGTCGCCGTAGTCGGGTGAAAAAAGACGCAATTTTTTATACAGGAGATATATGGTGTTGGCTCAGTTTTTACATGAATTGTGTGTGTTACAATACAATACAATACAATACAAATACTCTTTATTGAACACCAAAAATAAAAAAAAAAAACAGAACATGGAACAGTACATTTAAATCATAGGTATACAACAGGCGGTCTTACCGCTAAATAGCGATCTCTTCCAGACAACCTTGTAAGAGAAGTAACTGAGGACACATATTCATGGCAGGGGGTGTAAACTAATTCGTTTAGAACTCAAACTAAATAACTACACGAAACAATTAAATTATTTCAATTTTGAAATTATAACTATTTATAAATATACTAAATATAAATACATAAAATAAATAATTGAATAAATACATACTAAATACATATAATTATACATCTATATAATATATACATACATACATCCTCCAAAAACAGCCAAACAATGACAACAGACGAAGCATGAGATATAACAAAGAAAAAAAGTAAGGGAGATAATAGAAAAACTACGGAAGTGACAGAAAATGATCCTTTAGCTTGCTTTTAAAAATGGCAACAGACTTAGCACGTCGTACCTCCACAGGCAAAGCATTCCATAACCTTATCGCCTTGATGGTAAAAGAATTTGTGTAAAATTTAGAGGAAGAAAAAGGAACTGACAGGAGAAGGTTTTGGGACGCTCTAATAGATTTAAAATAATTGAACCGCTCCTTTAGGTAGCGCGGGGTTGCAGGGTTGAAAAGAATGCTGAAGAGGAGATTTAAAATGTGAAAGTTACGACGAGCACGGATTGTGAGCCACTTGAGCTGATTGCGAAAAACGGAGACGTGGTCATACTTGCGTAACCCAAATATGAACCGTATGCACAAATTCTGAATACGCTCAAGCTTATCTAGTTGCTCCTCAGTGAGATCCAAATAGCACACGTCAGCATAATCTAGAATAGGAAGCAGTAAACTTTGAGCAAGCGCAATTTTCGTGGCAAGAGGCAGAAAGTTCTGAAGCCGTCTGAGAGAACCTACAGCTGCAAACATCTTCCTGCTAGTCTCACTAACTTGAGGTGCCCATGACAAAGTGCGGTCCATGATGACACCCAGATTCTTAACCTGGAGAGAGTAAGGTATCAGAACACCGTCGAAAAAAACTGGGGGAAGATTCACAAAGTTGACTCTAGAAATTAGTTAGTTAGTGTTAAGTTCAATAGGGAAGTAAATTTATAATGTATGGTTTTAGTTGGATTAGTTATTACTAACAATAAGAAAAGTTTTTGTACAGTTTTTGTCACCTGTGACGAAAGAGACAATTAATTGGCTGGGGTAATTTTCTACATATTATTATAGCATGTCATGATGTTTTACTTGTATAAGCGACATGAATGTATTTATTTACACATTGTACTGATTAATTCTTTTTTGGTATAATGGTTATTTAATTATATCATGGTTACCCAGGGTGAGGGTCATTTAAAAACTGGAATTCTGTTTATGGCCATATAAAGCATATATTAATCAGACCAGTCCGTGGCAACTGCCGCAGTTTAAAATATCAATATTTGTTCTACTATAAGTAGGTATATATTTTTATAAAACAAAATACTATTTTTATTTTAAGTTGTTCTTTTACATAAAACAAGGATCGAAACATCCACAAAAACAACCATATAGAAAATATATTTCGGACACAAGTCTTTTTAGATAGAGTTAGATTATGGCATAAAGTATCGAATCACAGGTCGGTAGATAGATAAATAGATAAACATATTAACTCGTCTCACACAATACATGGTTTCTAGGGTAGGTTATTTTATTAGGTAAGTATAGGTTACGTATAAACACGTCCATAATTGAAATAAACTCGCTATGACAAGTCCGCCGCATCTCGCTCACGCTGGCGCCCCACTCTCTCCCCTCCCCGCACTCAATGCTTGCATCCCGTTCCACAACAAGTTTTAAGCGTGGCATTAACATGTTTAATTTTGATGAAGACATAATTATAGTAAGTACACAAAAACTTAATTAAAAACAAAAAAGTCTCAGTTACTATTTTAACTACATTATTATGTTTAATTTTGGTCTTAAGTGTCTACAAAAATGCAATAAAGCTTAAACAGATACAACTATCATAGTTACAATTTTTGCTTATCTAGATATTGAAATCAGATGAAACACGAGAAAAAAAACTTATATGCGAATTTGGTTTCAGTTTAATTTTGCTATTTAAGAGGCCGTATACGAATTTTTGCCGGTTTTGCTTATTTTCGTGATTTTACAGTTAAAATACTGCTTTTCTATAAGTTTTAATGCACATCATGAAATATCATTACAGTTATGATCGAATAAATGAGTTACGAATGAATGGGCTAGTTTTTTATTTTTGTCGAGTGTTATAATGCGAAATTTAGGTTTTTTTTCGGGGGTATTTCGTCCGGGTGGTTGCCGGATTAGAATAGTGCCACTCCATGTCTTCCCGTGGATGTCGTAAGAGGCGACTAAGGGAATAAGGGCTTGTAGTACTGTTAGGCGATGGGCTTGCAACCTGTCACTAATACACTAGTAAACTTCTTGGCCTGATTGTGCAAAATGTGGTTACAGAATCATCAAGAAGTCTTTTTAGAGTTGTTGTTATTTCTGTAGCTCTGCCTACCCCACTCTGGGAATAAAGGCGTGACGTTATGTATGTATGTATGTATTAAATATTACAATTTTTTTTAATTTTTTGGTTGCTTTTTTAAGCTACTGGATTGATTTTGAAATGAAGTTTATTACTGTTGTTTTCATTTTATGAACGAGAGTTTTAAGTAGCCGAAATCAGAAACCATTTTTTGCTCATTACCAAATTAGTTATTTATTTACACAAAAAAATTATATAAAGGTGGTAAAAAGTGTTTTATACATTTTTTAGACGACAGTAACAGCAATAAATTGTAATTTTTTCATACCTTGTAGACGTTAAAACGATTCTTGAATATGCGATATTCTAATCCTCTTACAGCAAAATTCACAAAACAGTCGCCGGTTTCAGGTCGATTAATCAAAATCAAAAAATTAAAATAAAAGGTAACTCATACATTCGTTGAAAATTTAAATTATCTTTCGTATTACGCATTCAATTTTAGAAATAACGTATTTCAACTGTAACATCACGTCTGTAAAATTACGTAAATCAGCGAAATCGGCAAAATTTCGTATACGGCCTCATAAGTGATCGCATTTTCGTGCACCTCAAAATTATACTAACAAGGATTTTGGTTAACTATTTTGCTTTTAGGAAAAAGGTAGGTAGTGTACGTTAACTCATGTTTTTTTTTAATAAAGGTTACGACCGCGGATTCTTTTATTATCATACATAATTAATGTTTGATATTTATTATTAGTCACTACATAGTATAAAACAAAGTCGCTTTTTCTGTCCCTATATCCCTATGTATGCTTAAATCTTTAAAACTACGCAACAGATTTTGATGCTTTTTTTTAATAGATAGAGTGATTGAAGAGGAAGGTTTATATATGTATAATACTTTAATCCGGAGCGAAGCGAGGGCGGGTCGCTAATATCCAATAAAAAAATAAAATCTTGTCGATTTTCGTAATGCGCTTCCTGGGGCCCTAGCCAAGATGGAAACGCTCCTAACATTTTTCTTTTCTATCGTTCAAAATGTATGGGATGACAGTCGACCACGTGGGTTATCGAAACGCACGAGAATGTCATCCCATACATTTTGAGCGATAGAAAAGAAAAAAGTTAGGAGAGTTTGCATCTTGGCTAGGCCCCTGTTGAATTTTATAACGACAATTTTGTAAAGTTGTCGTCGCCGGCCCGCGCCGCAGCCGCCGCTATCCGTGACGACCCTCGAGTCGTTCATCAACCACTATTAGAGACACATTCTACTAGTAATCATTATTCACCTAGATTTACTGATATTGATAACAGTTTCCATACTTCACTTTGTTAATAATAGCAGTAGTGTAAGTAACCAACCTGAGCAGGTCATGAGCACTGATCCAAGAGTCACATGAAATCAACGACCCATCTTGGGTATTGTCATTCTTGGTGTCTATGGTATGGTTCTCATTGACACAGCAGCTAAGAAAAGCATAGCAGGAAGAAAGGCTACTATATACACTCTTGCTACAACATAATCAACAGTTCTCGGAGCAACATATGAGAGTTAAGTTAGCAGATGGGTCATCTCAAGTTGGAAAAGTGTCAACCATCACATTAGATGTCAAGGTCAAAGAAAAGATTATACCTACTGAATTTATAGTCTTTTCAGAAACTTTATTGGGCATAGATTTTCTAAAGGCATCTTGTCTCATATTAGATTGTACTTCCTCGACCTGGCGCTTTCCTAAATCCCGCGAAATTGCATCCTAGATCCGATCTCTGCTGATAACTATCCCCTACCATTGATAGATGAGCTTCTTCAGTCAACTGGAAAGGATTGTCATATAAGTACAATTGATTTAAGATCTATTGGGAAGTGAGTGTAAATCTAAGTGATCGGGATAAGACTGCCTTTATCGCACCTTTTGGGATATACAATTTGAACCGCATGCCCTTCGGACTTAAGAATGCTCCAGCGATATTCCAAAGGCTTATGGATAAGTTTAAATCTGGTTCCAGTCTGGAGAATATTACTATCCTAACATATTTAGATGAGGTTCTAGTAATATCTGATGGTACTTTCGACGAACATCTGGAAGACCTGCAGTTAGTATTTGTTCGTCTCCGCCAGTTTGGTTTAAGGGCAACTCGTGAGAAATGTGTGTTTTCATCATTCCTGAAGGTATCGAACCAGACAACTCAAAAGTAGAAGCTATACGAGCCATGAAGGAGTTTTCATTCATCTTATGTTGTCTTCTTAATTCATCTTAGTTTGGTTCAGAATGTTTGTGCCTAACTTCTCAGCAATTGCTCAGCCACTTACTAAACTCATTAAAAAGAATGAGCACTGGGTTTGAAAGGATGAACAGCAGAAAGCGTTTAATGAGCTCAAAGGGAAACTCACTTCTGCTCCAATTTTAATTCAATCTGATTACAGCAAACCGTTTGTGCTTCGTACTGATGCTAGCAATTATGCTTTGGGTGCTGTCCTGCTGCGCGGAGAAGGTCTCAGCGAGCATCCCATCGAATATGCTAGTCGACTGCTGACCCCAGCCGAACGCAGGTACAGCACTACAGAAAGAGAAGCTTTGGCTGTAGACTGGTCGGTTGAGAAATTTCGCCCTTATATTTACGGTCACCGAACCCTAGTCAAGAGAGACCATCCACCATTAAAATGGCTATTAACACATAAATCACCGAGTGGTCGTCTTATCAGATGGGCGTTAAAGTTACAATCACACAATTTAACATATAAATACACATCTGGAAGGGTTAATGTAGTAGCAGACACACTTAGTCGACCAGTGTGTGATGATAGCTCCAAAGATGACTGTGGTGTGGTTCTATTATTCTTGATGTTACTCAGGTGAATGCTACAGAACTTCGTGCTGCCTAATTAGAAGATTTTAAAGTTGCTTAAGTTATTCAAACCTTGAAGATACAGATCCTTTAACCTCAAACAGATGGCTTGCGAGAGGTTGTTATGGTTCAAGGTGTTCTGCATCGGTTCAACCCTGATTCTCATCCTGGAGAATCTCAACTGGTAGTATCTGACTCGACGAAGGAGTCAGTTTTTAACCAGTTCCATGATACCCCAACAGCGGGTCACCAAGGCGTAGAAAGGACACTTTCCCGCATTAGGTAAATGTATTATTTTACTGGCATGCATATGTAACCACACACATCAAGCAATGTAAAGAGTGCCAACGGTACAAAATAACCAACCAAAAGCCAGCTGGATTATTGCAAACCCCAATCTTAAATCAGAAAGGAGAGGTTCTGGCAAAAGACCTTTTTGGACCTCTACCAGAAGGAGAAAATGGTGAAAAATTGGTACTCTTGGTAGAAGATCCTGATACGCGCTGAGTAGAACTCATTGCACTCAAAGATGCGACAGCAGAGGTATGTGCACCCGCCCTTATTGAACAGTACTTCCTGAGATATGGCTTTCTTCGGAGGACCATTTCTGACAGTGGAGTTTAGTTTGTGCCTGCTGTAATGCAGCAAACTATGTTTTTATTGGGAATTAATCAAAATTTAGTACCTCTCTACCATCCTCTAGCTAATCTAGCTTAACGCATAAATAGGGACTAAATTTTTTGCCAGAGATCAGGTTTTCAATTAATAGTGCCTTGTGTGCTACTACCGGATGTAGTCCAGCCTATATGATGTTTGCTCAAGAAATGAGAACACCATTTGACGCTCAACATGACCTCAGACCCATTTTGTCGAAATGAAACTTTTTACCGCAGATTACCCCTTATTTAGAAAAGTTTATCGATAACTTTGGGTTAGTAAAAGAGACAGCAGAAAAGCATCAAGATCGGAAGAAAGATGGTTACGACCAACATCGTCGTCCGTCTCCTAGTTTTAGTGTAGGTGACCTGGTTCTGGTTGACACTCATTTACTAAGCAACGCTGCCAAAGGTTTAACCAGGAAGTTCATGCCGTAAAGAGATGGTCCTTATCGTATTAGTAAGATTATTAGTCCAACTTCCTATATTATTGCAGATATAAAGAATAACTCTGATCTAGGTAAAATGTATAGCTCTGACTTAACTTCGTTTTCACACGCTCAGGGTGTTGACTTTGTACCTGTCCACCCTAGACGATTGCGTGAACGTCCCCGTATTCAGTCTGGACCCGGGCTATCTAAAAGAGTTGCCAGGTTCCCCACGGGGCGTCCTGGGAACTTGGAGAGGGAGTATAAAGCGCGGCATCCCCATGTGAATGCATTCTCGAATGACCCCGGCCTCACTGACCAATGGGAACGCAGCGACTCCCTTCCAATCCGGTCGAGTCGCTCCCATTCTGTTCGTCTTCCGACGCGATACCGGGTATGAGCAAGCTCTTCCCTAAGTTCTTGTTAGAATATTAAGTAATCTCTGTAATCCTAACATTAATGTTATAAAAGTGTGTAATTTCATCATTGAAGTTCACTTTCAATGTGCGGATGAGTTCTCATTGCAAAGCCCTGCGCACGAATTCCATTATAAATAACACAAGCTAGCCGGTGCTACAATTGTCAATACTTATTTACAGTACTAGGTACCATATTCTAAATAGCGATCGGTAATATTCGTTTATCTATGAGACACTTAATACAAAATATGCAGTCAGTTGCCAAACGATTGTAGACAACGCATCATTGATGTCATTAAAATTATCCAATTTCCTATCCGCTTTGAATATAAGTGAAGTGTCTTCAGCAAACAAGACTGTTTCATGTTTGTCGTGCACTACAAATGGGAGATCGTTAAAATAGATTAAAAATAAGAACGGACCTAAAATAGAGCCTTGAGGATCTCCCATAGCAACGGATGACTCCGAAGGTTGTGTTCGGTTAATGTCCACCCGCTGAGTTCTATGAGCAAAGTAAGATGTAATAAGGTCAAGTGCTGGTCAGCTTATCTTCCGCATTAACGTAACATGATCATCACAATCAAATCTTGGACAGATCACAAAAAACTCCAATTACATCCAGTATTATTTCCCAAGAATCAAAGATTTGTTTTAAGAAAGTAGACCCGGCCTCAGTAGTAGATCGATCCTTGGTAAGTATGAATTGACTGCTATGAAGTAGCTTATATTGATTAAAGAGTGAAAATACCAATAATTTTTTCATAAAAATTGTTTGCTGGTAGTATCGTTATAGGTCTAAAATTTAAGGGCTCTGATTTTGCGCCTGCTTAAACAAGCGTATTATTTTAGTTTCATCAGATCAGGAAATACTCCAATATCGACATACTAATTAAACATATGTAGTAAGGTGCAGTTGACTCTAAAATGGAGTGTAGTTCTGTAACAAAGAGGCCCCAAAGATCTTCAGTCTTGTTGATTGTTGAATTTCTTTGCAGGTAGAATTGACATCATCTTGGTTTTCTGATTGCTTTATCTGTTTTGTTTTCTGCTTATATGTATATACATATTATGCATGTATTTATTTATTAGTGTATTTCATGTATTTATATTTATGTAAGTGTATATGTTTATGTAAGTATATAGTATATAGTTAAGTCAGAATCTATGTTGCACCGCCACTACAATCTCTGCTTTGCCTAAAGGTTAACTGGTAGAGAATGCCTTACGGCATTAAGTTCGCCTTTTGCATATTAAGTGTATTCTTTTTTGTGCAATAAAGATTAAATAAATAAATAAATAAATAAATATTAAGAGATCTAAATGTTTGGGTTACGAGGGTGACACTGAAAGTTTTTAGAACTGGCCACAAACAAAATAATTAAAAAATAAGTTTAAATAATGAAAATGGAACTCTTTGCCAATATTATTGAGTATGAATTTTATTAATTTGTCATTTGTTTTACGAATTGTCTGTGTCACGTAAGCACGAATTTAACGCGAGAAAATTTTCGTGCAATGATTTTTTATACTTTCGATATCATTGTAAGTCAACAAAAAAGTTATGATAGACTACGATTGGCCTTTCCCGATGAAGTCCCATCTCGTGCCTCTGTTTACAACTGGTTTAATGACTTTAAACGTGGTCGCACTAATCTCACCATCTGCGTAAGGGACGGCCTTCTACGGCGACGACTGAAGATAACATCAGTGTTGTGCGGCGTATGATAAAGACTGATAAAAGAGTGAACTATCAGCAGATTCGGAAAAGCTTAGGCATCGGTATGAGTCAAGTGCACAAAATCCTACATGAACATTTAGCGGAAAATTTGACCGAGGCCCAAAAACTCCATCGTGTTGATTGGTGCCGTGAAATAATTGAAAGATTTAACGCAGGTGACTCAAATGCTGTGTTCGACATACCTACGGGTGACGAAAGCTGGATTTACTGTTATGATCCCGAAACCAAAAGACAATCTGCTCAGTGAGTGTTTCCTTCCGAGGAGTTGCTAACTAAAGTGAAGAGAGGTCGAACCGTGGGAAAATAGATGGCGGCCTCTTTCTTCGGAAGGACAGGTCATTACGCTACAATTGTTTTAGAGGATCGAAAAACAGTTACTGCAGAGTGGTACACTAACAATTGTTTGCCACTTGTCTTGTAAAAAGTTCGGGAGAAACTACCTCGCAGTAGAATCCTCCTTCACCACGACAACTCCTCGTCGCACACCGCCAGGCGAACGATCGACTATTTGGCGACGTCAGACGTGGAATTACTGGGTCACCCAATGTATATACCCTGACCTCGCACCTTGCGATTTTTATTTATTCCCGAAAATAAAAGAAAAACTTCTAGGAAAACGTTTTGTGGACGCCGAGGAAGCTGTGGCTGCGTTTCAAAAGATCGTCGAAGAGACCCCTAAGGACGAGTGGGCAAAGTGGTTTTCTCAGTGGTTCCATCGGATGCAGCAATATATTGACATGAACGGACACTATTTTGAAATTTTGCCAGTTTACTCATTTTTTGATTTTCTAAGAACTTTCAGTTTGACCTTCGTACAACTTTTGCGGTAACATGATAAAACTTACACATCTGTGCATTGCTTTACATTTGATCTTAGTAAATAACATCCTTGTCAGGAGATAAAAGTAAAGATTTGTAGCCCAGGCAAACTCCTATTTTTTTCGGAATAATTCGATATCAGACTGAATGTTTTGTAAACAGTCATAAGGCGTTATTTTGACTCAATTTATTATTTGAATCCACCAATTTCGAGATTTTTTAGCTGTCCAGTTGAGAATTCACTACTGTGATACACTAGTTCTCTCCAGGTTAAAATATGGAGACATCGTGTATGGGCCGCGCCTTCTTGCTCGCACTTAGCGAATCCTGCAGCGAGTGCAAAACGCTTGCGCGCGGTTTGTCTTCAATATCCCGCACCGTACTCACGTGTCTCCATATTTAAAACAAACCCGTATTCTGAATATGTCCACGCGTCGGAAATTACACTTAGCCACACTTATGTTTGATACAGTAAATGGTCAGCTTCCCTCGTACCTTTACAGTTAGCTGACATGGTCACGTAAATCCAGATCCTTGGAAGATCGAGCAGGTACCTTCAGCTCGTCCATCCTAAACATCACTCTGTTGCGTTTCGTGGCAGCTTCCGCTACTCTGCCACGAAGTGCTGGAACAACCTCCCTCCTCCCATTCGTTCGCTAAAATCAAACAACATCTTTAAATTAAAATGAAAAGCACTTCTATTTGAGGAGCAAAAGGCTATGTAACTAAAATTACATTTCACTAGGTTATTTTATCTATTTATTTTAAGTTTCCTTGCCTGTCCCTTCTGCAAGATGTCCTTATTACTGTATGTTTCCTGTTTTATAGTGTGTACAATTATTGTATATATATGCAGCTACTGCTGTGCTATCACTGTAGCAAAATACGGTATTATATGTAAAAATCTTCTGTCTTTGGTCGCCATTGATGTGCATCGTTTTTAGTCCTGCGCACCAAGGGTAGTAGGGCGATCGTGCCCGATTCCCGCCCCCTGTCTGGCAAAGTGGAATTAGTCGTTAAACGGTGTGTGTTAAATATTACAGTAAAGTGTTATTTCTTCGTTTTTTCTATTGTTATTGTTGTTATAATGCTATTATTTTATTTTATATAATTTTTGGCTTGCCTCGGCATCGTGCTGAGTCACGGGTCCCTTATTGACGCAACGGCACAGAAGTTTGTCTTTTCTTTTTTTTGTTTTAAACCGTGTCGTTTTTGTGTCAATAAAAGTATTTTTTAACACAGTTGCTCAAAAAGTGATACTTTTCGTAGCTGTATATCGTGCGGAAAGTTAGATATTACGCACTAGTGCGTTATAGTTTTCCATTTTTCTTAATATAATTTTGTTTCAAATTCCAAGCCGTGCATCCAACCAAAGAGTTTGTATGTTCAACCACTTTTTAATTACGTCATTTAGCATTGAGACTTACATAGGTAATATAATTTAAAATATTAAAATTAAATACATACATAGGTACATACACACATAAAATGTATCTAGGTAATATTAAAAAAAGACAGCTCTCATCAAGATGCCTGAATCTGAATTAGTATTTCGAATGATTAGATAGTTGCGTATTAAGGTGAATTCACATTCATTACACCATGCCGAAACCGGGCCCAGCCCAGTACGGCGTAATGTGAATCCACCTTTATGCATTACCGCTGGTTAATAGAGAATTATACTTTTTGATTTTTAAATATAGGTAATTAAATTGTAGTGACTTTTTTTTATTTGGCTGAATGGTCACAACCGTTGCCATTTCATAAAGTCTGTGTCAATTAAAAGTAAAATTGTCTCTTGTAATAGTTTTATTTACTGATGTATTTTGTTTCATTGATATTTTTTCGCAAATGTATTAAAAAACGTCGTTTGATACACGTGTGGAACTGTCATTTTAACTCGTCCCGAGTCTTGTCCCTCGCTTGCAGCTCGGGCCAAGATACTTCGGGACTCGTGTAAAATGACATACTTTCCGCACTTGTATCAAAATGTACTATTTTAACACAGTTGCTCAAAAAGTGGTACTTTTCGTAGCTGTATATCGTGCGGAAAGTTGGATATTCCGTACTAGTGCGTTATAGTTTTCCATTTTTTTTAATATAATTTTGATTCAACTTCCAAGCCGTGCATCCAACCAAAGAGTTTGAATGTTCAACCACTTTTTGATTACGTCATTTAGCATTGAGACTATACATAGGTAGGTAATATAATTTAAAATATTAAAATTAAATACAAACATAAATACATACACACATAAAGTGTATCTAGGTAATATTAAAAAAAAACAGCTCTCATCAAGATGGCTGAATCTGAATTAGTATTACGAACGATTAGATAGTTGCGTATTAAGGTGAATTCACATTACACCATGCCAAAACCGGGCCCAGCCCAGTACGGCGTAATGTGAATCCATCTTTATGCATTACCGCTGGTTAATAGAGAATTATACTTTTTGATTTTTAAATATAGGTAATTAAATTACTGTGACATTTTTTTTACTTGGCTGAATGGTCACAACCGTAGCCATTTCATAAAGTCTGTATCAATTAAAAGTAAAACTTTCTCTTGTAATAGTTTTATTTACTGATTTATTATTGTTGTTTGGATATTTTTTCGCAAATGTATTAAAAAACGTCGTTTGATACACGTGTGGAACTGTCATTTTAACTCGTCCCGACTCTTGTCTTCTTGACTTCGGGACTCGTGTAAAATGACATACTTTCCGCACTTCTATCAAAATGTACTATTCTTTCTTTCTTTCTTTCAAATTATCATACTAGAAGTTGCTAAAAAAAGTTTTACCCCAAAGTGAGCACAATTTTTTCATGAAAAATGGTATAACTGAATGACCGAAATTTAAATCCAAAAAGAAAGTATACGGGAACATAAGCATTATTAATTGAAATGGGCTTATTGTTTTCATAGTTAAAATTATTTTCAATTATCCTCTTCATTTTCTGTTCGATTCAGTTCAACAACAACAATAGGCGACAAACGATAACGATATGACAATAAGCGTGTATAAAACATAAGCGTACTAAAACTGAACTAATATGATTTAATTTACTTAAGTTATACAATTAATTTTAATTTAGTATTTTTTTGTGACACAGGAACAACTATAAGTGGATTCTATAAGTACATGAATGAAAATGAGGTAAACTAGATATTTCCAAAGATACTTTTTCCATTTTTGCTGTATTTTTACAAAATTAATACAGGATAATTATATATATTTTTACTGACGCGCCCATAAATTAAGGTGGATTAATACAGATTATGGATATAAACTTGCTAAACTATTTTTTGAAATAATAAATTACCGTTATAGATATATTGTTGAGTCTCCATACAAAGAAATGGTAACTTTCCAGAGGTATTTAGTAGTATCCAAAGTTATATTCGTAAAAGCCCGCTTGAATTGTTTAGCTACATCAAGGTCCGAGTTTATTAGATATTATGAATTATCAACTTGCAGGCTGTGTCTAACTCTAGTTCTACCAGTCTCATTGTTAATTACATTCCAGACAGTTTTAAACTTTTTTGTCCTAGGTACAAATTTTACTTGAAATATACTCTGACTTCACAGCACAAATCGGCTTTAATTGAACGGCCTATGATCGACAACTCTTGGAGCATATAATTCATACAATTCGGCCCTGATTTCATGAATTTCTGGTGTAGCCTAATCCTAAATTTCATACCTTGCTTGGCTTTTACCCTTTTCATACTAAATCAGGCATCAAATTCCTTAAATAACGTAGTACATAAACTGTCCAGATCTTCCCCAGTACATGTCATATAATAAATACACCGTACCTGGAACGTACCCGAAGGATATAGAGCGTGTTCCCGAGTTAATATTGTATAAAGGGCTCGATTCGGTCTAGTTTTTGAGGTGTCACCATTTTTGTGAAAAAACATTTTACGAAAACTTAGGTGCAACAGACCTTAATAATTCCGACGTTGCCACGTTTAAGCCAAGTAAAGCTATCTATACACATATCACAAGTAACTAAATCAAATTAATCTCGCACGCCAAAGTCATCCATAACTTCTACAGATATGGTTTATATTTGTCTGCAACGTGCCCTGAACTTATTCCCTTATAATAGTTATAATACGACACTCACAAGATTCAATGAAAATGACAAGCATGCTAGTTCATCGTCATTGTTTACATATTAACCGATTCTAAAGTATTTTCCTGCAAAACATAAAAAAGACGAGAATTATGGAGAATCAAAGGCATCTACGTATTATTTGCATCAAATCAGTAACTTAACCCTCAGAGTTCAATAGTTTCAGTCACGGACATCAGAATGGGTAATGTGCACATAATGGACGTATGATATTTATTATTTTTGTGAAACGTCCCAAGGGAATTGTGGCTTAAAAGTGTATACCTACAAATTGGCCCCATACAATAAAATTCGGCATCGCGGCGGACCAAATAAGCGACCGAGGGCGTAACCGGTATGAACTCGAGAGGAACCTTTATTCAAGACTGGTGGGAGAGTCCTAGATAATTTATTACTCAAAACGGAGAGAAGCCTAATATGGCCTAACACTGATATACCAACCACATTGCGGACCACAAATATGCAGAACTTCGACACAACGTGAGATACACCAGGACGATTAAGACTAGAACCTTCAATGAGTTCTCAAGTTCCCGTTAAATATTTTATGGAACATTATAGACATTATTGTTTTGTTAACAAAATCGTTTGATTTACTTTAATCGGTGATAGCATTATTTATTCGGCTTCACCTCACCAATATGTTTTCGGTGTGAAATAATAATAGTTTTCGTTTCTTACGTTATTTATTAATTAATATTAGTGACATGTGATTTAAATAAAGTTCCACATACGAATCTCATTTTTCGTCGAACTTGGGCGTTGCTCAAAAGAAGAAATATGTTACAGGACACATTTACTTGTAGAAATGATTAAACCGAAATCCAACTTTGGCGCATTGTATAAATTCGCTTCGAATCAAAGTCTACATACGAGTACTTAGATTCTCCTACAGTGGCAGACGAAGACGTTAAGTAAGGAACGAAGCCAAAGGTAAAGTTACGTTACGTGGCTAAATCAGTTATATCACACTTGTTCATAATGTTCTCGTATGCCACTGTGGGCGTATTTATATCTTTTTCAATACGAAGCTAATTTATAACCACGTGCGTAGCTCGCTGTAGTAGAGAGTGCCCATGCAGCATAAGGCATACGCAGCTACCATATACCTGTTACTTAGTCCACTCCGTAGGAACTTTCTTTAGGCCTCTTTGAGAAAGGTGAAGCATAGATATTTTGATGGACGTTGTTACCGCATGGGGTCTTAATAAAAAGATGCCAAAGCTGGCTTATTCTTAAATAATTCCTTAAAAATTTAATTGACTACGACAAAAAATCTCCACAATCCTCATTTAGGGTTTGGTAAGGCCACTCATGGTTACAGTAAACTCTGCTTATCTTAACATGGTCTTAGTGGGGTCGCAGACATGTGAGGCCAGATCAAGATCACTCTCGCCACTACTGCATAAGAGGTGACGTATTATAAAGGTACCACCACAGATACATCATCGGTCATCATCGTTCGTTTGGCGCCATTGGCGCTTATAGTCATATCGGTATTCCGTTTATCTGCGGATAAATATTGGACCATCAACGAATTTAATGCTCGCAACGATTAAAGTGCGCCATCATTTTTGAATTTGCTATTTATGTTATTTATCTAATGCTAATTGGAGGGTATGTTTGTGGGTATGAGGTGTTTAATTGATATACTCGTAATTCAGTTGTTTGGTCACCTTAATATTAAATAATTCTAATCGATATTCGGAAATTTATCTAAGTTACTCATACAAACCTTGCTGTGGCCATTGCGAACACAACAATTGTTATTTATTCAAATCGGTAGAGCCATTCTTGAGTTATTACGGGTCTAAGGCACGGGAATGTTTTTTTATATATAGAGTGTCCCAGGGAGTGGAATCAAGCGAAAGCCCAACGGTAAAGCACCTCAAGGGGCATCTGAATCACCCCCATATATGATCCATAGTTTTTCGCGTAGTTTAGGTTTAGAGCTTGTTTCTCATTTTCTACTGAAAAACTACGACCATAGAGACAATTTTGCTCATACTCGGTACAGTAATGAAGATAATTAGCTGATTTTGTTTAAATAGTATGTACATGTGACACTTTTAAAAACTCCAATATCAAAAATAATTGACATCGAATCATAAAGTAAGAGAAGGTCAAGTGTGGCCTTTGAATCATCAAAACTTCCTTATTTTTTTAAACTTTTTACTTCGATACTATTGAAAGCATAAAACTTGTTTAAGTATATTTATGAGTATTCAGGATCCTTTCCTTCTCTAATCCATCACAAGAAAATAGTTCATGGCCGAAAAAAAATACAATTACGTTCAAACAATTTTACCCAAGTTCCTTTTTGTAAATAAAGGGGTGCATCGGAGCGGAGATATTTAAGTAGGTATATACACCCAAGCGTATCTAGTACCATTAACTTAAATCATTAATGTCTTGGTTCCAATGTTAAAATGCAATTAATTTTACATAGATATAGAGGTCCTCTAAACTATTATAAGAAAATCTACCAATGCCGATAAAAAATGAAGACATTTATGTACTTAGGAGCAATGAAAACGGGTCACTTTCTATGAAAATTCTGTTCTAAGTGATCCGTTTTCATTGCTTTTAACTATACATACAAACTAAAACTAATGCCATTTATTTAATAAATGAAACAGACATATATTTTTTATTAGGTGTAAAACAGGATTCAGAAACAGTTTAGTTTGATGCTATTATCAAAAATGTGCGAGTCGGACTAAAGCACTAAAGGGAGACTCAACGTATTTTCATGCTGATCGATAGTTATTAATTATTGTCTGAGCCCCGAGCGTAAGTTGCTGTTCACGCGGCAAATCGTCTCAAACGCGTTTGCAGCCATGATATTTATACGAGAATCGCAAATGCAAGACGTTTTTTGCATTAGCATCTTACACTAAGGGTTCCTACAAACCTTTGGATCTAATATCAGTAGGATTTCAGCCGCTCACTCCCAAAACACCACAATTTCAAAATACCAGACTGCTGATTCCAAAAACACCAGCTTCGAAATATCAACAAAACAGTAACTTAAATGTTATAGTTTTGGGAGTCCAATGTATTTAGAATCTGGTATTTTAAAGTTCTATTATTTCGACAATAAGCAAGTTTAACAGATTGAAGATGAGCGGAGAACTATTTTTTTTTTCAATGTACATTATTATACAGGTGTTAGGCAGATCGTGTGCCAAAAGAATACGGCCGGTAGTTAGGGTTTTTATTTATTGTTTTAATTTTATTGCGATATTTCCCAAAAGTTGACAGTTTTCTTTACATATCTTAATTTTTTAAATGTCGCAGCAAAAAGGTATTTGTACTTTTCTATCTCTAATGTTTGCTTATTCTATTAAAATCTTATTTGCATACCCATAGTAAAAAAAAAAAAAAAGTATTTATTTATTTTTATTTTATTTTATTTATTAGGTACAATTACAAGTTGACAACCAAACATTCATAACATTAGAGATCACAGAGACATTTAGGTGGTAACAACTCAATAACAATTGTACACAACATTCGTAATAAAATAAGCAGGTAGGTATACAAAGTAAGCTTATGAAATCTTTAAACTAAACACTAACTTAAATAGGTGACAGATTATGTAATATATTTCTAAATTTAATTAAACTATCCGAAAAGATATTTACATCAACTTCCAGACAATTGTACTTTCGACACATCCTAAACAGTGGAGAATTATGGGTAACTTTATTAGTGGCTAAGGGTACACTAAATATTTTGCGACATCGTGTTATTCTTTTACTGGCTATCAATGCTAAGGTGTTAACAAGATCCGTGTCAACGTCACCATTCAGTATTTTATGCAGCGTTACCAGGTCTGTCACATCGCGTCTTGATTTTAAGGACGATATGTGGAAGTGTGCTCACCGTTCACTATATTCAGGGATTGCACGACGCACTCCTGTTAGTTTACTTAGATGGCGAACAAATTTAATTTGAATTGACTCAATACGATTCGAATGGATATTATAAAATGGACACCAAACACAGCTACAGTACTCAAGGATGGATCTGACCAAGAATGTGTATAAAATAGTAAGACTTTTTACTTTTTTAAATGATTTCGTTGTGCGAATAACAAAACCCAACGTGCGACTGGCCTTAGAAACTATAATCTCGTAGTGATTGCGAAATGATAACTGTCTATCAAAAATAACACCAGGGTCCCTTATCGATTGCACTTTTTCCAAGGGAACACCATGGATGGTGTACGTGTAATCGACAGTGTTGTGTTTTTTAGTAAACGTTATCAATTTACATTTAGTAATACTTAAGCACATACGATTGATGATACACCAGTCATGAACTTGATTTAAGTCAGCTTGTAACATTTCGCAATCTTGGACAGACTTTATGGAACGATATATTTTAATATCATCAGCATAGGCTAAGCAGCCGCATTTCATCCGATCTAAAAGGTCGTTAATAAATATAAGAAATAAAAGAGGTCCTAGATTTGACCCCTGGGGAACGCCGGATTCGGCTAGAAACGGTATAGAGTCAAATCCAGATAAGCTCACTAGCTGAGATCTACGAAACAAGTATGCTTCGAGCCATCGTAATAAATTTCCGTGTATGCCCAAGTACTTTAATTTAATAAGGAGAATATTATGATCCACCCTGTCAAATGCCTTGGCAAAATCTGTATACACGGAATCAGTTTGACTTTTGGCTTGAAAAGCAAGGGACAAATTATGTACGTAAGTCAGGAGATTAGTGGCTGTGGAACGGTTCTTCACAAAACCATGTTGATGTTGACTGAGGATGGGCTTAAAATGGCTGTAAAGTACGGACACTACAATACTCTCAAAAACTTTAGAAAAACAGCTTAGTATACTTATTGGGCGATAATTAGAAACGTCGGATTTGTCACCATTTTTATGAATGGGTGTAATCTTAGTAAGCTTCCAGAGACTGGGGAAGATGCCTTCTGCAAGGGATTTCTTAAAGGTAATTGTGAGAGGTTCGACCAAAGCATCGGCGCATGAGCGTATAAAAATGACTGGTAGGTCATCCGGTCCGGCACCTTTATTTACATTTAAACTCTTTAAATGACGGAGTACAATGTGCTCTGTAATTAAAATATTAGATAAGGTGAAGCTATTCTCTACAAAATCTGGGGTGTAGTCTGAAGGAGTTGATGGCTCATACACAGAGGAAAAATATTTGGCAAATAGATTAGCAATTTCCTGTCCGTTTATAGCTTCGACGTTATTGTAGTGCATGCGATTAGGAATTTGATTCGTTACTTTTTTTGATTTTGTGTATCGCCAAAAAGCTTTAATGTTCCTATTTAAACTGTCTTCTATACTTGAGACAATTACATTTGCAACAATTATTCATCAATAGTCTTGCTCTTGTTCTAAGCAGAGAAAATTCGTCGTAGTCACGCGGGTTCATGAATTTTAAAAAAGTTAATTAATTAGTTCTATACGAGGTTTGGTTTTTGGAACATTCTTGTCGATGACGGACCATATAGTATTATAAAACAACTGCAAAAAGTCATCACAGCAAAGGTGGGTAAAGCTATCCCAGTCCACGCGTTCAAGGTCTGCAGAGCATTGGCTGTAGTCGGCCCTACCAAAACAATATTGAACCCGGGCTTTATTAGTCTTTAGAGTACATTTTTTGCTTTTCATAAGAGATAATTCGAAAGAGGGATGATGTGCGTCAATACGAGTTATCGCGTTGCTTTCGTATAATGACACCGACTCTGTATTGACCAATGCCAAATCCAGGATTCTGTTGTTGCAATTACGTATGGTATTTACTTGTTTTAAACCAGTAGTAGATAAGAAATCTTTTAGTGCCAAACACTTTGGGTCCTAAAGAACCGCGGAGTCGTCCCCAATATAACCATTATGCCAGCTCAGATTAGGTAAATTGAAATCTCCTAACACAATTGTTTCGCTGACATCAGGAGCATTCATTATGATATTTTCACAGTTATTTAGGAAATCAGTGAATACGGCTAGTGGAATATAGGACGGTATATAAGTAACACAGAGATTAACACACTGATTATCAAATTTAAGCCGAAGCCATAGGTCTTCCAGCGATGTTTGCCAAGATAGTTCTAGTTCGACAGAGAACCTTGTGGAAACTGCAATGAGAACACCCCCACCGTGTGACTTTCCATAAAGAGACATAAAATCTGAATGGCGATCGCGACGATATACAACATATCTATCATCAAACAGTTCACTCGATAAAATATTACTATTAAGCCAAGTTTCGGTTAGGCATATGATATCAAAATTATGGACGAGAAGATTGTTATACAAATCTAAACATTTACTTTTTAAGCCACGAACATTTTGGTAATAGATAGAGAGAGCCACTGTGAAACAATGAACACAGAAGTGTATGTAAGTTCTCTTAATGTAAAGAAAAAAAGAAAAAAATATAAAGTAATAAAAAAAAAATGAAAATGGTATAGAACGCTGATAACCAAACGTTGAGACCAAACTAAACTAAAAGCTATTGAGGGAGCTACAATTTTTTACAAAAAAATTTGATGAAGTTTCGTCTTTTTGCACAAATATACGACCGTTGCGCACCCAGACAAACTTATAATATAATTCGCGGGCTTTCAGCCGGGTTGCAGCGTGCAATCTATTGTAGAAAGGAGCCAACTGCTCGGCGACGTAGACAGGCGACTTTTGGCAGGCCAAACCTAGATGGGACGTGTCCAACTTGCTCTGTGGATTGGCCTTGTTGTATCTGACAACAGCTGAGAAAAATTCGTCGCGGCAGCGTTTATCCTTTAACTTTAGGATCACTGAACGCGGTTTGTTGTTGTCCCGAGTCTGCTTTGCTACTCGCGTACAATGGACGATGTCACTCGCAGCCAAATTGAAAGAGACTACTCTGGCAGCCTGTGCAACGACGTTATGTAAGTTTTCAGACTTGTATTCAGCTATTCCATGAAATTCGAGATTGCACTCGCGAAGTTGCTGCTCCAATTCATTGACACGATCCTCCAAAATTTGGATTGATGGCAGTACTTTGTTACAGTTGGATTCAACTTCCGTAATTGTTTTGGTTATTGTATTGAATTTCCTATCCAGCTCGTCGTGCTGGTCGTGATAATACTCAAGGGATTTCTTTACCTCTAATAGATCCTCTTAATTGGAGTCATCTCGCGCTGCAAGATGTCTTTAATGGATCTGGAAATTTCACTTCTTATTGAGTTACGAATCTCAAGTCGAACTGCAGCGATGATCTCGTCGCTAAGCTTCACAGAAGCTACTTCGCTTGCAGGTGAGCCTGCGTCTGTGTCCTGTTCAATGTCAGAGCCGCTTTTTCGAGTTTCAGTGCCTGGGATAGTACGGACGGGCGTACTGGAGTTGTCCCCGCCACACCGAGAACCAGCTTTGCACTCCGGACACAGCCAGCCAGAAGCAATTTTCGTGGAAGGTAAAGCTTGTGTGCTTTTATAGTTAACACAAATTTGGTGGTAATTATTTTTACACTTTGGACACACTATACGAAGTCTTTTAATTTCTTCCTTGCATCCCTCACATGTAAATGGCATATTCACGAAGTTACTTAATATTTATTACACCAGAAACGTATTGGTTATTTTTGAAGGGATTGATTTTTGTTACACTGGCAACACTGACTAAGAAAATTAAGGCGGGTAGGAAGCACAGACTCTGATATTAGAAGACAATGTGGGTAGGTGGATAGCTCACTAACGTATTTAGTGACACATCGGATATTTTAAGACGTGATTTTAACCATTTTCAAGAAATATCAGTTTGAGATAACACTAACACAAGAAAAAAGTTATTGATCACTTTTCTACCACATTTGCACTGAATGGTTACGTTTTTGAGTAAATATTAATTAAGCTTACAATAACACTGGTGCTCACTAATAGTGGTAAGTGACGTATGACGTATATGAGCCGACATAGTGTGAAAATTAGAAAATAAAAGTCGTCAAGCTCAACTTTACGGCACAATAAAAAAAAGCTTCTCGTATCTTCCAATGTCACAAAAACTTCTCAAATTTATGACCACTCTAACGGCTAAAAAATGGTTTTGCTCTAAAATGGTGGTATGTTTGTTTTCCCACGCAGCTAACTTTTTTAATGAATAGCTGTTCAATTAGGTAATTTAATGCAATGGAGTCGGCAAAAAATAAAAAATAGGTTCTCTTTGGTCGTAAGTTGCGTATTGAATATAGTTAAAGAATAATAAGCGGTGAAAATAAATGTTAACTTTTATTACCGTTTTTTATATTGTAAATAACTTTTAATGTTGTTTTATAATTGTTTGTCAAATTAACTTGTTAAATTGAGTGCATTTATTATTTAATTGTTTATTTCATAAAGTAAGTTCACTTAACTTCAAAAAAGGAATAGGTTATGTACAGTCAAGGTCATAAATATGTATACACTTTAGTACCTTGTCTAATTAACGTCATGTTTAAACTGCCATATGAAAATGTCACAGCGATTAAAGTGACAAGGTACTAAAGTGTATACATATTTATGACCTTGACTGTACACCCTTCCCTGTATAATGCATTTATGCCGTTAAAAAATATTCCTTACCTTGGCCTTGAAAATGCTATTCTACTGCCGCCTTAATTTCTTCATCACTTCCAAATCGCTTTCCTCTTAGGTGTTTCTTTAAATTACTGAACAGAAAATAGTCGCTAGGGGTTAAATCTGGACTATACGGAGGGTGGTAAATTTCTTTGAAGCCGATTTTCTTCAGAGCTAGTCTTGCAACACGCGCGGTATGAACGTTGTCTTGCAAAAACAAAACGCCTTTACTGATTTTACCCCTTATTTTTTCAAGTATAGCTTGACGCACTTGTCTCAATAGCTCAGAATGGTAAGTTGAATTTATTGTTGAGCCTTTTGCTAAATAATCTATTAAATGAATTCCATCCGCATCCCAAAACACCGTAGACATTAGCATAGAGGCAGATCTTTGCACTTTAAACTTCTTCGGCGGCCTTTCACCCCTCTCAATCCATTGCATGGACTCCAACTACATTTAGGATAATACTGTTTGACCCATGTTTCATCAATGGTTACTATCCTGGAGCAAATTTCGTCAACACTGTCACCGCTCAAGTCTAAAAACGCCTGAGAAGTTTTGACACGCCGCTCTTTGTCAAACGCCGCGGCTACCGAAAATGCTGACGGCGCGCAGCATTTTCGGTAACCAACGCGCGCTGACCTTAGTCATATGTAAATTTCTTCAACCCGATCCCTGCTAATGTCCAAGGCCTCAGCTAATTGACACATATTAATTCTTCGATCCTCCAACACATTTTTTTTTTACTTTAGCGACGTTTTGGTCTATCACTACCGATACCGGCCGTCCTGAGCGGGGGTCGTCATCGATCGACTCCCGTCCTTGTTTAAATAGGCTACTCCACTTTTTAGATGTAGCATAGGAAGGCCCAGAGACACCATAAATAGCAGCCAATTCTTGAAAAATACATTGAGGAGTTTTTTACTTTTCGTGAGGAACTTAATCACAGCCCGGTGCTCGATTTTCGTAATATAATGATAATTCACACATGATACTCATGGTATTCATCGTCTAATATCTCGAAAAATTACAATTGTAATGACATGTTTTTTTTTCTATTATTTGTTTTTAAATGGTCTGTCTAGTGGTCAGTACCATAATTACATATCCAACCTCAAAATACCTTAGGCTTATAACTTTTCAGCCACCCCTCGTAGGATTCCGTTCTTACAATTTGGCAACGGAACCCTTAAAAGTACAAGTCTTTTGCAACTCACAACTACGTATAGTCTAGGGTATAAATGTAACATATTTATGCCCTTGACTGTATATACTCGTAAGTATTATATACGTTCCAAAGACGAAAAATATATCTACACACCTTTATGCCACTGGCCTTTCATGTATACACACATATATTTGACGTCTCCGTAAGGTAGGCACTTCGTTTGCGGGGAACTGTATACGTTTTTACAACAAGATACCATCTGATATCGCCAATATGCCGTTCAATGAATTTAAGTCTCACATCAAGCGCTGCTTGTTGGGTAGGGCATATTATACTGTAGACGACTTCATTGGTGACCGAGATGTATTTAAGTAGTATCTTGGCTCATCTTAAGTAGTATTATTAAAGTAAGGTAATTTTGTAAGCTAAGGATATTTATAATATTTGTATTTTAAACATGCCCTTAAGCAAGCTGTGTACACTACTTATATGTTTACTATCATGTATTTGTCTTTTATCTTTATTAGTTCTTGTGCGTACGTGACGCTTTTGTGAGAACACACTGTGACGTTTCTCGTCGGACAGCTGTTTCACGCAAAATTACTTCTATGTTGTCCGGCAGTTTGAGCATGTCATGCTCGCTTAAAGGACTTTTCTTACGGCGGCGTCGTTGATCGGGTCGCCACTTTCCCGAACACATGGTTGAGAGAGGTGATAACTTAGATACGCGTCATACTCGTGAACGGGTGCTGTTTGTGGGGTCCGGTCTGTTCACGTTTGCAAGGACTGGTGCTTCAGTTTATTATTCTAGTTATGGCATTTGACGTAGAGATCTCGTCGTCTTGTTCTCCTAGACTTATTATTTTTAGTTTAATGTTATTAGTCTTACATTTGTATTGATTTTATTTGTTCAAGCTTTAATCATTATTATTTATTACTTTATTAAGTACTTGTAATGTAACTTACTTTTAAGTAACGGGTGATAACAAAAAAATGAGAATCATTTTCAGTAGTCTTAAAAAATATATCTATTGTCATAGACAAAAAAGTTGTTCATGAGGTTATTTTTACCTCTTTTAAGATTCTTGATTTTCATTTGTTTTATTTTTTCAATCATTTATAATTGTCAAAATGACGTCGAAACAAGAAGCTCTGCGAAAACGCATTGTACATTTTTATAATAAAAATATACACATGGGGAAAAAGTACACAGTAGATCATTTTACCAAATAAAATGTATCAGTTTCTACTATATATAGAATTCTTGCATCCTTGACGACAGCTCGCAAACGTGGTAGCGGCCGACCAGCTAAAATAATGACCAAGGGAAGACTGAAGAAACTCCATACCACTTTCAATGATAGTGATTCCATGAGCCAACGAGATGCCGCGAAAGTATTTAAATGTTCTCAACCGTACATTTGCCGGTCTTTAAAAAAGGTGGGTTTGGAGTGCCGCAAGAAGGTACGGGCACCGGAATACACCGATCAGCAAAAATCTAACATTATGTCACAATGCCGCTGGATGGTTAGAAATTACAGAGGAAAATCGTTTATTTTGGATGATGAAAGTTATTTCCCTTTGAGCAAAACCCATATACCTGGAAATGATTGGTACTATACCAGCAATATTTCAACAACACCAGACAATATAAAACACAAGAATAAGCACAAGTTTGAGCAGAAAGTTATGCTTTATGTGGCTATTTCCGATAAAGGTGTGTCAAAACTGTGGTTCAAACCTAGTGGTTTAGCGGTCAATCAAAAAGTATATATGAGTGAATGCTTGAAAAAAATACTTATACCGTTTATTCGCCAACATCACCCTGACGGAGAATATGGATTTTGGCCAGATAAGGCATCGTCGCATTACGCCAAAACAACATTGCAATTCCTGGAATCCCATAATGTGCCATTTGTACCGAAAATCCGAAATCCCACAAACCTTCCACAATGTCGGCCTATCGAAGATTTTTTTGGTCATTTGAACAGTCTGGTTTACAAAAATAATTGGAGAGCAGAAAATTGTGCCGAACTAATTAAAAGGATCAAAACTTGTGTGCGAAAAATGGACAAAAATGCCGTCCAACGGTCTTGTTCGGGCATTATGTCAAAACTGCGTCGGACAGCTGATCACGGGCCTTATTGTAACGTTCATTGATTATTTTGTAAATAGTTAAATGTGTATTATAACCTTACTATAAAAAGTTTGATAAAATGATACATAAGTATTTTTTTACAGCTTTGCAAATAATTCTTTTTTTTTTGTTATCACCCGTTATTACTGTACTTTATGTTTGAAAAAATGACCTTCTGCTGGAGTTTCTTGGCGCTTCTTCTCCGCAATGATGGTCTTATCTGAAGCGCTAGTAAATTCACTTCATATTACTGACGTGTAAAAGAGCCCCATGGGGGCCATTTACTGAATAAACATTTTGATTTTGATTTTGATTTTGACGCGATGGCTGTATACATATATATTAATGCCCTTGACTGTACCTAAGTAATTTGTATTGTTAAATTGCATAGTCATTTAGTAGGTAAGCAAATTAAGTGTTAAGCTGACGTCACCAATTGTATACATTGAAGTGCTCACCTTTGATAAAACTGTTTGGATATTCAAAATTTAGCTCAAGCATAAAATAATAAATAAGTAAGTACTATATAACTCGTGATGCTTTTCGTATGTAGACAACAAGCGCTGGCGGGCAATGTTGATATCGATGTATGATAAGAGACAGTGTCGTGTGCGCATCCCCCACGTTCATTACCCAGTTCCGTATCGGAACCAAAGTCGGATATTGTACGTGTACGCACTGCTTCATTGCATAACGATAGTCGACTCGTGACATCGGCGTTATCGCTCAGTACTTGCAGAGATGTCTACGCGGCATTACCTCGCGGCAAGTGCGCCGACACCTGCGTTAACATCGGAAATCGCGAACATGTGCTAGTGGGACAGTGGGACAGTGGGAGGTGGGATCAGAGCCGGCCGCGATGGCTAACTACTTTAGGTGGAAGAAAGGGAAAAGAGATGAATTTTATTCGGAGAAACCTCGCAGTAGGTCGTTGGACCCCCGATCATTAGAACTGAGCGGTATAAAGATCGTGGCGCAAAACCATCAGCTGCAACAACAGGTACCTAAAATAAAGTATGCAAATCGTTTTACTATGTGATTTATCGATTTACGAATACTTAATAGTGTGATGATAAGCAAATGATCGGATTTAAAGCTCGCGAAGTCAGTTGTTTGTGTCTATGACACGAATCATTATAAAACCATGATTCGACTACCCGCCCCAATGTTATCTTGCATAAGTACCTACGTTGAATCAATTTGTATAATTATTTATCTTTTGTGATTGTAAAGAGTTTGTGTTTTATATTATGTTTGGTCTCGTGTATTATTTTTATCAAAGCCACTTCATCGTTAACGATGACAGCATGCCTCCTTGTACTCGAGTCGACGTTTAGTTAAAAGTGCGATGCGACGTAGTAGTAGCGAGGCCACATAATGACTGAACAGTTCATTTATAAACGATCATGCATTTACTCTGTATCCACCTGAGACTCGTGTATAGGTACTCGTATTTATTTTCAAGTAACTCCGCTGAATTTGCGTGCATGGTTTGTCCTGTCCTAAATTGTATACGCTTTACAAATGTTTCGAATTACTATTTAAGCGCGTAGGCAGGTATCAATTTAAATATAACTTTACATACAGCTGGGCGATTTGACCTAAATTATAGGCTGTGTATTATGTAGTGGTTCGTATCAGCTACACTCACCTACCTATAATGTATGAACCAAGGCTTCAAAATATCTAACCGTAGTTCCATATGTTATTGACTACAAAGTCTAAGTATTATACCTATGCGAATGTGTATTGAATTCGTTGCATGTTGGCTCTTAGGTTTGGGAGATCTTCCATTTGATAAATCTAAATGAGGTGAGTAATGTTTTGTTATCTTATGACCGTCTCATATTTTAACACATTCCTCACGTTGCGTGATACCTGTTCAACTTTAAGGAATAGGTATATACACTTAATTACAGTTGGTTCATACAATGTGACGTTGGTTTGTTCGAAGTATCGACCGAATAGTTTTTTACACGCATACACATGACGCACGACAATTTGCAATAGTTGCTAGGTACATATACCTACCATCTTAGCCGTTATATCTAGTGATAATTAATTACGCTGTTAATACACAAACACCGCGAACCGCGGAAATCGCTGCCAACAGCGAAATTTTGAATGAATTTTGCATCGTTTCGCTATTATTTCGCGGTTTGCGGCGCCAGTGTACTAACAGCGTTAGTGTAATGTTATTGACGCTCACTGCCAACGATTAAATAGACTTTTAGTAGATATTCTTCGTTGTTTCGTGCCTTTTATATAGGTATACACGACGGAATACTACCGAACCGAACTACCAACTCACACTATCGTAAAAAAACTGGGCAAGAGCATGTCGGACCATGCTCAGTGTAGGGTTCCGAAGCCGTTAAGTACTACAAATACAAAAATCAACAAGTAATACCAAACTAATGCCGACACGACACTTGAGTCTAACAAAACTTTGAGCTTTTAAGCTTAATACCTAGACCTATCCAACAACACCCTACAAAAGAAAAACCCCACGTTACGTGTAGAGGAGGTACGCTAAAAAAAATATTTTTAACGTTTTACTGTACCATTTTGTTGGCGTAACTAATATGCATATGGTCCCTAGTTTGACTACGGAAACCTAAAGAAACTACTACGATACTTAAATGATTGGTCGAAGGATTTCATTTCATAAAAGAATATGCACCCTGATCCGTTAACGTTACTTAATTTCCATGCGGCTTTGTTCAAATTATTTTACGCCTTTTTAGGATTTATGCCGTACAGATATTAAATCATTAATTGTCTTACAAAGTGCTGCTATCTAGCGTTCATTAGCCGAACAACAACGCATCAATAAATTAGGAATGTAGTTTGGCTAAATAGCTAAAGTCCAAGATCCGAACTATAAACGACCTGGGGGGGGGCAACTTTTGAAGCTCTTGACGAAAAAATACTAACATTAAAATCAATTTGTGCTGCGATTTAATCTAGGAGTGGGCCTACATTTTAGATTTGATACGATAAAGGCGTTATGAAATTAAATCCAAAAGGTGGATCCGCTCGTACATTAAATCACTGCACAAATTGATGTTAAAGTGAGTAATTTTCGTCGATGAGCTTCAAAACTTGCTCCCTGCACCTATCTGTTTAATGGATGAATAGTTATTTGTGCAACAAGAGAGCAAAGTTGGTGTTTGCTGCGAGTGTTGGTTTTGAATCCCGATCAAGCGAAGGACTCAGTTGAATCACAAGCGTAGCGAGTGATTCTAGGTCAGAATCCTGAGTGCAGCGACGGATTCAAAGACGCGTGATGCAAATAACTTTGGTCTCGTGTGACACATACAAGCAGCAAGAACATTGGCCAAAGGTAAAAAAATAAAACATAGTAAAAATTAAACCACACGTATGGTTATACATCCAATAAATAAAAGTTAAGAGGCAACTCAGTATACGATTTTTTCCGGTTTTGCTTATTTTCGTGATTTTACAGTTCAAATACTGCATCATGAAATTTCATTTCAGTTATGATCGAATAAATGAGTTACGAATTAATGAGCTACTTTTATATTTTTGTAGAGAATATAAATTCGGGATATAGGCTATTTTAAAACATTATATATTGCTATGCTTTTTCATGTTTTTTTAAGGTGATGGATTGATTTTGAACTGAAGTTTATTACTGTTGTTTTAAGTAGCCGATTTTCAAAACAATTTTTTGTTTATTTTCTATAAAATTTTACCCAGTTAGGTATTAATATATATGTATTTAAAGGTATTAGTAATAATTCATACAATATTTTTAGACGACTTTTAGAGCAATCAATTGTAGTTTTTTCATACTTTTAGACGTCAAGACGATTCGTGAATACGCGATATTCTAAACCACTTAAAGCAAAATTCACAAAACAGCCGGTTTCAGGTCGATTAAACAAAATAAATTTTTAAAAACAATAAAGTATTTCATACATTCGTGGAAAATCGAAATTATCTTTCGTGATGCGCTTAAAAATTTGTACAAGTAAAGTTTCAACTGTAAAATCACGAAAATTAGCGAATTCGGCAAAATTTCGTATACGGCCTCTTAAAAGTAAATTTTTGCAGTTTTGTAAATTAAAATTAACAGCATTGTTTGGAACCGATATTGTCGCGTTAGTGATTTGAGTTTGAGTATTCGCTGAGGTTTCGGATTCCTTACTTCGGGATTGTGACGGGAGGATAGTAAAAGTTGGTGACACAGCGGCGGTATTTGTGACTCTTGAAGTAGACGGGTGAGACCAAGGATCCGAGTTCTGTTTCAAGCTTGTGATCTCTACTATACGCTTACAGATTTTAGATCTATTTTCAATCGAAACCTCAATATATCCTTCCGCGACCGTTTTTGACCTAAGCAATAATAACATTTTCACAAGTAAGAAATGTGTTCTAACAAAACAGCCGACACGCTAGCCTAGTTGGGAGTGACCCTGCCTTCGAAGCTAGGGGTCCTGGGTTCAAATCCCGGTAAGGGCAGATATTTGTGTGATGAGCACGAGTATTTGTTCCTGAGTCTTGGATGTTTTCTATGTATTTAAGTATTTATTTCTCTATATAAGTATGTTTATCGTTGTCTAGTACCCATAGTACAAGCCTAGAGCTTAGTTTGGGACTAGGTCAATTTGTGTGAGATTGTTCTGTGATTATTATTATTATTATAGTTTATCTTTATGCTAGTCGTAATTTGCGGTTTTTGAATGCATCATAGAGGGTTTATGATATGTGTGTAGATAAAGGTTATATTTTCTCGCTGCTAAGGTGAAAAATAGTATGTTCAACACAAGACCAAAGTTATTTGCGTCTCGTGTCTTTGAATCCATCGCTGCACTCAGGATTCTAGCCTAGAATCACTCGCTTGCTCGGGATTCACCTCAGCACGTCAAACAAACAAGTTTTGCTGCTTAAAAACAGTAAGCAAAATTTGATTTTGCTGCGAGCGTAAGAGAAACTAACTTTTTAATTTTTTTTTTTTTAAATGCTGAGAACAATGTTGGGTCTACTCACAACATTTGAAATATTGAAACTTCACTTTGTTCCATCACTTTCACTTCGATACGAAAAAAGCGAGAGATAGAAACAAGTCGATTCGATCTTCGATTATCGAAGTCATACCTAGTAGGCCCAAAAAACAAAAACAATAAAACGTTTGGATACACATAATACTAGATCGTTAAATAAGTCCCGAGACTAACTTGGAAATGGCGGATATATTAAAGACTCTTTTAATTTTAAAAGGTACTGGCCATCAAAAAAGATTTTTTTTTTAATGGAATAATAAAATATTGATTTTGCAGACATTTAAGTGACGCTACGCTTGTAATTTCGATATAATGGAAAAAGGCGAGTTTCGCATGTTAATAAAACATTTTTTTTTTAATGGGAAAAAATACCGCTGAAGCACAGCAATGGCTTATAAAATGTTATGCGGGAACAGGGCCTCTATTCAACTGCGTTATAACGACATCGTTTTTGACCTGTTTCCGTATTGTCGACGTTTTGATAACTCTTATGTCATTTACAATAATGGCGACTGAGACATAAACCATTCTTAAACGTGTCAAAAACGATATCGTTTTAACGCACCTGAATAGAGGCCCAGCTCCCTCTAAAGCATCCATTTGTCGCTAATATGCCGACTTCAAACGCGGTTGCTTGAACACAAATGATGGGGAACGCCCAGGTCGTCCAAATGAAGCAGTGACTCAACAAAATATTAACCAAGTCCTGAAGATCGGAAGATCGGAAGGTAAAAAAGCGCGAGATAGCCGAGATAGTGAAGATTTCAGCTGGTAGTGCTCCACAATTTTACATTAAAAATTGGCCATGAAAAAGTTTTTTTCCAAGTGGGTGCCGCCTTTGCTTACAACAAATCAAAAGGAACAACGTATCAATGATTCAGAGCGATTTTTGGCGCTGATGAATCGTTATTAAAATGTTTTTTTGCATCGGTACGTGACAATGGATGAAACATGGATGCACCATTTCACTCCGGAATCCAATCGGCAGTCAGCGGAGTGGAGAGCGGCTGGTGAAAGCCGCCTGAAGCGGCCAAAAACCCAGAAATCGGCCGGTAAGGTTATGGGGTCTATATTTTGGGACGCGCATGGAATACTTTTCATGGACTACCTTGAAAAGGGGCATAATATAAATAGTGATTATTACATGTGCTTATTGGAGCGATTGAAGTACGAAATTGCGGATAAGAGCGTTTCTCTTTTTATGCAATGAGTGACATCGCCAGATAAAAAAAAATGCAGGTAGGTAGATAACATCAAACTGTGCAAAACTAAATAATATTCTAATATGTCCAAAAAAAATGCATGAAAAGTTCCTTTTGTGTTACCAAAATTTTGTGAAACAAATCAATCGATATATATTTTTTAATATATTAAATTCGAAATCAAATAGGTTTTATCCATTAAACAGATGGCTGCAGATCGTTGTATACTCGGATCCTACATATACTAATTCGACAACAGATGGCTTTTAGTGATGTACCAACTCATTGTACTTCTTATGTCGATAAAATATAGTATTCAAATCCGAAAATTTTATGTTTCAGTTGTTTTATCTTACGAAAGCGAGTGGGCCACATCACACATGTAGTTGTAATGCGTATAGTCACAGCTGACTCAGAATAGGTGTTATTTTTTACTACATTTGGAGTCTGTTCATTGATTTTTAAGTTCATTAATAAGCTTTGCTCCGCTGTCTTCGGCACTCGTGCATTGATTTTCATACAACAATGACGCGTAGTAGGAAAAAAAATATGTAATTAAAGCTAATTTTACGAGGCATCACTGTTGATCACAATGTTTGTATATTTTGCTTTATTAAATTACCTTTGTTCGATAGTCGTTAGCTACCACAAATGTAAAAATTATGAACGAAAAAACGTCATTGTATTCGGTCTTTCTCTTATCAATCACAGCAAATTACAAAGGCTTACATGAATGAAAAGATCGACAAACAGAAACCCGTAAATAAAAACGTAAACAGTAATGGCGGTTCAGTTAAGAAATGATAGATACTATAAACATATCAAAAGCAATATTGTTTTGCTGTGCCAGAATAGACGCCCTAAATTTTGTACAAATCAAATATCGATAATTTTATCGACAACAGCCTTTCTCTCAACGAGTAGCGCGTTCGTTCCGTCTAGCGTGGAACATTCCAGATTATTGCGTGTCTATCAAAGTTACAAATCAACCTTGCACCATTGACATAATGTTCATTTTTGTATTGTACAAAGCCTAATAAGGAAGATGTTTTTGGTGCAGTTATCGTTTTTACACTCCAAAATAGAGCAATAAAGCATGCTTCTCCATTTATTTCGTTTTTCTGAATTATTACTCATACAACCGAACAGTGTTTCGTCTAGAACAAGCTAGATGGACAATATTATTTTTCTGTTTTTGGGTTGTATGCCCTACACTTATGATTAATTAAAAATATATGTTGTAATTTTGAATAATTAACAAAAATTGGGACCACTTTACTAAAAAGCCATAATTTACTGTAATATATTATATTTTATTATTATGTTAATGACAATATAACACGAAGAAACATAGAAAAATACAAATTAATCAAAAGCATTAAATTATTTCTACACTTTTTTTTTGCAACATTATTGAAATCTACAAAAAAAGACTAGTATTGATCATCATCATCGGACTCATCCGTTGAATAATAAAATAGTAGTTTTCTTCATTTTGTGAAAGCGTTTTCCTAAAATGTACAATTGTCAAAACGTCTGCGTTCTCACAATGTAAGCACTTCTATTTTGTCAGCTTTCTCAAAATTACTGGTATTTAAAATGTGTACAGTCTCAGGAAGGCGTCTATTCATAATGTTTACATTCCTATAATGTTAGCATTACCATAAGTTTTGCTTTTCCGTTATGTTCACTTTTGTATGTAGGCGCTATCGTCTTATTATGTTTGATTTCCTATAATGTCACAGATGGTATAAGAAGCTGACATTTTGAGAAGCTGGTATTATGCTAAAGATTTGCTGACTTTATGGAAAACCGACATTTTGGGAAAAATACATTTTATGAAAACGCATATTTTAGGCCTGAGCCGGTACAGCGTGCCTAGGCTGTATAGTAGGAGCTATTAGAAGTTTTAACACCTCTGACGGTTATTTATCTACCTTTTTTTGGGAATCTCCCGAAACCTATTGATCAAAGGATCAGATGTGACAAGCAACATGGATATTAAGTCTGTGTTTGTGGCAATACATGAGCATTTTCCCGTGTTGTGTTCGAAAAATCCACGACAATCTTAGTTTCTAGCCTCTTAGGCCTCTTGAGATAGCTGTCCAATTGGAATAAGTGCAGTTTTGATTACCACTGTATTAAGGATCAGTATCATATCGTATGTACAGTAGCCGGTATGTAATACCACGATTAGAGACTGAGATAAAGTCGTCTGGTGTCAAGACACAATTTGTTGAAAACAACTAAATTTATCGCAAAATCAGATGATAATGATCTCAACAAAACGTCAAATCGTCAGATCGTGATCTGAGCGCTAAATTCAGGGTTCCCAAAAACGGCGAGCAGTATTTCCATCATTAGTTAAATCAAATCCTGGCTTTGGTTTATCCACAATTAAACCTATTTCTTGCTTGAATTTTAGTTTAATCACTTTCGATCGCTGTTTCACACTTTCTTTATCCTCATTACTCCTAGCTTGCCATTTCTTGATATCTAGCTTGTAACTAACATTAAAAAGCATAAAAGCAACGAATCCACGCAGGAAGTGTGGACAAAATAAAGCCAAAATTATCTTCATCGGTATTAAAATCAGCTCATTCCTCATTCATCATTTTAGGGGTGGCGCCGCAAATGAAACATTTGTGTTGACCGAGTGCCAGTTAAGGTGTTATATACACACTTTTTTGTCAGTCATAGCCAGTAGAAGTTTATGCTTCACAGAAATTTGAGCATCATCGAGGCTATGAATTGACGATAGTAATTTTTTTTACTCTCCTCTTCCGTAAGTTTAGAGTGGTTTCTTTAGCAAAAAGGAACTTAATGAGACTACAAAACATCGTCAATGATTAACGAGGATTTTGCCAAATGATATTGTTAGCATCATCGACTTATCGGTAATTTCTGTTTGTAGGCACTGTGCCCAGAACTCCCGTTAGAACCTCATTTACTTATAAGCCTAAATGATGATTTACTAAGCAAACTGTTAATGATTTCTCTTTGTTCTTATACTAAAATCTCAACGGTTTTGTCTAATAAAGCCTGTAAATCAATTTCAACCCTAGTCTTGGTTACATAATGTGCTCTTCTGGAGGATAACACTCAATTTTTGCTTTACGCAAACAATGATATGGTGGATATTTACTATGTCCTGCCTTCATAGACCACTTCCTATAATGCTTGTACGTGTGTGTTGTCGATTTAGAGTCAACATAATAGGCTAATGCCTGGTCACTACTTAACTGCCTAGGACTCACAAATGAACTGTTTTCGTAAGAACTAGAGGATGTATTTAAGTTTTGTGGACTTTCACTAATGTTTTTAATTACTGTTGCCATTCTTCTGTCCTGTCGAATGCGAAACAACTTCGGCAGCAGTTCACCAACACTTCACGATTGAATCAGGTCTTTACTCGACGGTTTTTCGTTTTGAAAGAGGAATCCTCGAAGTCTTTTCTGGGTCTTCCTGCACGATCAGATGACGTCGAGTGCCGTGGGTGGGTTGTGCACACTCTACATTTTTAATCTTCGCCATCGAGCCCGTTTTTAAATTTGGTTAAATATATCTCCTTCGACTTTCCCGCAACAATCCATTTAGTAGCAACTTTTTATGGCAAAATAGGACTAAATATAAATAAATATTTTTAATTCTCGTTTCAGAGTCCTTTAATTCACACATAATTCAAATTTTGCTGACACGTAGCTTTCAACCATAGTTCTAAAAGCTCTATCTTTGATACGGACTTTGTTCTAAAAAAATAAGAAAAAAAATGTTCAACTCATTGCTGCTGAATAAAAATGGCAGGAAAGTAAATAAGAGAAATGCCCTAGATAATATGCAAGATCTATGGGTGTGCAAAGTGGAGTAAAGTATTTCTCACTCAAGTCGTCAGTCAAGTTGAGAAACCTAGAAAACGGACCACGTATTTGGACACGTTTTTGAAACCATGTTTTATAATATTCAAAAAGATATTAAGACTTGTTTAACAGAAAATAATATAGGACTCTTACCTTCATATATAAGATCCATCACTAACACTTTTAACAAATTAACGTATAATCACAAGAGATGTTGTTGTGTTGAGCATGTTACAGAAATGCATCTGATTAAATAGTGTGATTGCACTTACCTCATTAGCTGACTTTAGCACCCTATAACTAATGACATTAAAAAGTTAGACCTGAACAATTAGTTAACATTGGGGTATAAATCCGCTAACGACTTTTGTCCACCTGGCTTGTTCTAGACGAAACACTGTATGTAAACCGTCATGCACAAGCGATCACGCTGGAGCTAGGTTGCGCGAAATTTCGCATAACTATACCACACGTGCCACGCCCACTTCAAACTTCAACTTTTTTTTCTGTTGTTCTGTATACACAGAAAGAAAAGATGAAGAAAGAAAAACATTTCTGCGTGACAAACTACAACTAAGAACAGAGAAATACGCACAAGAAGAATGTAGTCACGAAATAGCCTGCTCAGGTAGCAAACAAATTTCATTACAAATTTTAAATATTTTTTTATTCCAACGGCATTAATATCTATACAGATATCGCGTCGAATATACATGGACCTTATTGCCAGTGGCATAAAGTTGTTGACGTCTTGGGAATGTATATATCGCGTCTTTAGAATTATAGTGAACTAATAATCCACATATTTTGAATTTCGACTTAGGTCTCTATAATACTAAATTTGACTCAAAAACGAACGCTGAAAATGTTTGAATTAGGTCACTATAATTCTAAAAGTGCGATATACAACGTGTTACAAAATAATCCGTAAAAAAGGAATTACGAAAGTAGTGTCAACCCTAGTATACTGTATACCTAAGATACTAAACTGACGTTATTTAATAAGGGTTGACATTACTTTTGTAATTTCTTTTTTACGGATTATTTTGTAACACGTTGTATTTATGCCCTTGACTATACATACAGCAGCACTTTATAACATGTAGTAAGTAATGAATTTTATGCCGGCTTATATTTTGTTTTGATTAGAACTAGGTACAGTCAAGGACTTTAATTGTTATGCCACTATGGCACCCTTTCATAATGACGGCGTCAAACAACATGAAAGAAAGCTAAAATTAATTAGTAACGCTGTCATTATGACAGGGTTTCATAGTAGCATAACAGTTAAAGTCCATGACCGTACTTAATTGATTACCTAGGTATTTATACTCTTATGACGACCTTTTATAATAAACGATAAATACCTACAACCGGGCCGCCGATAAAGTTCGGCTATTACAGACGGTTCTCAAATTCTAATCAAAATCTGCATTATCGCCGGCATTTTGTAACCCTAGCATGTAAACCTAAAGGGAAAACTAAATATCTAACTAAACGTTCAGAATACTAGTAACTGAAATATAATCAAAAGGCCAGCGAGATCGTCTAGAAGTTTGGTAGGAATATGTTGTGACGTAGCAATCCAGTTTCAGAAGATTGATGTATGAGAAGTTAGTAAAATGAGTTTAAAGCTCGCCAAAAAAAGCGAGGACTCGGAAGGAGTATGAAGCTAGGGTGAATTAAAAAAAAACGAACTAAAAGTCTTTGTTGGATATTGTACGTTACAGTCAACCAAGGGAATAAGAGGGATCCACAATAGAGAGTTGGCGCTACATTTTTTATCAAGTATGAGAATGTTTACGCTCTCTAGTAAGGATTTATAAACTGCCAAAGGAATAGTGGAAATGGAGGGCGTGATAATGCATATGGTTGAAGGTGATGAAGAAGCTGATCTGGCAAGCCTTTGGATTTCATTCCTGCTTCCAGATCCTAGCACAATATCTCCAGTTGCTAGTCCCTTATCATGGGCATTCAACCGCCTCTTTTATAATCCCGTAGGATAAAGTTAGCTTCATTAGAGCCATTTCAGGTTTGTTATAAGCGTCTGCTACGCTAGCCTCCGTGGAGACTGTGAAGGAACTTAGAGGCAACGTGCAGCAAGACCTTAATCTACATCTGAACTCCAAAATATAATTTGGTGCTTAAGTCCGTATCACTTGAAGTTACACAAATCTGAAGGACTATATAGAGCTTTTGTTATAATAAAGATAAAGAATAGCACTGGGTTTTATTGAACCAGTAAAAGTAAAGTAAAAAGATTTATTTATGCAAAAAATGTGGTACATATTTGCACAGTTGGTAAGTAGTTGCAGAGTTCTACACATTTCGCCAGTAGATGGCATGCAAAAAATTGTAAATACTCACTGCCATACAGTTAGCATTTTTACTAAATAATGTTGTTTTTGAATGTGGTTTAACCAATCTATCAGGGTACCTGGTATTAAAATTACAATGGTCTTTATAAGTTTTAAATAAATTAGGAGTTTACGAGTAACCATATTTCATAAATATACATACAGGGGACCGTCAGTAGCTTCAATTCCCTAAATAGTGGTCGACATGATGTAAAGACGTCTACAGTACAAATTGACCGAATGCATTGTTTTTGTGCGAGTAAAGCTTTATGAGCCTGCGACGAGTTTCCCCACAGTAGAATCCCGTATCTCAGTAGCGAGCATACATACCCGTGGTAGGCCTGGATAGCAATGTGCTTTGTGCTAATTTTCGTGAGGCGCCATAGAACATAAGCAAAGGAATTAATTTTTTTGCACATTAAGTCAATATGACCTATCCAAGAGAACTTGTCATCTAAAGTAATGCCGAGAAACGTTGTTTGACATGATTCTCTGATTATTTGATCGTCGTATGATACTGTTAGAGGGAGTTTTTTCCCATTTTTGTTAATAAATTGCATAAAGGTCGATTTATTTATGTTGACAAGCAAGTTATTATTATGAAGCCAAGACATGACTTTCTGAATAGTGTCATTTATCTTGTCATTGTATGTCATAATGTCCCGGCATGGGACCACGATTGACAAGTCGTCTGCGAACAGTGTGCAATACATTTCTGTTATGTCTGCAAGATCATTAATATATAGTAAGAATAAAGTGGGCCCTAGGATGCTACCTTGCAGTACACCTACTCTGTTGATTTTTGTAGAGGATGTATGTGCTGTTAAGAATTTGTTATCATCCAATTTATTTACTTCCACAAATTGATTTCTAGCCAGCAGATAACTTTTGAGCCAATTATTTACTGCACCTCTCAAGCCATAGCGTTCACATTTATTTAGGAGCAAATCGTGTGAGACAAAGTCGAACGCCTTGCTCATATCAAAAAATACCGCTACTACTGGGATACTCTTGTCTAGATGTTTAAATAAATTATTTGTTAAAGAGAGTGCGGCCAGAGCTGTCGATTTTCCCTTTTGAAAACCAAATTGTTCTGTTTTTACTATTTCAAACCTTTGGAGAAAACTGAGTATCCGCTTGTACATTGCTTTCTCAAATATTTTTGACATTACCGGTATGAGTGCAATTGGCCTGTAATTCTCTACATTTTCTCGGTTACCCTTTTTGTACAGTGGTTTGATTAAAGATTTCTTTAAGGAGTTCGGAAAGACGCCAGATACAAATGAAAATTTTACCAAGTAACTCAGTACCGATGCAATTTCCCGTTTGCATGCTTTTACTGTGTGAGTTTGTATATTGTCATGTCCGGTTGCATAGGTAGAATTTAGTGAGTCAATAATTTTGATTATCTCTTCTTCGTCTGTAGGTAGTAAGAATAAGCTAGCATTATTAGACTGGATTAATGAGATGTCAGGTCTTCCGTTGGCATTTGAATTAGAGTTAGTCAGATTGATAAAATAATTATTAAATACATTTGCGATATCAGTTGGATCAGATAACGATTCATCATTAAATACCAAATTTCGAATATTCTTGTCTTCGACATTGTCTGTGGTATTTTTGATGACATCCCAGGATGCTTTACCTATATTTTTTGCCCGTTTTATGTATTTACTGTTAGTCAACTTTTGGGCTTGATATATACATCGCTTGAGAAGCTTAGAATAAATCTGATATCTCGTCTTCGTATCATTGTGTACCTTATTATTAACTGATTTATAGTAGGCCAATCGCACCTTCCTTTTGGTTACTACTGATTTTTTAATCCCTCTAGTGAACCAAGTTTTTGGTTTTGATCTAAGAGATTTTTTTATTTTCATAAAAGGATCCGGAGGGGCTTTTGTCTAACGCACTCGCAATCGCAACCGGCTTCAAAATGGAGCAATTGTTTTCATATTGTATGCAGACGAGCGTTCGATTTTCAAAATGAAAACGATCGTGATTACGAGTGCGTTAGACAATAAGCCCTCAGGACCTAGTCAGGTCAATAAAGACGAAACGCTGTGGAAGGAATAAGTATTAAACATAACACATAGAATAACTGTAGTATAAAGCTGTAACGAAAAGATGATTAGAATAAAACCACAACATTTTACTTTCTTGATTTTTTAAATATGAAGACGTAGTAAATCTAGTAGCTCAGGCCGAGGAATACTTTAGGAAAAGTTTAATTAGTAAATCTGAAGACGAAGGATCTCAGGAACACTGTCTAAAAGCATTGATCTAAAACTCACCAAATTAGACTTGCTTATTATCCCCCTTACTTATGAACGTGGAATAAGCTTGGAATAGTTTATGCCATGCTCTGTCCTTATCTGTAATTGTGACATTTGCAACTGACAGAAAGTGACAAAGTATGGCATAAACTATTCCAAGCTTATTTCACGTTCATAAGTAAGGGGGTTAGTCTTTCTTGTAACAAAGTTTACATGTGAACTTCACATGAACTCTGATATCAATTTTCCTCTTATTAGGAATAAGAAAAATATTCTAAATCATCGGAATCATGACTTTTGTTAGTATCTGAAAATAAGAACTATGGACTGTCCCTATCTAGGTCTAGGATAAAAAACTGATTAAGTATCTCACTAAAATACAACTGCCTCACTTCAGGACTAAGATGAAACTCCCTTACGTCAGGACTAAGATACAACTGCCTCTCCTCAGGGCTAAGATGAAAACTGCATATTTCTAAGGGCTTTTGTTTCTCGAGTGCGTTCTGCGCTACTTTCAAATTTATAGTTTTTCTAAGAAAGGAATTTCCAGCCAATTACACGAATTACTAAAAGAGCCCATTCACTAATCTAATATGGCCTAAAGGTCACACTACACTCTGTACTTATGTTATTAAGGCATATTTGCATTTGTGAGAAGGACAGACGGCTCTGATAGGGTCGTCGTGTCACAGCTTTCAGTGTAGGTACATTTGTACTCGTACAATAAATCTACATGCATAACTTAAATTATCTACGAAACTGTAGGTATAAACATGACATTTTTAACTCGGCTACAGGCAGGCGCGGCTCACTCCGCGATTTACGTTCATCGCTACAAGTACATGCCGGTTACCCATCTGACGGATTCTATTCAGTGGCTGCCACGCTGCGCATCGGATCGCATCCGCAAGTTACTTTGCGCGAACAAGCTTACGTAAACCGCAAATATGTATATCGCAAGTGAACTTTTTTTTATGATAAGGAGAAAGCTCACGAGCAATTAGCCCACTAAAAAGACACCTAAAACATATTATTTAGGCAATACATTATTATTTTATTTTTAGTCATTGACCACTGTCGCTGACGCGGCAAGTGAGCCAATTCATTTTCACCATTCTTATACAGCCTTAACGTTCCGTTTGGCTTGTGTTTGAGGCGACGACGTCAGTGGGCCATAAATCATAATGTTTTGGCTAAAGATCAAAAGAGTGTGCCTTCTGTAATTTTACTATTATCTATTCTGTGTTACGGGTAAACGAGTAAGAGTATAATATTATGTATATGATCGATTTACGCGAAAAATTTAATACTTACAGTTGTTACGTGATTTGATGCGGACAAAGGCACAGATGGTTCTTTAGTAACAGTATCAAGAGTCAGTTGAAAAGGGTTATCGACACTAACTTGTGTAACATGTAAGGACCCGATCGCGGGCTCTTCAAATAATTCGCCACTGACATCTAAATCAATTTGTTCTTCCCTCATAGCCTCTGGCGGCTGAGGTGGCTCCACATTGGAGGTTGCGAAATGATTTGATAAAAAGTTTTGGATATTCTGTACTTGTACTGTGAGGGCATTTAATATATTTTTACTATTGTCTTGTTCCTGATCCTCCATTTTGCACAGACTCAACGTCAAGGTGACAAAGGCACAGATTCAGAAAATAGCACACAATAAAAATGAAATTGTGCACTTACCAAATGCGACCGCTCCGGGTGAAAAACAAGACGCCAATAAGGAATCAGCTGTCTCGCTGACACTAATATAGACTAACCTGCCTGGTGTTACAAGGATAGAAAAATAGCCAGAAAATTACAGGATTATAGGTATGCGACCGCCTCCGGAACGAAAACGAGCGTTGCTCTCATTATAATGTAAGGTTTCGAATAACGGTACAGTTTTTAATAATTACCTTATAATGGTGCTATAATCGAAACATTGAACAAGGGTGTTCATTTTCGAAAAAAACCTAAAAGTCCAAATATCTCGAAAACCGTGCGACTTTGACGAGACCTATTTTAGCTTTTTCATAACGTCCTAAGTGCCCTCTATCCGTAGTTAAAGGATTATCCACTCATTACCTAACACTCTGTATATTGAAGAAGTAAATACCAAAAGTTAGTGTCAAATTGTGAATATTATTTACGTTGTGCATATATTTTTACGTTTGATTTTATTATCAAAATAATTTTGTGTCAGCCCGTACGACTAAGTGTAAGTTACATAATTTTCAAAAAAATATGGCAGTGAGTAATTTTGGTCCGATTGAGAGTCAAAGTAAGCAAATTATTTTTACTGTTATAAATATTTTGAACTTGAACTGAAGAAAAGTTTAAATTCCCCTTACACGGCTGCCCAGTTAGTTGAGAAAGCTACAGGTGTTTGCCTCTCTACTGTTTGTAACATTGTGTCTGAGACCAATAGTGAGAAATTCGCATCAACAAAGAAATTCACCTCCCGAGAAATAAAAAGTTACGTACTTGTCCGTCATCAGCAGTAGACGATTTTGATCAGAAAGTCATCCGGAGAACTATATACAATTTTCTTCTGTCCCATAAGCAATTTCCAACCTTAAAGGCACTCCACTCTGTGTTAAAATCCGATATAGATTAAAAATTTGGCATTTCCACCTTCCGAAAACAAATACAAAAATTAGGATTTAAATGGAAAAAGACCGAGGACAACCGAAAAATATTAATGGAAAGACACAACATACGACTGCTAAGAATAAATTACCTTACCAAAATTGCGGAATATCGATCTAAAGATGTACCACTAGTTTATACTGAGGAAACCTACATCCACACTTCACATGTGTCCGGAGAGGCTTGGACCGATTCTTGGAACAGAATTTGGTGTAAAAAAATAAATCAGTACAGGCCAGCGGTTAATAATAGTGCACGCAGGAGGAAAAGATGGGTTTATTCCCAACGCTATGTTAATGTTTAAGGCAAACCAAAAACGGGAGATTACCATGACCAGATGAACTTTGTCAACTACGAAAAATGGTTAAAAGAAAAATTAATACCGAACCTTAAACCGAATAGCGTACTTATCGTAGATAATGCGTCCTATCACAACAAACTTTTGAATGGTGCTCCAACGTCAAATTCTCATAAACAAAAAATGATGGATTGGTTGACAGAACACAACATTTCATATAGCCCGTTGATGTACAAAACCAGTTTGTATGATTTAATTAAACAAAATAAAGAGCGGTTTCGTGAGTGCCACATAGATGCATTTTTAAAAGAACATGGCTACTCCGTTTCACGATTGCCACCGTATCACCCGACATTCAATCCGATCGAAAATATTTATTTGGTCCATGGTAAAAGGATATGTAGCGAAAAGAAACGTTTCTTTAAACATACAAGGCATTATGAGTTTAGCAACTGAACGAATGAATACTATTACTGCTGAGGACTGGTTAAATATTTGTCGCCATGTCGAAAGTGAAGAAAATAAATATCGATGTCGGGAAGGGGAATGGATTGAATTTCAAACAATCTTATTATCAATACTTGTGACAGCTTAGATGAAGAACATGATAGCGACTAAAAGCAAAAAACAGAGGACTACTACTTATTCCATTTCTTAAGGGTATGTAGGGGAAGTACGTACAAAATGACATATATGTATAAAATGACACAGGCGGTCTATTTTGAATTTGGCGGACTTTAACACGAAACTGACAGTGTCACATCGCGGCCATATTGGTTTTCTATAACCTGCCATATTTTGAACGAATCACTTTCATTCGTCTGGGTGTCATGGCCGAAGACAGGTATTCACACGTTGCGAGTTTTTTTTCATACCGACAAAGTTTTTGTTAGAATGGTAAGTTTTTTGTTATTGTACCTTTTAACTTAGCATTTATTTCATTCCTTAAACATTTATCATTATAATAAATAAGTTATTTTTAGGAAAAGTGCTCTGTGTGTATTTATTTTCAAATTTTATTGTTTTAAAACGCTGTACGGACAATACAACATACATGTATAACGGACAAAATGGCATAGGTAGAGCTCATTGGTGTTGACTAGTACTCCTAATATGTTGGAAGTAAAGTCCAAAAATGAACGCAAAGCACCCCCAGCAAAGAGAAAACGCAAATCTACCAAAAAATTGTTCGAAGACAATGACGAGGAAGAAGCTTTTCCTACCGTTTCTCATGATGACAAAGAGGATTGTGCTTGTATTTATTGTAACGACCTCTATTCAAGATCTAAGCCCGGAGAAGACTGGTTGCGGTGCTTACAATGTTCGCTTTGGGCTCATGCTTCCTGTGCCGATGTTCCAAGAAGAACTAAGCGTTTCATTTGCGAATTATGCCAATAATTGTGTACCCTTTATTTGTATGTCATTTTGTCCATGAGCAATATGTCATTTTGTCCGAAGCATATAGACAAAATGGATTATGACTGATCTCAGTTAAATATGTTTTATTTTTTATTCTGTTGTTTTTTTACTGAAAATGTTTATTAGTTTGGCTAGATTAAGGACCAAAGATGATTAATGTAAGCTATGGCTCTGCAGTGAACTACCAATTAAAAGTTATAATACAAAAACAAAACTATATGTCATTTTGTACATACTTCCCCTAATTTTATAAAATTAAGAGAAAATTATTCTCCTTTTCTTGCAAACGGTACAACCAATACAAATGCAATTCCATGTTCTCGATAATTCATGTATACTTCATAAGGAATTCCGTTCATTACAAAATGATAGAATTGTATAAATGACTGGAAATACTGGCAATTATATTTTAAAATGACCAGAAATAAACGGCTAAAGTAAAATTTATCTAAACAAAACGTTTTAGTTAGTGCTAACAATATTAGATCCCATAAAAAAATTACATATCGGCATAGGAGCGCAGTCGGTGACGGTCAGCTCCGTGTTCTTTTCTTATGTATATTTTGCCGTCCCTCGTCCAGGTGGAGGCCCATTGTGCAGCCTTGGGAGATGGTCGTGCTCTCATGTAAAGCTTTATATTAATACGTGTAAGCCTCTTGTATATATAGAAGGTGCCCTGAGCGAGACCGAGGCCTTTCGTGTCTAGAGCGCAACGCACGCGCGCCGCCGTCAGCAGTTGGTCCCGGTGCACTCGGTGCGCCAAGCGCACGACCAGTACGGCTAGCACATGACGGCGCGCGAGTTATGTCGCCCGCGAGATAAACTACCTGTCTTTTTCTGACCGTTGTGTTAAGACAATTTGTCTCTTATTTTTTTATAAATTATTGTTTAACCCAAAGACATTTTACGACTTTTTTTAAATAAAGGTGTCCCAGAAGTAAAGAGACAATTTTCATAAACAAAATTGTTCAAAACATCCAATAAGGGATAAACCAACTCTCATGTCAACAGTTAATGTCAAATCTTTTAAATAAGCCGGGAGTCACGTTTTATTACGGTTGTTTTCAACAATTAACCGGTACTAACCGGTGGTACAAGAACTAATTAAGAATAGATTTGTTCTATACAATCAATGTTAACAGAATTTTATAATCTTTTTAAGAAACAGAAAAACTACATTGTAAGTAGATTACAGGAGAACTATTACGTACCTACAGTTTCCACCGCTCATAAAATAAATAAGGTAAACAGCACATTTGAGCAAATATCATTGACATTCTGTTATCGTGTCAGCAGTAAAATCTAAGATATCATGATCTGTTGAAAGATTTGGAAAATTATCTAAGCAAACGTATATTAAAGATCAAAAGGAGCACGCTAAAACAGGCTACAGAAAAATTTACAGAAAAACATACAAAGTTGACATTATTAATGTCGAGCCTGCGCTCTGTTGATAGAAATTGTATTACTTATTGTATGCGATATTTTTTTGCTTTTAGTCGGGGAAGATAGATAATTATGTAAAAATGTAAGCAGATAAACCGAAATGTTTCACTGCATTTAACTATCGGTGGACCAGCAGGCTTATTGCCTAACGTACTCGCGATCGCGATCAACTTGAAAGTCGAAAGCGATTACGATTACGTGCGCCTCGAAACATTGGTATTGTGTACCAGAATGATCCTGATTACGACCGTAATTGCCTTCATTAACGAAACCAAGTGAATGTAATGAGACATTCTGTTTTTGCAAATATTATTTAATTAACTAATAAGTTAGATCTCTCAATAGTCCTTAATTGTACCGTTTTATTTACTGAATAACCGTATTCGTAATATTTTTTGGTTAAATGCAAAAAATAAAAATAAAATTATAAATATTTTCATTAATAACATGAATTAATAAAAGAAGTGAAATAAACTAAACTTTAAACTCAGCAAAGCTTCGTAAACGTAAAGTTGTAAACTTCTTTAAAGCTATCTTTGTGAACAGTCAGTGTGTCAGCAGTCAGTACCTACTGTCAACTACTGTCAGTCAAAGTTGTCAACAAAGTACAGTTCCCGGCGGTAAATATTGCAGCTCGGCAATCATCGCATTTCCGAACATAAACGAATGCTAATTTCCATGTCCATCAATTACTAGATTTGACATTTATCAGAATTTGAATCCAGAACAAGTACTTTATTGTTCTTTTGTTTCATTCCGGCGTGAACTATATAGAGCTGTAAAACTACTTTTTAAATATAATTTACTCCTTTTCAACATGTATAGTATAACCACAATGTGGTTATAGAATTATCAACAAGTTTAGAGTTGTTGGTATTCAGTTGCTCTGCCTACCCCACTCTTGGAATAAAGGCGTGACGTTATGTATGTATGTATGTAGTATAACCAACGAAATTTATACAAATGTTAAACAAAATAAAATTCTTCAACCGGAGGTTCTTATATTTGACTATTAGGTATGCAACTAAAATGAATATTTATTCGACGTCTGACGAAACACAAAGTTTGCCGGAAGATTTTAAGAAATTAGAAGCATTATACATAATTAATCAGAAAAATTCTCAATTCCTTCCATTTCACTATCTGTGCTCTCATTGAGGTCAGTATCATTGTCACTATCACCCGTATTTATCATGTCTATCAGTGTAATCGTCTACACCGTGTTGAATTCTTCGATATTCATTCTCACATTTTATTTCATGATCGCAAACCTTTTTCCCACTTTTCAGCCCCGATCATGTTTACTTTTTCAGTCAATATTTTCAATTGGATTAAAATCCGAATGGTATGGTGGCAATCGCAACACAGTGTGCCCATGTTCGGCAAGTACCTTGTCCACGGAAACCTCTGTAAACCTCTCCTTGTGCTGACATAATATTGTATATCTGGGGTTTTGTCAATTTTGGATCAACTGGAATTTCGTATTTTTCTAACCAGTTGATCATTTCCTTTTAATTGTGTTAGAATTGGGGGGTTTATTTATTGTGATAGGGTGCGTTATCGATTATCAGAACAGAATCACTGTGTATATTTGGGATTCATTGATTAACCAGCCATTTCTCGTAGTTGTTGTTATTAATTTCCTTGTGATAATCGCCTGTAGTGCCTGTGGATTTATACGTTAAAAAGGCTCCGGGTACAAAGCCTTTTTCGTTTCCTGCATGAACAATTATCAAACGTTGACCTTTTGAAATCGGCTTTTTTTACTCCTTTTTGCTTATCATCACTCCAAGTTTTCCCTTTAGTGTGGGATGTATGTAAGACTCATCCGTATAGATTATATTTTTTAATTCTTTGCGAAATTTGCGTATTTTATATAGGTATTCAATTCGTTTGAGTCTTACATCGTGATTTTCCATAAGAATTTTTCGATTATCTTCCATTTTAGTGAACTTAAATCCCATCTCATGAAGTATTTTTCTCAACGACTTTTCAGACCCATTATAATTAATAGCCTCCGATAATTTAGCTTTAAATGATTTTACTGTCGGCAGTTCTTTAAAAAGCAAGTGAAAATCGAACAACATTATAATCAACATCATCCATATCTAAATGAAATTGTTTTTTTGGTCCCCCTTTTTTCGGAGAGCTGAACTTAATTGCACTGGAAGGTGTTTCAGTACCGACTTCGTTTAATATATTGTTAAAGTTCTTTTTGAAATTCCAGTAGCATTTGCAACTCTCTCTTGAACCTTCTTCAAATAATTACTTACATTATATTCCTTTTTTTTTCTCTGCCTGCCGGTTTCGCTCACAAAATATTTATAAACATTGTAGTTAATTTCGGGTGACTGGCCTCGTAAAGGTTTCCCTTTTTTCCTATAGATGCCATCGTACAACTTTAAGTGATTTAAAGTTTGGGGTTTAACTACTCTATATACATATTTTGGACTGGACGCGACCGCACTCCATCACAACTGAACCACGACTAGGAAACGTTATAAAAGTAGTGTGCGACAGAGATAACACTCTACGAAGCCTAAATTAGCCGATTCTTTCTTTCCAAAGGTCGAGCTGCAATATTTATCGCCGGGCACTGTAAATTATTTTATATTTCATAATTTTACTATGTATTTATCCTTACATATTATAGAGAAATAGATTAGCATATAACAATCGCGTCGGACAACAACAATATATAAATAAACCAAAGCGAAATGAAAACAAGATATAGGAATTATAGAGAAGCGGATACAATTAATTCACGCCCTCCGTCTCTGCCCGCCTCGTCCAACTCCTCGCCGTTCTATAATAATAATTATACACTCAAAATGTCGTGTGCAAATTTAGCTGCATGGACATAAAACATTTGAGTGTATATTTGCACAGAAAATAAAACCACGCGTACACTGTCTCTGTGAGAGCCTTATCCTGGCGATTTGCGAGCGAGTTCAAAGCGAGAAAGAAATGAAGAAAAGTGTCACTTTAGTCCTAGGTATATTACTGTTAGGCTTATTGTCAGGCGTATCGTAAATTAACGAGAACATGGAATTGCATATGTAGTAGTATTGTATATTTACAGGCATTCTATATTTGAATTTTCTATTTTCTCGTACTATCAGCATAAAAAGAGGTTTGTTATATATTGAAGAAGTAAATACCAAAATAATGTCAGTGTCAAGTGGTGAATATTATTTACGTTGTGAGTATATTTTTACGTCTGATTTTATTGTATTCTCACAATTATCAGAATATTTTTGTGTCAGCCCGTACGACTAAGGGTAAATTACAAAATTTTCAAAAAATATGGCAGTGAGTAATTTTGGTCCGATTGAAAGTCAAAGTAAGCAAATTATTTTTAACTGTTATAAATATTTTGAACTTGAACTGAAGAAAAATTTAAATTCCCCTTACAATGCTGCCCAATTAGTTGAAAAAGCTACAGGTGTTGGTCTCTCAACTCTTTATAGCATTATATCTGAGAGCAATAGTGAGAAATTCGCATCAACAAAGAAATTCACCTCCCCGAGAAATAATAAGTTACTTACTTGTCAGTCATCAGCAGTAGACGATTTTGATCAGGAAGTCATCCGGAGAACTATATACAATTTTCATCTGTCCCATAAGCAATTTCCAACCTTAAAGGCACTCCACTCTGTGTTAAAATTCGATATAGATTACAAATTTGACATTTCCACCTTACGAAAAACAATTCCAAAAATAAGGATTTAAATGGAAAAAGACCAAGGACAACCGAAAAATATTAATGGAAAGACACAACATACGACTGCTAAGAATAAATTACCTTACCAAAATTGCGGAATATCGATCTAAAGATATACCACTAGTTTATACTGATGAAACCTACATCCACACTTCACATGTGTCCGGAGAGGCTTGGACCGATGGAACAGAATTTGGTGTATAAAAACAAATCAGTACAGGCCAGCGGTTAATAATAGTGCAGCAGAAGGAAAAGATATTCCCATTCTATTCCCAACGCTTTGTTAATGTTTAAGGCCAACCAAAAACGGGAGATTACCATGACCAGATGAACTTTGTCAACTACGAAAAATGGTTAAGAGAAAAAGTAATAACGAACCTTAAACCGAATAGCGTACTTATTGTAGATAATGCGTCCTATCACAACAAACTTTTGAATCATGCTCCAACGACAAATTCTCATAAACAAGAAATGGTGGATTGGTTGACAGAACACCACAACATTTCATATAGCCCGTTGATGTACAAAACCAGTTTGTATGATTTAATTAAACAAAATAAAGAGCGGTTTCTTAAGTGCCACATAAATGCAATTTTAAAAGAACATGGCCACTCCGTTTTACGATTGCCACCGTATCACCCGACATTCAATCCGATCGAAAATATTTATTTGATCCATGGTAAAAGGATAATTATGTAGCGAAAAGAAAGGTTTCTTTAAACATGCAAGCAACTAAACGAATGAATACTATTAGTGCTGAGGACTGGGAAAATATTTGTCGCCATGTCGAAAGTGAAGAAAATAAATATCGATGTCAGGAAGGGGAAATGGATCGAATTTCAAACAATCTTATTATCAATACTTGTGACAGCTCAGATGAAGAACAAGATAGCAAAAAACAGAGGACTACTGCTTATTCCATTTCTTAGGGGTATGTAATTTTAGTAAATTAAGAGAAAATTATTCTCCTTTTGTTGCAAACGGTACAACCACTACAAATGCAATTCCATGTTCTCGATAATTCATCTATACTATCCCTATTTTACTATTCTTTACGTTGGATGGTAAAGTAACGCATTCGTTCCATTCTTTTGTTTTATTATACATATTCAAATGTTTTAATGTTTTAACAAGATTTTGCATTACTGTGGGTTGCAGCAAAGCCAAAAAAACCGTGCAAGAGCATGTCGGACCATGCTCACTGTAGAATTCCGAAGCCGTTAAGTACTACAAACATATTTATATAAATAACTAACTTTCTATTGAAAGTCATTTGGTGCCGTCTTAGATGATTTTAGTAGGGATAAACACTTTAATCACCTGTATCTCAAGAACCAATGATGTCTACTTAGTCATGATAGTTTTCGTTTTAAATTCGTTATATGCGCTTTCATTCAATATTTTTATCATATGGTGCTTCGCTCAGGTGTGGGTCAGTATGTTAATTCTAGAAAGTAAGTTAAAGTTAATCCTAGTTATCATGATATCAAAATATGATATTGTCATCATAATTAATAATTACCAATAAATTTGAAAAAGATTAGAAACATAATGTATGCAGGACTAACGGCGTCATCGAATGTCACTCCATACATTTTCTGTCGATTTCGTGAAACGAAAATTAAGCGTTGGTCATCTTGCCGACCAGCCCATATACCTATAGTTTATATACCCATATTGTGTAGGTAAGCTAAGATGGATTTTCCTGCAATAATAAAACAACACGTTAATGACTCAACATTATTTTTTTATTAATAATCATAGCAGTGTCTTCCATATTATTTGAACAAAAGGTTCTAACATCATATTTGGCTATTAAATAGATAAGATGACCTAGTTAAATCATTATTGTACATTGAAGTACCTCAACACTATACATGGGCAAAAAGCAAGTTTTCTCGCAAGAAATGCGGATAAATCGTCGAAGGATTCCGTAACATTAAAACAGACAGCTCAGATTTAAGTTAACAAATTTTTCTTTGGATGTTATTTACAACAGATTTAGAAAACCGCTCGTTATAACAATCTACCAATATTCTTTACAGACAACGATCAAACGCCTAAAAGAAAGGGTCACTATTTAACCTTTTTAACGCCATTGACGGATATATCCGAACCACTGGTTCAACGCCATTGACGGATATTTCTGTCATAGTTGACAGCGTAAAATAGACCTGAGTTTCTATGAGGCAAGGTTGACTTTCGCTCTGGTTTAAGCTATCGTTGGCGTGGGAGTGACGTCTTTTGTATTTGATATAGCGTTGAAAAGGTTAAAGTTTTGAAATGCTTTGAATTTAAAAATAGAGGCATCTGGCTTTTATATAAGATATGAATAAATTTGAAACTCGAATAAAAAGGGGACATCGCCATTACTTAAAGAAAAGGCAATGGAACTTTCGGAAGAATCTGTCTGCCCTTACTTTTCGCCTTTTTACCCGACTACGCCGAATCAAAAGAAGGGGTATAAAATCTTTTATTCAACTTTTTTTGTCAGTGTGTAGCATGTTTGTACGTTATAATGTGAGAGTCTATAATTTTGGAAGTTTATTTGTAACCAGTTCCCGTCATAGGACTTGGCTGAAAATTCTGTGGCCCTAGTGAAAAAGGATATAAGTCTCCCAAGGTTTAGGCGAAAAACGGCATAAGTCTAGTATACTCTTTATATGACGTTTGCCCTTTCTTATTAAGAGCTAAGTCGACTTGTATCCGTTTTCACTACAACCACAGTATTTGGTACACTAGAGTCTTCCCACAATAACTTGGCACAAGATATTAAACGTCATCCCATAAAATTTCCTTATAAACTGTGTTCTTTCATGTCACTCAAACAAGTCATATTGGTATTATGTGGATATTTTGTTGAAGGTTTTTTAATGATTCCTATTTTCAAAATGGGTAAACCTATTGAAAGTGGAGTTAGAGAACTTATTTTTAAGATGATAACTCATTTCCAAAATGTAAAAGAAGAAATGGAGTCCGTCCTTAAGTAAAAGAATCAATGTTTACATTAAATTCTAAACAGTACGAGTACTACTTTCTAAGTTATTTTGTATTCATATTTTATTCAGAAATAATGTAGGATTCTAATTGTGTAATAATTTTTGAAATCGGTCCAGTCGTTTTTGAGTTTGTTCTATACAGACATTCAAAAATACATATCTTTCCTCTTTATAATAGTTAGGATGGTCGGAAAACATATATCGCAGCGCGCGTAGTATAGGTATAATAAGGAAATATTTATCGCAGCGCATAGTACATAATAATTAGACCTATATTTGTGAGTATCAATCAAAACGTGTTGAGTGCCCAAAAACCAGTATTGCCATAAACAAACTTAAGACTTGTACTGTTGTCACCTCATTGCAGAGTTATTGCGGAATGACTTATTGCTTAAGTAGGTACCTACGGTGAAAACTGAAAACGTTTCAATACGAAGTGTAGGTTTTAGTTTTCCTTTATGAAATAATCGGATTTGAATACAAATGTTAATGCTTTGTTATGGAATAAATGATTGAACATAACACTCGCTTCTCTTAAGCTTCAGTCGGGTAAAAACGAATAAATAAAAAGATACAATTTGAGTCTGTTTTTTAAAACATAATTAATAGTGACAGCAGCTTTGAAACAACGGAATCCCGTACAAATTTTCAGCCCCTTTTTTAGCCTTAATGCGAAATTTCATGTTTGTAGCTATAAACAATCGGACTTCCATACAATGGTTTATCTTCTACTTCACCGCTTTATGGGTTTAATTTCGATAAATCCCCTCTTATTACTTCCATACAATGGTTTATCCCCTATTTCACCCCTTTAGAGGTTTTATTTCGATAAATCCCTTCTTATTACTTCCATACAATGGTATATCCCCTATTTCACTCCTTTAGCGGGTTTAATTTCGATAAATTGTTTCTTATTACTTCTTTACGTCGAAAAACATACGTATAGGTACTGTTAAAGTTTCATATTTCTAGCTTCAGTAGTTTCGGCTGGGCGTTGATGAGTGACGCGCATTCCGGTAGGTACTCTCTTTAGGTATTAATAATGATTTTAACATGTAATTATTTATATGAATACGGCGAATCAGGAATACGAAGAATCAGGAAGCAATCCCAGAAAGTAGAGATTCAACTAAAACCCACCGTCTTTTTTCAAAAAGCTGATACACTCGGCGTCAAAAATATCGCCCCTCCGCGAAAATCAGATTCAAGCTAATCTAGACCTTAGCGAAATTATGTTACATAATTAATATTAGTATCAATTAAAAGCACGTTTAATGTGTTTTAAATTAATAATGTTTAATTTAAACAAAACGTAATGGCTTGTGAATCAGAGCGTTTCGAAAAAAAAGTGCACAAATACTCGTTTGAAGGGTCGCGAGTTGTGCCCTTTTCCAGGGGTATAAAATGCCTGTACAAGATCAAATGTCAATCATTCACTATCCAGACGTCGAAGAGAACACATCTCAGGAACTCAAGCAAGAAAACAACCCTCGAACATGGAGACCACCGCTGCTGAATCAGCTCAAGTGGTTGCACTACTGCAAGCAGGAGTTCGGCAGTGTGATGTCACTCGGCAACTCAATTTAAGCCGTCATGCTGTCCGCCGAGTATTTCAGCGGTTCCAGGAGACTAGGGGCTACATCAGAAGACGTGGGGCTGGTCGGCGACGCTGCACATCCGAAAGAGATGATCGCTTCATCGTGACATCATCTCTACGCAATCGCTTCGCTAGTGCTGTTGAGGTGCAACAACGCCTCAGAGAAGCTTGGACGAGATCAGTTAGCATCTCTACGGTTAGAAGACTGCGGGAGAAGGATATCGTGGCTCACAGGGCTGCTACAGGCCCAATGTTGACCGCACAGCATCGCAGAGATCGCTTGCAATTTGCCCGCGACCACGTCGATTGGACGTTTGAGCAATGGAGGCAGGTTCTCTTTACCGATGAGACGAGAGTCTGTCTTTATTGCAACGACAGGCGGGCCAGAGTCTACAGAAGGTCGGGCGAACGATTTGCTCAAGCCTGTATTGAAGAGACAGTGGGCTACGGAGGTGGCTCTTGCATGTTCTGGGGGGGCATGTCTATAGACGGCAAAACCGACCTTGTCTGCGTCTCCAGGACTGGAGGCACTCGCGGCCAAGGGTCCCTGAATGCTCGACGATACATTGCCGAGATCCTGGAAGAGCATGTGATGCCATATGCGGGTTACGTCGGCTCTGGGTTCACATTAATGCACGACAACGCTCGCTCCCACACTGCATTAATTGTTCGGGATTATCTGGAGGAGGTCGGGATTCCCGTTTTGCCGTGGCCAGCCAGGAGTCCTGACTTAAACCCGATTGAACACCTTTGGGACGAGCTGAAGCGACGGGTTCGGTCACGAGATGCCGCCCCTACCACCCTGCAATATCTTCAGGACGCAGTCATCGAAGAATGGGGCAACATTCCACAAGAGGACATCGTAAAGTTGGTGCGATCAATGAAAGACCGTTTAGAGGCAGTGATAAGGGCAAGGGGGGGTAACACTAGGTTTTAAGTTAATTTTAGGCACTTTTTGTAAAATTTTGTTACCATTTATTGTTGTAAATTTAAACTTGAATAAACATTTTTCAACTGTTCGCAATGTCATTTCCTTTAATTTTTGACCCCAAGGAAAAATCCTTTTTTTTTAATTTTCCTAAAAAAACACTTTATTACCTTCCCAATGATACCTAACAATCATATTGTTGTCCTTGATCAAATAGGGTTTAAAGTCGGTTGTAATTATTTTCCGAGGAGGGGCGATATTTTTGACGCCGAGTGTATTTTAACGTTAAAATTTTCGATTAAAAATTTGGGTGCTTTGTCGATATTAAGTCATAATAAGGAGAAAAAGATAAATGTTTTAAATCAAGTTAATTACAGTATATTTTGGACATAAAAAGGTAAGATATCACCAAATTCATAAAAAGTAACCTTTTTTGTAAAAGATTAAAATAAAAAACCAAAAACTTAGTTCTTTAAATTTGTCACATACATTTTGAGGTAATGTAAAAAAAAATAAGTACAAAAGTTGTAGATCATTTTATGACCTACAACTTTGCTATTAAACTTTTTTCCATAAGACTTGGAGTTTTGGCGAAAATCGAGATAAACCGTTTATTACCCTTAACCTCCCCCTTCCACATCCTGACCTCAGATCGCCCGTAAATTATTTTTCCTTAATTCTTTGTTATATTCTCTTCCTTTCCCAATAGGTTTCATCCTAGTTTAATTTTTTATAGTTTAAATTTATCGTTATTTTTAGAGCCAAAATTTATATATTTTTTGCATTAGAAAGATTAGGGCCTCTATTCAACTGCGTTATAACGATATCGTGTTTGACGTGTTTTAGAATCGTTTATGTCACAGTCGCCATTATTGTAAATGACATAAGAGTTATGAAAACGTTGACAATACGGAAACACGTCAAATACGATATCGTTATTACCGTGTAGAATCCCAGCCCTGTATGGTTGGCAATTTACGAAAACTAAACTTGTTGAGGACTATGAACGGGAGAGCTGGCCTAGCTGACTTATTTAATTGATTTTTGTTTCGGGTCGTAGAGACCCAGAAACCTTTTTACTGAAGTACATCCCGGTAAACAACATGACAGGACTTTTCTGCGTAAATAAAAAAAAAACTGCCTATCCACACACGCGAGCAACCGACATAGAGCTGCGCGTGGGAAAAGCAGGGGTCGCCCAGGTGGATGACGACTACTTTTGGACTCCCTGTTGCTCCTGACTTTTAATTATTGAAATGGATAAAGCCACTTTCAGAGAAAATTGCAAACGCATCGATCTGTCACTGTTTTTTTAATATGTAACGGACTTAGCTTAGTGTCCATTCTAATCCGTCCCAGATTAAATAATACGTTTTTATTTTTTGTAATTATATGACCCACCCAAATATGAACGAATTTACAACGTGATTCAAATTAGCATCTAGGTCGAATTTTTCACTGTGTAATGAATTGAATGAAACTTATGCGTTTTAAGACTGAGCAGCGCCATCTATTTAAAATTTTAGAAAACTAAAGTTATCAATCTTGCGTTTTCTAAGTTGAAAAATGCATAAAATTCCGGGGAACGAATGCATGTTTATTGCAAAACAAAAAAAAAGCAGTCTACCGAATACCAGATTAAACGTAAAAAAGCAGAAATGTATTAAAATTCCTTGTTCATCCCAAGAGAAGACTAAATTTCCGTTTTATTTTTTACTCTGCCTTGGTCTGGAACGCAGAACTTCGCGGGTTGTTTTTGCAACAATAGGAAAGGTTAACATTTCCGAGCATGTAGGAGAAAATAATATAGTTTGTTTAACCATGCCACATTACAGCGTTTTTTCTTGAGTTAAACCGCAAAACAGTTTTTTAGGTGTATCCTAATTAGCGGTAAGAGCTCATGCCATAGTTAAATATGATGAGCAGTGGGCACTTGATTATTGGTTGTTTACCTTGACGACACGCTAGCCTAGTTGGGAGTGACCCTGCCTTCGAAGCTAGGGGTCCTGGGTTCAAATCCCGGTAAGGGTAGATATTTGTGTGATGAGCACGAGTATTTGTTCCTGAGTCTTGGATGTTTTCTATGTATTTCAGTTTATATTTATCTGTATAAGTAAGTGTATCGTTGTCTAGTACCCACAGTACAAGCCTAGAGCTTAGTTTGGGAATAGGTCATTTTGTGTGACATTGTCCTGTGATTATTTATTATTATTACTATTATTTATTACCTCATCTACGTGCCTGATTAGTAGCCACGTAACTAACGTATTGGGTAGGTTCTCAATGGCATTGTATTTAACGATCACTGACAATTTGCATGCTTTACAAAAGTTGTCATACATTGCAAATTGTTTTTACGACGATTACTTAACTATGCACTAAAAGAGGTACAAAATGTAGTGAATAATCCTTTCACATCATGAAAACTCGGAATGATGCCGACGTGTCTATGAATAATTGACATTATTGATATAAGTGTATAAATAGAGTACTTTAGTTATCAGCAGAGATCAGACAAATGGGTTTCATTACTCGCAATAATGTGGACATGACTCCATAGATTTTAATTAAACAAATTATATTACATTAATTGATTACTTACCCAAAAAAATATTTTGATCCTTTGCAAGGCAGTAATAAATGATACAAAGATTTGTAATTGTGTATATTTATTAAAGCAAATAAACAGGTATTTTAATATTTTTTCCCTGGTTATTTTATTCTTTTTCACGGCGAAAATAAACTTATGAGGTGAAAGCTCCTTTCAATCCACGGAAGTTAATGGAGCAAACTTATGTACTTAAATTAATATAATATCAATGGCCAATCCTGTATTATTTATTTATAACTATCCTGCAAAGGATCAAGATTAAAGTTAAGGTAAGAAATAAATTAATATAATTTAATTTGTTTAATTAAAATTGGAGTCATGTCCACATTATTGCGAGTAATGACACCCATTTGTCCGATCTCTGGTTATCAGTGTCAAGGCAAACCACGAGTTTGAAGTATATCACACCGAGATGTTAAAACCACCACGATCAAAATATACAGGGAATACGTGTAGGTAAACAAAAATCGAACTAGTTACCAAGGGTATTTTATTTGGGAACAGATTTAGTCAGAGCACTGATAAAAATAGCAACATCCGGTTTGAAAGTCGCTCTGACAAAATCATGGCTCTTATCATAAATTTCAAAAGACTGGTACGCTAATTTCTAACTATAAGGTGAAACTAAAGTAGAACTATGCAGTCCTCCTTTATTACACTTCAAATTATATAACATATTTTGTGTAATAATAAGTAATTTTCTGTTGTTTTAAACCTTTCTATATGGTAAACCCATTGCCCAAGGATTTTTCTTAAAATAAAGTCGTCCCTTAAAATTTATAGCATCGGATAATTTGGACAGGCTTTGATTGTAGGAACTCGTTTGTATATTAAATGGAAATTATATACTAATCTGCGTATAACGTTGTAGTCAAAACAGTCAAGATCTACTTAGTCAAAATAATTTATTTGGTCTACCCAACTTTGCCATTATTAGCCTAGTTGTGGTAGATTGATATTTGTACTTTTTTTAAAGTATTATAATTATTATTGTCCATAGAGAAATTGCACTGAAACTCGTTTTTGGACATAACAGAAGTAATCAGCATAGTTGCTATACTTAATTAAATTTATCATATAATTTCACAGGCTTGTCGATTTAAACGTTTCCCAGCTCTTAATGCCTTCAGCTTGACTATTACAAAACACTGAAAACAAACTTAATTAACAAAAAATACTCTGGTATTACCCAATCTATATCGATTATCACTCGCGATGCGTTGTCTTAATGGATACGGAGTCAGACTGAAATAGCATGACAAATACGAATATTTCCGAGAAAATACGATGTAGAAGGATATTTCACTATATCTGGGCTGGGATTCTGAAAGGTAATACCAATATCGTCTTTAACGTGTTTCCGTATTGTCAACGTTTTGATAACTCTTATGTCATTTACAATAACGGCGACTGTGACGTAAACGATTCTAAAACACGTCAAACACGATATAGTTATAACGCAGTAGAATAGAGGCCCTGGGCCGAGATTCTACACGGTAATAACGTTATCGTCTTTGACAAGTTTCCGTATTGTCAAACGTTTTAATATATCTTATGTCATTTACAAAAATGGCGACCAAGTCATAAACGATTCTAAAACACGTCAAACGCGATATCGTTATAACGCAGTAGAATAGAGGCCCTGTAAGAATTTTCAATTCACGAAGGATATTGTATTGGACTTAATTACTAAACTTAACTCGTGCACAGAATAGTTTCGTAATTAGCAAGTAGTCAAACATAGAGTATCACTGACGACAACTGATATTACACACTGTCAAAATAATACAATCAGAGCATCCTTTACGGGACCCTCGTTGTAAAAATCTTATCTGTTTGCATAGAAATCAATGTAAAACGTATAAATAAAGGATGATATATGTGTTGTTTCCTATCGGCTCACAATCTATCGAACTCCTTTCATTTTTAGATTCGACGGGTCATGAATTTTTCATGGCCGCACCCGAAATTCTAACTGATACCTTATAATGCTGCGCTGTTTAAGTAACTCCATGGTTAGATCTCGAAGACTCATTTTGACTTTCATACATAATCCAATATTGGACCTGGGCTGTTTTCAGGGGATTTGCTCTGAATTCCTTTAATTGGAGTATTGGTATTATCTTGGCGACGGGTATTTGTCACACAGCAGGGGTAAACCCAGCCCCAGGTAACGGTGCGGATTATGGTATTTGGTTTTTCATTTTTTACACGTCGCAACTACGCTAGCTACTCCCGTCGTTAGCATTTGGTCATGTTACTTATGGCATCACGCAAACAAAAACTTTAACTTTGCAATGAAGATGTAATTTACCAATTTAACCGTTTATTTTCACAAATATAAATCAGTACCTGATCTGCACAATCGTCAGTTTAGAAATATCCGAAGGTAAATAATAATTTTCTTTTTAATCTTGACGTGGCCTGGAATGCAGAATATAGCGGGCTGTTTTTACAACATTAAGGTTTCTAACCATGTAGAAAAAATAATTAGTTAAGAGGCCGTACACGAAAATTTGCCGATTTCGCCGATTTACCTGATTTTACAGACGTCCTTTTACTGATGAAATACTTTACTTCTACAAATTTTAATGCAAAACACGAAAGATAATTTCAATTTTCAACGAATGTATGAGGTACTTTTCTATTTTTATCATTTTATATTGATTAATTGACCTGAAACCGGTGAGTGTTTTGTGAATTTTGCTGTAAGAGGTTTAGAATATCGCATATTCACGAATCGTTTTGACGTCTAAAAAGTATAAAAAATTACAATTTTCTGCTGTAAAAGTCATCAAAAAAAATGTATGAATTACTTTTTACCACCTTCATATATATTTTTTGTGTAAAAAATTATTAACTTGGTAAAGTTTTATAGAAAATGGGCAAAACATTGTTTTTGATTTCGACTACTTAAAACTCTCGTGCATAAAAATAAGACAACAGTAATAAAGCTCAATTCAAAATCAATCCATTACCTTAAAAAACATCCAAAAAATGAAAAAGAAATAGCAATATATAATGTTTTAAAATAACCTAAATCTCGCATTATAATACTCGACAAATCTAAAAAAGTCCCGCATTTATTTGTAATTCATTTATTCGATCAGAACTGAAATGATATTTCATGATATGCATGCAAACTTATAGAAAAGCAGTATTTTAACTGTATAATCTCAAAAAGAAGCAAAACCACCAAAATTTCGTGTACGGCCTCTTAAAACAAAAACATATTTTTGAGACAAGATTCTGCTGCCGACTGTAATTTTGTTTTTGTGAAGTAGTCTGATTACCGAACCAAACTAAAGTATACCAATTCGGTGGGTTTACGTTAAGCGTAGAAGAGATCCTGTTGGTACCTTCCAAATCAATCTTCAGATCAGCTCCTAAATACTAGCAATAATAATGTCACTGTCTGCCATTTCAACCAAAATATTTAGAATTGGCCAGGCACGCGCCATAGCTTAATCAATAGCTTTGTTCACCGATCCATATCATTTCATTCAATTATTGATATTCCCATCCTTCTTAAATATTCCTACACTAACCGGTGGTTGTCTATATTTCGGGAATCGTTCATTTAATTCTATAATAGTGTTCCAAATTCAACCTATTTTAAACCATAGAGATCTTGAAGACTCATTACAAAAAAAAATGGAAAAAAACTTAGACACTTTTTAGTTACTTGTTTGGAGTAGTTGCCCATCTAGCTTCCGGTAACCTTCGGGGAGGGAGGATGGCCGATTGAAAGATGTCCGGCTTTTGATTTAGATTTATTCTGTTTACTGTTTTACTCTACTCACTTGACATTGGCGAAATCACTGCGTACATCGCGGTGGACCGCCATTAATAAAAAAGAAGAAGGAGTCGTTGCCGCCAAAATGGAATTAACGCGAGAATATGTAAGAGCTATGATTTTTGCCTTGAGCCAATGTCATTCTATAAACATGGACAAATCACGTCATACAAAAAAATTGCCCAAACATGGCACTGCATCTTATTTCACCATATGAAGGCTTCGACTTGTATTATCGATTCGTTGCCGTTAACACACCAGACCTTTAAAATGTCTTCTGTCATTAGTCATAAATGTATAACGTCATGCAGTCGAAGCTACATATTTTGACGTTTTAGAAGCTGATTGGAACACGGTAGCTGTGGAGTAGAATTGGACTGTTAATTTTAGGGTTCTGAAAAACAATACGGTTTCCGTTTTTCGGAACCATAAAATTAGCAGTCCATTTCAACTACCGTTACTACTAAGCTTTGAGTGGCCTGTCCGTCTGTCGGTTCGAGTTCGAATAGATTTCTTTTTACAAACATACATACCCAGCCTTAATTTCCAGAGTAGGGTGGGCACACAGAGCTACAGAAATAACAACCACTGTAAAAAGACTTATTTATAATTCTTTAACCACATTTTGCACTATCAGGCCGAGAATTTTACTAATGTGTTATACACACACACACACACACGCGCACACACACACACACACACTCACACACACACACACACACACACACACACACACACACACACACACACACACAGGTTGCAAGCCCATCGCCTAACAGTACTACAAGCCCTTATTTCCTTAGTCGTCCCTTACGACATCCACGGAAAGACATGGAGTGCACTATATTCTAACCCGGCAACCACACGGGGCATTTCTTTTTATTTATGAAATATGTTTTATGGTGTTGTTTTGCTTTGTTTTTTCATGTCGTTGAACGTTAACGTTTCATTTCATCGAAAGCTATCTTCTTCTGCAGCCGTGTCGATTTCAGGTTATCTTAATTATGATTACGTAGGTTTGGTTAGGTTAGACTTGTGACCATTAAAAAATCTTAACTCTTGTGCCTAGAAAATCCTGTCGATGAAATAAAAATTCTGGGAACACATTCTATGAAATGAGGGTCGACAAAAGAAGGATAAACCGTTTTTTTTATAATTTCGAATGTACCTACCTATTTTTATTTTTAACTATTTATGGTATTATAATTATGTGGATAGCTAATGTAAGGTGGTTTTTTAATATCGTGGTAATTGATATTTCAGGGGCCAACCCTCCCATAAATAATATAACCCTCTTAACACTAAATGATTTTAATTAATTATGAAGTGCATGAATTTCACGACTTGTTTTAACAACGATAAGGTTTATATTACCGAGCATGTCGGAAAAATTTGTACATTACTGCAGAGGCCGAGAAAAACACCGTTGCGGGTTGCGGGACGAGTGTAAGTTATATGCGAGTACAGCAACCGCCCTTCCCGGCCGAGGTTAATATAGTGCTTTTGTCCAGCAATGCGAGAAAATATAAGACAGTTGTTAATATTATTAAAGTTCCAAAATTGCCTTAAGAAAGGACAGTGTCCTCATCGACATTACATTACTGATAATTCCATTTACATTCGAACATTGTCGCCATGGTTTGGCAGTTTCGAGTTAGTCATCTTAGGGCCGTATTAATTAACTCATCTCGTGTCCATCCGATCAGTTTCTTAATACGGCCTTTTGTCCTACTTATAATGTAGTTTGGTCAAAAACAAACAAGATAAAAGATAAGAACATCAAAAACAAATTTTGATGTTACTTTAAACATTATATTAATTTTAAATTATAATGATTACAATATGTATTATATCTTTATTGATGATTAGAATATAAGTAACCGTTTGACTTTTTTCTTTGTTTCAGAGGACGATATCCCAACAACAACATTTAGCTGGTAAGCTATTATTAGCCAACATTTTTAAATACGTGTTCCCACTCTAGTTCCCACTCATTACAAACCTTGATTAGTTACCTAGAAAAGAATTATTTTTATTCATTTATTGCTTTATTTATTTATTAAAGACACGCCCACAGGATATTATATATATCCATCCTCAGATCACAGACACAAGGGAGATATTATGGCGTGATTCGTGAAGCCTCGATATGGTCAAAATGGACATATCGGCTCAAGACGCGTTAAACGCTGTCACAGTCACCGACCGATCGCTGTCAATACACGAACTCCTATTCAAATGTTAAAATAACTGTTTTTAGCGTAAAAGTGTGCAAAGTTCGAAGTGGAAACGGTAATTTAAAATTAAGCGGCAAAACATACCACCGGCAAATTAAATTTTTAACCAATATTTCTTTTTTTTCTATAAGAAATAATATTTCTGTTTTAATGAGTGAGTATACTATATAAATTTTACACTAGGTAGGTAAACAACTTTCTGAATGGCATACGTAAATAGGTACCTACTGAAATCTGGTTCAACTGTATTGCAGATATAATTTATTAATTATATTTAATATGTCTATCTATCCGTATGTATATCACAAATATAACATCGAAGTAATTCATTAAAAAAAATAGAGCACGTTTATCTCATTTGTTGGTAAACTATGATCATTAAATATTATAAAAGGTTAATTTAACATATAGTTACCCGTCTTGGATTTTGGACCATTGTTAAATTAGTCCATGAACGTTTTTTTCGAGTTTCTTGTACGGGGATGGGGATTTAATTTATTATTTTGATCGATGGAGTTTATAGTAAGACGTATTCTGAATTTCTTAGGAAACCTCAGCTGGCTACGTATTACGGTTAAAAAGATACCGCCATGAATGCCATGATGTAAGCTTACTGAATCGTTTAGGAACGCGCACCACTGCTAGTAAAGGACGTTATAGTCCTTCAGCGCTGGTCGCCCGGGGTCTCACGCCCCTTACGAAGTGTAAAATGAAATATCTCGGAAACTTCAACGTATCAAAGTTATTTATATTTACACATAGTTTTCTGTTTTTAATAAAGAATACATGAGCCAAATTCCTATAACCTAACCTAATGGGTTCTAAACAATGGCCTTTTAAAAAATCCTAAAAGTTTTCAGTTTCAGAAATAAAACCATTATATTATGACCATTATGTATTATGAACTTTATATATTGTGATACGATCCCATACTTGCCACCACAATATGATTCACCCTTTCTTTGACGGGGTAGGCATGTACATTTTTTTTAATTTACTTGATTTTGCATTTAGTGCCTACTTATGCACAATAGTGGTTGGACTAAATTTTTTTCGGCAGGCAATCGCTAGTAAATAAAATGTTAACTGATTTTACATCAATGAACAAAAACATATTGTGCCGAAGTAACGTTTCGTTCGTAACGTTCTGACAAATAATACCTACATCATATTGTAAAAAGTAAATCTTTTATAAAATATAAGTACCATTAACCTTGAATGGCAGCCAAACTGTTGTCGTTAAATTAGCTATAGTGACCGTCATGTGCTATTTTCGTCATTGAGCCGATATTGGGATATGAATTTTTATGGCATAGAGATTAGGGATGTTTAAAAACATGCCGACCCCATTTAGTGTGGGATAAGGGCAGAAAGATGATTATAGAGATTAGGGATTGTCGATTACGGATCCTGCGGATACGGTAATCCGGCTGGATCCGGCAATTTTTGGGAGCTACCGGACCGGATCCGGTAAATCAAAATAAAGTGCAAAAACAAACGTAATACAGCACGGCACGGAACGGAATCTTACAAGCAACAATACTAGAATTAAAGTAAATCGCTTCTTAAGTTCAAAAGTCACGACGAAGTTTGACGACACGCTAGCCTAGTTGGGAGTGACCCTGCCTTCGAAGCTAGGGGTCCTGGGTTCAAATCCCGGTAAGGGCAGATATTTGTGTGATGAGCACGAGTATTTGTTCCTGAGTCTTGGATGTTTTCTATGTATTTAAGTATTTATTTCTCTATATAAGTATGTTTATCGTTGTCTAGTACCCATAGTACAAGCCTAGAGCTTAGTTTGGGACTAGGTCAATTTGTGTGAGATTGTTCTGTGATTATTATTATAAAAGTGGCACATTGTAATCCAAAACCAAAAAACTAAATATTTTATTTATACTTTACTTTAAAAGTTTTGAGGGAAGTGATTCTCTCAACACAGCGCTGCGTCGATCTTAAAGGTGAAGTTTTATCTGGCAAGTTTTAGAAGTCCCGCCGCCGGAGTTTATTTAATTTATTATTAACTCAGAAGCTAAACCAAAAAAACGTTGCCCCATTTTTTATGATACAAAGTAATAGAAGCTCTGTTCGGAAGGTGCATCCTTGGCGTTTCGCTCTATGAGTTGAATCGATTGAAGAAATGAATTTAGGTATCTGTTTAAAATATTAATTAGTATTAGATAAATGTAATCAAATCATTTGATAAACATTTGAAAGTTTATCGTAAGTGATGAAGGAAATTATTAGAAACATAATATGAAGGGCTCGGATTTTTCATCGCACCGTAAGATGAAAGCAAATTATGGAGTCGATATTAATAGTACATTATTGCCTAGGCGCGGAAAGTAAGGGATTGCCTGACGACGTGGTTAGCAGGCCGCGCAATAGCGAGGCCTGATAAAATACGAGTCAAGCAATCCCATTACCGCCGAGGCATAGATCTTATCTTAGAAAATCAAAAACTGAGTAAACTAGACTGAGTAAGCAAGTTATTGGTTTTATTATATATTTTTAAAATAGTGTCCATTCATGCCAATAAATCGCTGCATCCGATGGAACCATTGAGAAAACCACTTCGCCCACTCGTCCTTAGGGGTCTCTTCGACGGGCTTTTGAAACGCAGCCACAGCTTCCTCGGCGTCCACAAAACGTTTTCATCGAAGTTTTTCTTTATTTTCGGGAATAAATAAAAATCACAAGGTGCGAGGTCGGGCTATACGGCGGGTGACCCAGTAATTCCACGTCTGACGTCGCCAAATAGTCGATCGTTCGCCTGGCGGTGTGCGACGAGGCGTTGTCGTGGTGAAGGAAGATTCTACTCGAGGTCGTTTATCCCGAACTTTTTCCAAGACAAGTGGCAAACAATTGTTAGTGTACCACTCTGCAGTAACTGCTTTTCTATTTTCTAAAACAATCGTCGTGTAATGACCTGTCCTTCCGAAGAACGAGCCCACCATCTTTTTTCCCACGCTTCGACCTATCTTCATTTTAGTTGGCAACTCCTCGGAAGGAAACACCCACTGAGCAGATTGTCTTTTGGTTTCGGGATCATAACAGTAAATCCAGCTTTCGTCACCCGTAAGTATGTCGAACACAGAATTTGAGTCACCTGCGTTAAATCTTTCAATCATTTCACGGCACCAATCAACACGATGGAGTTTTTGGGCCTCGGTCAAATTATGAGGTATCCACCGGGCACAAAGCTTACTGACCGCTAAATGTTCATGTAGGATTTTGTGCACTTGACTCATATCGATGCCTAAGCTTGTCCGAATCTGCTGATAGGTCACTCTTTTATCAATCTCTATCATACGCCGCACAACATTGATGTTATCTTCAGTCATCGCCGTAGAAGGCCGTCCCTTACGCAGATCATCGGTGAGATTAGTGCGACCACGTTTAAACTCATTAATCCAGTTGTAAATAGTGGCACGAGATGGGGCTTCATCGAGAAAGGCCAATCGTAGTCTATCAAAACTTTCTTGTTGACTTAAATGATATCGAAAGTCGTAAAAAATCATTAAATGATTTTTTTCACGCGTTAAAATCATATTTATTTATTTGCCCCCCAATCGTAAAACAAATGACAAATGAATAAAATTCATACTCTGTGGCAAAGAGTCCCATTTTCAGAATTTAAACTTATTTTGTTTACAAGTGGACAGTTTTAAAAACTTTCAGTGTCACCCTCGTGTATAATACTTTACTGCTTCCTATTCTAGATTATGCTGACGTGTGCTATTTGGATCTCACCGAGGTGCAACTAAATAAGCTTGAGCGTATTCAGAATTTGTGCATACGGTTCCCAAATATGAACCGTCTCCGTTTTTCGCAATCAGCTCAAGTGGCTCACAATCCGTGCTTGTCGTAACTTTCACATTTTAAATCTCCTCTTCAGCATTCTTTTCAATCCTGCAACGCCGCGCTACCTTAAGGAGCGCTTCAATTATTTTAAATCTATTAGAGCGTCCCAAAACTTTCTCCTGTCAGTTAAGGATCATTTTCTATCACTTCCGTAGGTTTTCTATTATTTCATTTACTTTTTTCTTTCTTTTATCACATGCTTCGTATGTTATAGATGTAAATAGATGTATAATTATATATATTCAGTATGTATTTATTAAATTATTAACTTTTTGTATTTATATTTACTCTATATATAAATAGTTCAAGTTTCTAAATTTAAATAGTATAATTGTTTCTTGTTGTTAATTAGTTTACACCGCCTGCCATGAATTTGTGTCCTTAGTTATTTCTCTTTAACTAAAGACGCAAATTAGGTTGTCTGGAAGAGGTCGCTATTTACCGGTAAGACCGCCTGTTGTATACTTATGATTTAAATGTACTGTTCCGTGATTTAAACAAAAAAAAAACTTTTGTTTTATGGGATACATTTTTATGCTTTTATTTAATTATTTATTAATAAGTGTACCGTTTTGTGCAACGTAGCGATTACTTTCTCTATGGTTTTTTATTGTGATGTTAGTTGCTGTCGTCGTGGTTGCACGGACAGATTATACCGGTCCTAGTTGTTGTTACTAGTATGTATGTGCGTTCCCTCGGGCATCGCCACCCGCCACAGGTTAGTTATTAAGTATTATATAGGATCACCATAGACAGGGTTGTATAGGGTAAGGGTAACTTTACACCGTCATCCGTTTTTTTTTCATTTGTTTTCTCTTATTTCTATACTATAATTGCCTTATTATTTTTTGTATTATCTTCGTGGTTAGGTTTCTTTTATTATTATTACTAATATTCTTTACATGTGAACTTATTTATTTTTAATGTTTTTTTTGTGTCACTTTTCGTGTTGTCACCGAGCAGTTCCAACAAAAGACCAGCGCTGGTTTAACCGCCAGCACATGCTGAGTTGGGACCGTTTCGCAACAACTATCAATTAGGTGTTTATTGTTATACTTTATTTGTTATTGTTCTGTTGTTGTGAGTAAATGTATTTTTTTTCTTTCTTTGAAAACGTTAGGTGATGCTTTAAAGTTGTGTTAAATTGTGTTTTAGAGTATAATATAATATAAAAATATTAAACGCTTACAAAAATACATTTAAAACAAATGACAACTGAGAATAACACATTAAACATGGCGTTGAAAAGGACCCCCCCCTACTCAGCACATGAGCCTCAACCAGTGAAATATAACTTGTTTAGTGTAGGTATTGTCGTAGTGTTGTGTGATAGTGTAGTTTTGCTTTCGTTCTGTACTGTGGTGGAGGCGTCAGAGGTTTGTTTGTTTACTTAAGTAAATGTAATTACAAATAGTTGCTTACGTTCAATAGAGTATTCATCTTTAAAATTACCTGAGTTATGAACTGCAAAAGGTTTTCTAAGTCATCTATTAATGGGAAATGTTGTAATGAGTGAACATTGCGCTCACTAACGCCAACGGTATATATTGGTACAAATTTAATGAACGGGCATAAGTTTGGATCGTTACTCAATTTTAGGTAACATTTAGACGGTACTTACGAAAATAAAATAATTGGGGGTAGGGGAGAGACTGTGCGTGAAGGGAGCGGCACGAACGTCAAGCGGCGCGGCGAGTGAAGGCAATAATCCGGATCACGGAGTATTTAATTGTTGTCCAAAGCTGCCCAGCCATTAATTTAGCTAACTATCAGTCTAGCATTTATGTGAGTGTGTGAGATTGCACGGTGAAACGGGGTAAGTGCTAGTCTATAAACAAAGGTCGAATGTCAGAATAAAACAGCCCGTGACAGTTTATTTTATAGGGCTTTTTTGTTCACAGCCTCTGGTAACGCCCTTTTTCTGCACCCGCCGAATAAAGTTTACTCATAGAGATAAAGATAATTTCGGGAAATCTTTAATTCATTTTTGTTTGACGAGGGTAACCGCCGTTCGTCAGCAATTGAGAGCGCATGACGTTGCGCTACAACAGAAGCACTATTTCAAATCCGATACCAAGATACGTCGTGGCTCTGCGGTCAAGTACAAGGCTAGAGGCGCAGAGGGCACGAGATCGATCCTCGCGACGGGCGAGATCTTTTTGTTTATTTAGTTTATTTTTATTTTTGTTTTAGTTTTATTTTTTTGCACGCTCGCCATATTGAGGTGCTTTGCTTTAGTTTGTTAGTATGTATTTTATTTTAGATTAATTTTATAAGGAATTTTATCTCCGTCGATTTGTTTAATTCCCTTATCGTATGGTGTAAATATAAGTTATTTTAGGGAGTGAACAGTCTTTTATTAATAATCAACCTACAGTATGTTATGTTTGTAACGATGATTTTCCGGTCATCACAATGTTTAAAGTTTATAATATTAATTCAGTCATTTTTTTTAAATAACAAAACACGACTGTCATGGGCAAACATTATTTGGTGCGGGTATTATATTACTATATTAGTATTCAGGTCTTCCGTTCCCAAATTAGCCCCTGATAGACGAACTGCGTAATGAATGATGAATCTCGAAATTGACGAAATATTATAGTCCTGACAATTCAAATGTCTATGGGTCTCAGATTCCACTTAACATCAGGTGGCCTGAGTGCTCGTTTGCTTTCTCATTAACATAAAAAAATGCATAGTGACGAATCTCGAAATGGACGAAATGCGTAGTGACGAATCTCGAAATTGACGAATCATATTATGGACGGACTGGGTAGTAGATTAATGGCCAAATGCTATTGGGACGAACTGCGTATTGGACGAACGGCTAATAAATCTATTCAGGCTGGTTTATTTGGCCCCGCCCTTGATGAAATTTATAATGTAGGTAAGTTTGTATATTTATTATATGCGATTTAGAGTATCTTGCCAAAACCTGATAGACAATTCCTTTTAATAGTAGAATAAGAGTGAGTAAAACTGAAGTGGACTCAGCTGATAGAAGCAGTGCGGATTCACTTTGGTAGGCCGAGTTGAAATTCAAGCTGCACTGGCGTAGAAAGCTGGCCATGGATAAGCTAGTCCGTGCAAGGAGCCCGTGCTGTGTGCCCGTAATAAGTTCCTCCTTTTGGAGGAAAATAACCTTGATTATAGCCTTTGGATAATATCAACTCTGCACATGCAGGTTAACGTTGCAAGTAGGTAGTAGCAAGTAGGATTACGTTATGGATTGAAGGAAATAATATCCTTGCCAACACGACACAAGGCGAAGTCACGCCCTGGTTTAAGGGTTAATAAATTACACGGAAGTAAGACTGGCAGAGAGTAAAACTAGTAGTATAAAAACCTAAGAATTAAATTGTAGCGAGCGCTACCGCAGACGCGAGTAGAAAAGTGGTCAAAATCTCCATTATCATTCCAGAGCTATATTCAAAGATCGAGTGTTGCCTGCATCCGCACAGCAGGGGTACTATGGAAGTTATGGAAATCCTGCATACTATGAGGATAAGAGAAGCTAGCGACGTAGTAAATCCTATACCCTGCGACAAGGTTCAGTGGTAAAAACCTGAAATAAAATATCAAAAACAAAATTTTGACACAAACTGACAGTTGAATAATTTTGGTTAATTAACGATGAATTCAATGCAATTTTAGAAGCTCATAATTAGTGGTGGTGGACCCTGTGCAGGGTCCGTCCGGATCGCTACCACCAGCTTATCCATTATCCACCCAAGCAACAGTGTTCGCAACGTTATTTTTTTTGTTACGTTTTGTTTTCTGGTGTGGGGATAAGAAAACCGGTGAAATTACTAGCATGGAGGCATTCCACCTTAGTCCTCAGTGTTGGTAACGCATTTGAGGTTTTAGGATTATAGTCTTGAGAATTCAAATATCTATGGGTCTAAGATTCCACTTACCATCAGGTGGCCAGAGTGCTTTGTGCCTTCTGATTAACAGAAAAAAAAACACAAAATGGATGATATTTTTTTTAATGATAGTGACAATTTAAATGATGAAAATTGGAATGATAACCCCAAAAAGACGGGTATTAACAAAAATTCACTAGCAACACTGTAATAATACAAGTTGCAAAGTGTCGTGTGGCTTAATTTAAGTTGCTTTCACACGTAATCCAGCAAATTTCTAGGTACAGAAATTTACACATTTCAATTCCCCGTCTATCTTTCAAGGTGAAACTTGAATAATCTCGCTTAGTAGTAACAATAAGCTTATACATTTTATAAAACATATTTTAAACTAGGTAAGTAAACAGAAGGTTGAAAGTTAACTTAGTAGTTTGATTATTTTACAGCATCAGAACTCAGAACCTGAGTTTATGGTTTTAATTTCAACTATTTACCTCTACGCGTTGCCGAGATAAAGGGTCTAGACAGGCAGACAGACGGACGGACGGACAACAAAGTGATACTATAAGGGTTTCGTTCTTTACTTTTAAGGTACGGAACACTAAAAACTAAAAAGGGGGCTCTCGTACAAAAATGGTACGGAATCCTTTGTGAACGTGCGAGACCGACTCGCAAATGACCGGTTTCTTTTTAGTTGCACCCCTGTTATTCTTTTCAAGTACAGGAGAATAACTGCCTGACAAAGGGGAATATAAAAGAAGAACCAAACCGGTTGTATCTTTGTTACAAAGTTGGTTTTCCAAATACATTGGTTCTTTAAGCATATCTTAGTTTCCTTTTGTGACCATTTATGTTATATATTTTAGAAAAAAAAAAACTTATTTCAACAGTAGAAAATTAATTGCTGTATTTCAAGAAAGAGCTTTCAAATCTATCCCCTAAGAAAGGATTTTGTGTTGAAATATTTTTGGTGACGACATTTTTTCACTGCTAATATTAATTATTTCTGGGCCATTAGAATATTGCAATTATTTAAAATTGAATTTTCGCGTTAGCTGTTTCTGAGAAGGGTCTTGAAATTTAAATACACACTTACATGTTAGGGAAGGAAGGCTAAAATTAGGTTCACCTTGCAATTAAGACTTCAATGTTTGGTCTAAAAGTTATTAAGATTAAATAATATAGACGTCATTGTGTACGCTGGGCAAGAAAATAAATGAGCCAACTGGCACTTGTCTTTTCCTGCATCGGATAGTTCAAAACCCTTTATTTTAATTTCATTTTAAAATTTACTCTTTAATTTAGTTAGGAGTAGCAGTAGAAGTCGCCTTTATTGTAATTACTGAAGTGTATTGTTAATAACATTTTTTTTCTAAAAACTTTCATTTATTTCCCCCGTGTGGTTGCCGGGTTAGATAGAATAGTGCCACTCCATGTCTTCCCGTGGATGTCGTAAGAGGCGACTAAGGGAATTAAGGCTTGTAGTACTGTTAGGCGATGGGCTTGCAACCTGTCACTAATACACTGGTGAACATCTTAGCCTACTTATGCAAAATGTGGTTATAGAATTATAAACAAGTCTTTTTAGAGTTGTTGGTATTTCTGTAGCTCTGCCTACCCCTCTCTGGAAATAAAGGCGTGATATTATGTATGTATGTATGTATGTAACTTTCATTTAAGTATGGCAATTTCTGATGAAATGGAAGGATTTTATTGTTCACAAAAAAAAAACATCATTATTTGATTGATGCAAGTCTTAAATAATCTTATTAAAAAAAACGTTATAAATAAAAGACTAAAAACACCGCCAGCCCAACGACAACGTGACAAGTACCTGATATCATTGTTTATAATACCACCACTCGACGGTAGGTCTACAAATACCCAGACAATTTCACATGTCCGTTGTTTATGCTTAAACTATTTTAAAATAGTGACGTAGTTGTGTTCAATTACGGCTCAAAAATGAATTAAAATGGGAATTTCGAGCTGAAGTCAAATTATTCAGGTAAAACAATTGTAAGGTAACTCATAGTAAAAAGTGAAATTCGTAAAAAATGCAGTTGTCCGTTTACTCTTTGCTGCCGTCGAAATAGATAATGATAATATTTTAGACTCAGTTCATTTAATGGCGAAAGTCATCAAAGGGCGACTGAAAAGTTCGCGACCCATTTAAGACACCTAAAAAAAACCGGGCAAGAGCATGTCGGACCATGCTCAGTGTAGGGTTTCAAAGCCGTTAAGTACTACAAACATAAAAATTCAACAAGTAATAACAAAAAGTCAATTGGTGCCGTCTTAGATGATTTTAGTAAGTATAAACACTTTAATGTCTACTTAGTCGTGATAGTTTTCCTTTAAAATTGGTTATATGATCTTTCAAGATTTTTTTCCGATTTTTAGTACTCACTTGTAGTTTTGGCTGTAGATGACACTTGAGTCTAACAAAAATTAGCGCTATTATATATTTTTACTTTTTATTGTTAGTTAGTTACCGTAACTAATATGCATATTCATGCCAAATTGCAGCTTTCTAGTACTTGCGCTAGGCTGCGGACGGACGGACGGACGGACGGACGGACATGGCGAAACTATAAGGGTTCCTAGTTGGACTACGGAGCCCTAAAAAACGAGACAATTATTGATGTCCCATTAGTAAAAAGCCATGCCTTAATATCGCCGAAAAGGCATCGTTTATTAACCGACTTCAAAAAAGGAGGAGGTTATACGTTCCACTGTATGTCTTCTTTTTTATGTATCTTCACCGATTACTCCGTCAATTGTGGTCCGATTTTGAAAATTCTTTTTTGGTTTGATAGAGTAGGTATAGTAAGAAATACCTATACTTCCAAGGTGGTCCCATTGTCACCAAATCTGAATCTGATGAGGGGATCAGTGAGGAATTGAAGGAACTCCTCAAATATTATAGGCAAACATACCGATTTTAGTATTTTTAGTAACAAGATTAGGATTTGCATTCAGAAAGTATTACTTGGTGAAGTGGAGCTGATGATGAAGTCCACAGATGGCCACCGGAACTCCTCAACGGTACCTATTTCTAGGGTGGCGATACGATGTCTCGATTAAGATAGTTTAGCGACTTCAACGAAGAATATTTACTTGTTGAAATATGACTATGACATTCCCCCTGCCTTGCTTGCGGCGCGCTTGAAATAACTTAAAGTTTCATATGGACTAAGTACCTAGTGGGATTACGTAACAGCTTATTATGATTACTAAAAAGTATAAAATAATATAGGTTAGTCAACTGAGAGGGCGACCACAATATTTTCAACAAAAAAGCCGAGTCCAGTTGGACTAACCTATTAGGTGCCCACAATTTTAAAGAGGTTATGTTTTGCGTTTTTTTAGGCGGTTTTTTTACCCTAAACTTTTAATCAACACGTTCAAACATTTTTGTTGACTTAATTTTTCGGACACGTGCAGTTTTCTATATTTTCTTCTTTTGTTCATTTTATATCGAGGACCACAAAGAGTAGGTAGTGTAATATACTGGGATAAGAGAGCCCTCTCACGGGTTATTCATGCAAACTGATTTGAAGCGCCATCTAGATTTCAGTCAGCTACAGGTATTATTTTAATTTTGGCTTAGCTTCCCACTCCTAGTAACAAACTATCTTGTCGTTATTCGATTCGATTAATATTTGTATTTAAGAATTACGACAAGACGAGAGCTAAATAGTTTGTTACTAGGAAATAGCTAATTGGGTGGGGAGTATGAAATGAAATGACAGCTAGTAATAAAACAGCTTCATTTTCTATTTTTATACTGTTTACGGTTGGTGTAATGTTTTTGTGCAGCTATTTTTACTTTGTCATCATCACCATCATTTTGTACTAACTTGCCAGTCAAAATCCGATTGACAGCGATCCGCCAGCTATAAATTATTAAAAGGGTTTTTTCCAAAAAGTACCTATGGTTAAGGACAAAAATTAACAACGGTAATTTTTCCATTACGTCACGTAAATTAGTAATATAATTATATACTGCCCTCATGAGCCAACAAGCGGTATTTCAAATGAAATAACTCACCTGTAAGAAATATGGTCGAACTTGCTACAGGAGTTTTGTCTGCGATGCCACTATTTCTCTTAAAGCAGTAATAGTTAATTACGTTACGTATTGGAAAATACTGTTGTTAATTTTTGTCCTTAACTATAGGTAGGTATATTTTTTTTGGAAAACGTCCAAACGTCCAAACCAAGGAGCTATTGCACGCGCAGACTTTAATTCAACCGTGGTGTTTCTTGAGCAAAACGTCAAATGACTGGAAGGCAGGTTTGCCATACTAAAAATGATATATCACACAGACAGACCTAATTAAGTTATTTGTATTACAATTTAAAAATAAAAGTAACAACTTGAGCAACTGTATTGAAAAAGTTGTTCCGGCGTGTCCCGCACCATTCAAATATTACGATGCGCGCGGAATGACATTAGCTAAAAATACTGATTTGCTGCGTATTTGCATTAAATAGAGGATAGCAACATCTAAAGGATTACGTTACTTTCTATCTGTAAGTATGATTTGGTATAAATATTAACAATTTATCAAATAATGCACACAATTTCAAAAAACTGAAAAAAAATCTCAGTCAAAAAAAGTTGTTACTAAATCGTACAAGATCTACATCAAGAAAAACATTTATTGTTTATGATTCAACTAGAACATGTTAAGATATAGTTATGTACGTCTTGTATACTCGTACCGCAACCAAAAAAACACTTTGGTTTATTTCAATACCTACATCATTCGAAATATGTAAAATGTAGGCGAGATCCAGATTTTGATGTTATTTGCTATGAACACAGGCTACAAATGTCGAATACACATACTTAGGCGGAAGTTTCAACTTCGGCATCAAGCTCTTCTATAGCAGCTAGGCCGGTTCACTGCAAAATATGAGTTGTTCCAGGTTTTGGAAACCAATCGAAGACATTGTTCGTGACAGTAGCCTTTGCTTTCCATTTATTAACACAATTTCTTAAGCGCGTATGTTAACACCATTAACACTGAAATATATATCTTTATGGCTTGGTTATCATATGAATCGTATTTCGTTTTAATATTTAGCCGGAAATTTATTTGTATACCTACGTATTTTTGAAGTTGAATTTACGTTACGGAATGAATACAGGGCCTCTATTCTTCTGCGTTTTAACGATATCGCGTTTGACGTGTTTAAGAATCGTTTATGTCACAGTCGCCATTATTGTAAATGACATAAGAGTTATCAATACGTTGACAATATGGAAACACGTCAAAGACGATATTGTCATTACCAAAGAGCGGAATTCTTCATAGCAAAAATCAAACTGTCAGAGGGATTGACCTAACTGTTTTATCGACTTATCGATGTTACGGAATAATATCGCATTAGGTGTCCATAATCAACTTAAAAGATTATTCTGTAACATTTGACCTCTTTGATAAGCAACTTGCATCTCCTTATTAAAGTAAATCATGTCAGCGTCACATATGTCATTTATGTTTTCATGAGTGATTTCCGTGCCGTGCTACTAAAACGGTTAGTCCTAAAAGAAAAACAATAAAAAAATAGATACAGAAAGATTCTTCTCTTAGTTTCAAAGAAGATTCTTCCACAATATATTGCTCTAAATGTGACGTTCATTTACATCAGCTAAAGAAACATTGTGTTGAAAGTCATTTAGTGAGTAAAACTCATTCGTGATAATGCTCAAAAAGTACGAGTTCAGACACATTACTATATAGATTTAATCATATTTTTACTTTCGTGCAATATTCCATGGAAAAAGATTAACAATCCACAGATTATAAAAAAAAATCAAAAAAAAATATTTGTTGTTCCTGTACATCATGATCACTTCCGGATGAATCATTGCTGAGAAAAGTATACTTAGATATAGTTTACCAACAAACAGTTCAAGACATACGCAAGAACCTGATAGGAAAATATATATGGCTAACAGTCGACGAAACATTAAATAGGATGGGCAAAAGTGTCACTAATTTGATTGTAAGAGAACTAAAGAAAAATTCTTGTAGCAAATCTTACTTAATCGGAAGTATTTTTTTTGAAAAAGTTGATGGTAACTCAATGGCCGAATACTTAAAAAAGCAATTGCAGTTTATTTGGCACAATTCATATAATGAGCATGTTAGAAATGTCCTTGTTTTGAGCACTGATAGTGCCGCGTACATGCTAAAGGCTGGTAAAATCTTAAAAGCTACATTTCCAAATCTACTACATGTTACATGTCTGGCACATGGATTACATAGAGTCTGCGAGCACATACGATCTCAATGTAAAAGTATTGACGCCTTAATATACAACGTAAAAAAATATTTTTAAAGTCTCCACATAGAGTCCGCTTATTCAAACAAATTTGTCCATCCGTACCATTGCCTCCAAAAACCTATTATAACTAGGTGGGGCACATGGCTTAATGCAGCTATATATTATGCAGAAAATTTGGAATGTATTACAGAAGTAATTTCGACCTTAAATTCAAAAGAGTCGGCTGCAATGAGAGAAGCTAAAAGAGTACTTAAGCAGAATATTTTGAGAAATGATCTGTTGTACATAAAAGAAAGTTATGGCATTTTACGTCACGCAATAATCAAATTACAAACATCCTGTTTATCCTTATTAGACTCTCTTCTAATACTTGACCAGGTGAGAAGTATTCTAAATTGGTTTGGATCTCAGACAGTGCAAATAAAACTTGAAAAAGTACTAGATAGAATTCCGGACTACGACATGATATGCTGATTTTATAGAAAAAAGTGATTACAGCCAAAACACCGTTATCGAGTACTACAAATATGCTCCTGTTACTTCAACTGAGGTAGAACGCTCGTTTTCATCTTATAAATGGATCTACAATGAAAAAAGGAGTAATTTGAAAGGTGACAATGTTGAAAAAATAATGACTATTTTCTTTTACTACAGGTAAGATGAAGAAAACATATTTAGTACAGATTTAGATTTCAACTTTGTTATTTTGAATGAAGATTAGTTACCTACTCTTAGCAATATTTGTTTTTAATTTTTAATGATAAGTTTCATACAGAAAATTAAAAAAAAAAGTATTTTCTCTTTAATTCTTTACTATTATACTAAAATACAGTGGCGGTCAGCTAATTAGGGACACCGTTAATTTGTTTGTATGTATATTCAAAAGCCTGATTTCATTACTTTAACTTTGTTTCGTTAAGTGACAAATATTTATCGATAAGTCGATAAAACAGTTAGGTCAATCCCTCTGACAGTTTGATTTTTGCTATGAAGAATTCCGCTCTTTGGTCATTACCCTGTAGAATCCCAGTCCAGATAAAAAAGCAAAGAGAGTATAGATATTTATTAACCCTTTGAACGCCAACGACGCCTAAAGTGGTCATGAGCTGTCGTGCCTACAATGGCTACAACGCCACCGAAAATTGACCACAGGTACAGTTTACCTTATTACGTATGGATTAAGTAAAATTTTGCATAACTTTTAATACATGTTTGGCGTGTGAGTGACGCATTTGTATTAGACGTAAGGCGTTGAAAAGGTTAAGTGACTCCATGGTAAAAGGTAATGTGCAACCAGTGTTACTACACACTATTTAATCATCACACCTTTATGTGCGGTCACTAAAGATAATAATTAGGAAACAAAAATACTAAAGGTAATAATTAGGAAACAAAACGCAAAAAGTATGCCATTTTTTATATCGATCCGTATCGCTTTTTTTTATATTTTGCTTCGACTTCATTACTTTGTTGAAGTCTTGTGGTATAGAACTCACACATGCGCATTTTCATATGAATTCATTTGCTTGTACTAGAGATACCAAACTCTGGTCTTTATTTTCTGGCAATTTCTTTATTACAGACTGTTTGCGTCCAGCAGTCACATCAAAATCTGACAAGGAATAAACTCATTTTAATTAGTCATGCCAATCTAAAACGTGTGATTATCTTCTTGGTTTGGATGAATTGACGCCACCATTGATACTGAAATTATTTGTGCTAGCCATGTGGGTGCCAGAGTTTTTATTCCTCCAATTCGCCATCAGCCATCAGTTAACTGCCTTTTAAATTTAGTCGGCTTCAGTTTCCAATCCATTTGCTATGACATATAACAATTTTTGTCAATTTCGGTCTATTTTTACCTAGCCGTGTTCACCCACGGCCTCCTATATGTTGCCTTCTCTCGAGTGCGAAGATTCGATGTTGTGAAAATCCAAATTATCAATACCACTCAATGACTGAACAAGGTTTGCAAGGTAATAAATATTTAAGGGAAAATGTTACCTAATTAATAATGAATTAATGTCACCGTGTCGTTTCGTTTTATTACATGAAGTTCCAAATATTTTTTTCTATTTATAAATAGAAATAAATATTTACAGAAACCAGATACAGTAATTGCAAATGTCTGCCATATTTCATTAATGGGTAAAACACGATGAAGCTATTTCGAAAAATGATTGTTTTCAAATACCGTAATGGCGTGTGCTCTAGTGACATTTTCAATGCGATTAAATCTCTAGGGATCAAACGTGATTTTGTTTTTAAAACATTAAAACCATTTTAAGAAACCTCCTCAACAGAAGATCGAAAGAGATCGGGTCGACTGCGATCAGCGAGAACCAATCGGGTAGTTAAACTTGTGAGGAAGCGAATTAGACGTAAAAACCATCGCTCTATTCAAAGACTAGCAGCCGAGTTGAACATTTCAAATGGATCTGTCTATAACAATTTAAAACATGATGACGATGACGGGTGTGGGCGGCAAAGATAGCAGAAACCCCCGAGAATCAGAAAACATCGTTTCGAAATTCGCAACACTAAGTTGCCAATTCATAAAATTTTAATACACAAATTCAATGTCAAAGTTCATGCTCGAAAGCGACGGTTTTTTGTTAACTCCGATTTTATGTCAAATTTGCCAAAGTAAGTGTTCATCAAACCTTTCGGATATCGTTTATATACTTACAATGCTTATTGAAAACAGAAAAACATAACTTATATTTTCCTTATTTACGAGGGTCAATCTGTAAGTTCTTAGAAAATCAAAAACTGAGTAAACTAGCAACTTATTACTTTTATTAGGTATATCTTTTCAAAATAGTGTCCATTCATTCATACATCGCTGCATCCGATGAACGAGGAACCACTGAGAAAACCACTTCGCCCACTCGTCCTTAGGGGTCTCTTCGACGGGCTTTTGAAACGCAGCCACAGCTTCCTCGGCGTCCACAAAACGTTTTCCTCGAAGTTTTTCTTTTATTTTCGGGAATAAATAAAAATCACAAGGTGCGAGGTCGGGCTATACGGCGGGTGACCCAGTAATTCCACGTCTGACGTCGCCAAATAGTCGATCGTTCGCCTGGCGGTGTGCGACGAGGCGTTGTCGTGATGAAGGAGGATTCTACTGCGAGGTCGTTTATCCCGAACTTTTTCCAAGACAGGTGGCAAACCATTGTTAGTGTACCACACTCTGCATTAACTGTTTTTCGATTTTCTAAAACAATTGTCGCGTAATGACCTGTCCTTCCGAAGAACGAGCCCACCATCTTTTTTCCCACGCTTCGACCTCTCTTCACTTTAGTTGGCAACTCCTCGGAAGGAAACACCCACTGAGCAGAATCATAACAGTAAATCCAGCTTTCGTCACCCGTAAGTATGTCGAACACAGCATTTGAGTCACCTGCGTTAAATCTTTCAATCATTTCACGGCACCAATCAACACGACGGAGTTTTTGGGCCTCGGTTAAATTATGAGGTATCCACCGGGCACAAAGCTTCCTGACCGCTAAATATTCATGTAGGATATTGTGCACTTGACTCCTTCCGATGCCTAAGCTTGTCCGAATCTGCTGATAGGTCACTCTTTTATCAGTCTATCATACACCACACAACATTGATGTTATCTTTAGTCGTTGCCGCAGAAGGCCGTCCCTTACACAGATCATCGGTGAGATTAGTGCGACCACGTTGAAACTCATTAAACCAGTTGTGAACAGTGGCACGAGATGGGGGCTTCATCGGGAAAGGCCAATCGTAGTCTACCATAACTTTCTTGTTGACTTAAATGATATCGAAAGTCATAAAAAATCATTGCACGAAAATTTTCTCGCGTTAAATTCATGTTTATGTGACACAGACAATTTTCAATTTGCCGCCAAATCAAAAACAAATGACAAATGAATAAAATTCATACGCAATAATATTGGCAATAAGTTCCATTTTCAAAATTTTTAATTATTTTGTTTACAAGTGCCCAGTTCTAAAAACTTTCAGTATCACCCTCGTATAATGGTTTTAACATAGAAAACGATTCAACCGCATTTGAGGATTTTTATGGGGTGTGCAGGTAGGTAGGTGTATTGAGGGTTGAGTTGGGACAACAACGAGGACAGTTTGGTCATGAATGGGGGGAGTTGGTGTTTCTAGTTGATGATTGTCAATTTAAATTACTTAGTAGTCAAAAGTGTCGTACATAATATGATAAAATGAAAAAAAAAATAAGGTCACAACTAACAGAAAACATTAAATCGTTTTATTTAGGAGCATAAATCAAACTTAATTTTGCTACATAAATAAAACAAAACATTCTCTTGACAAGTCAAGCTATTGTCATAATCTAAAAGTGTCCACCTTAGCAATTTGCCCATCTCACCCCATTTCTATCCCTTCTAACCCCAACTACGGGGTGAGCTGGGATAGCCTACTATTATTTGTTTATCGTTGAAACTGTGAAATGAAACATCAAATTATCATTGACATTCTAAAATGTATACATCCGGACCACATATTTTGTATATAAATCAATGTGCCACATATAAAAATGAACTTTTACCCAGGTTTGAGCTTCGATCTCGTCCCTACTGACCCCATTTTATATTTTCATAGTTATATCCAAATATTATATTGGACACGGTGTAGATAAATTTAAACAAATTCAAAGTTGTTCACATTAATGGACTGAGTGCCACAATGCATGTATACGGTACAATATACATTTATGGTATAAGAATCAATGCCTAGCCAAAATACTATTCGTTGAGAACCGACAATTACAGAAGTATCATCTACATTTAACAAAAACAATGTGGAATATTGTTATGACTACATTTTACCCGAGCGAAGCTGGGTTTTCATCTAGTAAATAAATAAATACTGGAAATGAACCCCTTTTAAATGGCGGAAGCCTGAAGCTACAAGACTGAAATTTTAAATGTATGTACCTTGTTATTTAGTGATCCGTACAAGGCCAATCTATGAGTTTCTTATAATATTTATTTAGGTAGCGCAAAAAAGTAAGTCACCAAATAACATTTCAAAAGCTCTTTTTATTATAAAAACTCTTGAGGATAAAAATCCCAAAATTATACACTCGGATTAGGGAATTATCTATGTATTACATAAAAAATAGATAACAGCACATTATCAACGTAAACATTGTATTAAAAAAGAAAAAACCTACGGACTTCATTGAAAACCTTTTCGGAAACGATCTTGAAGAAAGAGTTGTTCCTTCTCTTTTCTTTTATGATTGCATGTACAAGAATCATTGTTTTAATATTCGTGGATGGAAAATCATCATCCTCATTACATGTTATTTGTATGAGATAGCAGCTTGCCCACACAAACCCTATCGCGACAATTCATTATTATTGTACCTACAAGCCCCACCATACGAGACATATTTACACACTGTAACTTCCACTGTCGTATTTTTGTCGACAGACTACCGTACCCTGAGCCCTTATTATGGCAATTATGGTCGCCTTTATCGCGGTGGATAGAGCATTCCTCACTTTCGCACTTATACGTAGTCAGAAATGTGTGACAGATGTATCCGTGTTTATTCACATCGATAAACTCCATCATAATAGGCCTGCTGGTATGCCGAAAGTCATACTTCTTTTCCCGTCCTCTGCCGTCCGCGTCACCGAGTTTAAATGCCCCTGGCTCTAGTTGTTCTACGCACGCATAATATACTTCGCCCGGTGTTCTCTTCCGAAAAGTAGTTGTCATGTGATTGGGCACTTACTACCTACCAAAAATTTTCAATCTTTGAAATCGTTAATTCAAAATTTGGCTTGTAGAGTATAAAATGATATGTAATAGTTAAATATTAATAAATACTTGTACGGCAAAAGCTATTAATTATTTAATTTCTAATTTCAAAATAACAAACTTTATAACTAAGCATTACTGACCATAGGCATAAACTCTTATAGCATAGTTTTAGTTGCGTATACAATCATAGTCCATTGGCCAAATAAACAAGGAATAAACGTTTAACCCATAAAATGATTGTGAAAAATATCACCTTGTATTGAACATGCCAGCAAGCAAGCAAGAATGATTCAGCTAAAAAAAAGAAGAAGCAAGAATGATTCAGCTAAGAAAGAAGATAGCCGTTACCGCTGCAGTTAGGAAATCATTGCCATAATAATACTGAGCGAGAGCAATATACGCTATTATAACAAAAATATCAAAATGGCACATTTATAATCGGCCTGTTTGATATATCCGGTGATAATGCCCATAGTACAGTACAGTCAAGTTTAAAAGTATGTATACACTTTAGTACCTTGTCACTTTAATCGCTTGGATAATTTCATATGGCAGTTTAAACATGACGTTAAATAGACAAGGTACTAAAGTGTATACATACTTTTGAACTCGACTGTACAAGCCAAGAGCTTAGTTTGGTCTTAGGTCCATTTGTGTGACACTGTCCCCCGGTATTTCCTCATTGTAATTTAAACTTTCTTTTAGACTTGTGGCTAAACAGAGATGTTTTTTTAATTTTCATCGTTAACAGATTTGAATTGAAAATGGCTTATTTTTGGGTACTAATAGGAAATCTATAAGATAAGTGATAATGATAACAGTGATAACGTAGAAAGCGTCCCTTTTGCGGAAGTGAACACCTGGTTTTTACAAGCTCTTATTTAACTTGCAATGGGTCGAGATTCTACACGGTAAAAACGATATACTTAGCCTTTAAATTGTTTCCGTATTGTCAACGTTTTGATAACTCTTATATCATTGGCAGTAAAGGCGGCCGAGTCATAAACTATTCTAAAATACCACAAACGCGATATCGTTATAACGCAGTTGAATAGAGGCCTGTTACGAGGGTTACCTTTTAAGTTCTGTCGTTTGCAAACCTCCCGTGATTATAAATTATAAAAACTGGTATCATCATCTTCAAATATTTGAATTTTGAATTCGAAAACAAAAGAATGTCTCGAGATCGGCCAAACCGTTTTACTACAGCTTCGGTTAAAAGTTGACAGGGCCTATATTCAGGTGCGTTAAAACGATATCGTGTTTGACTCGTTTAAGAATCGTTTATGTCACAGTCGCCATTATTGTAAATGACATAAGAGTTATCAAAACGTTGACAATACGGAAACACGTCAAATACGATATCGTTATACCGCAGTTGAATAGGGGCCCTGGGCCTCTATTCAGGTGCGTTAAAACGATATCGTGTTTGACTCGTTTAAGAATCGTTTATGTCACAGTCGCCATTATTGTAAATGACATAACAGTTATCAAAACGTTGACAATACGGAAACACGTCAAATACGATATCGTTATACCGCAGTTGAATAGGGGCCCTGGGCCTCTATTCAGGTGCGTTAAAACGATATCGTGTTTGACACGTTTAAGAATCGTTTATGTCACAGTCGCCATTATTGTAAATGACATAAGAGTTATCAAAACGTTGACAATACGGAAACAGGTCAAAAACGATATCGTTATAACGCAGTTGAATAGAGGCCCTGGTCAGTTGTGAAAATGGAAATTTCCAAGGAACGAGCGATATTATTTTCCGAATTCAAAAAGGGTTTAACACGTCTTCAGTGCTTATAAGAGCCGACTACGGTTTTTAAAAATCCTTTACTTCGTTATGGTCAGCATTTTAGGTTCACTTTTTCATATTTTTTATAACATATTTTTTTGTACTCTATCTAAATCAAAAGAGGTTTGAATCCACGACTTTTTATATGTTCCGAATTAAAGGGATAATGAAGCACTATGCAACCGGACTGAGGAACATTGGTATTTAGAATTTCAAGGTGGTGGTTCTAGTCTTACGCATCGAGAAGGCCGACAAAAACAGCCGTAATCCAGAAAAACATTAATGCTATACGGCACCTGATCGTCACAGATCGCTATGCGACATACCGTGAGAAGGAAGCTTCATTAAGCATTTCAGGGACCAGTGTTCAAAATATTTCTCATGATCACTTAAAAATCTTCTTGGCTAAGAATACCTATTTATTATTCGTTATTAATGTAAGTACATTTTCTTTCATACTTTTAACTACGTGTGTATTTAATTGAACCAAAACAAATATTTTTTTATTAATCCTCTGTCTGAAAACTAGTGAAATCCATAGCTGTCCAATTTTGTTTTCGTCTAATCCAGAGCAAAAGGATGAAAAGTAATTTGATATTTAGGCTGTTTTTAGTTTCGGTCCACATATTATTATAAAGAGTGTTTTTTTTATTTCTCACGCTCTAAAATGACTCATAGGCAGAGACATGTTTAGGCGGACTAAAGTGATACATTTAATCCCAAGTTACAATATTATTATTTTTTATTTCCTTATAAAAAAACACAAACGGCCAGATGCATGTTGCCATTTGAAGATGTTGCCCCTGTCGGCGGAGTGTGCGGTGTACCCGGTGCAGGGCAGGCTGGGGCTGTGCATACAACCTCCACCGTCTCAGTATTCGTTTCGGAAATGTTGTCTATGGACTATTTGTTATGTTATAGCCCCAAAAACAACCTTGTTGTTCTCTCATTCTGCATTACAGTGAAGGGTTGAGAGTAAAGATGATAGCGCTATTGAGTTGTATTTTTTTACGTGGCTATGTTAAAACTATAATAATTTAAGATTTGTTTTTCTTGCAATCGAAGTGAAAAGTAGAGTGTTTAACTCGATAGTCGAGAGTTAAAAGCCATAATGACAATCGAGTCATAAATGGCTTACTTTAGTCCCTTGATGGCCAATCTACTATTACTCGTGCAGCAATGACAATTAGGTGGACGAAAACGAATTGTGTAATGGAGTAACCAACGAAGATTATTTTATAGATGAAACAGAAATTATATTTTATTTGTTGAATGGTAAAATATTACACCTGCCTTTTCAGGGACGAAAACTAAATGTTTCGCAGATTACGTAATTTAGTATTAGGTCACTAAAATTTTAAAGTTTGTTGATAATATAGCCATATTACCTGCTACATAATTTAAAGTCTTTAACTGAGGTGGCAGCTTTGACTTTGTTTTAAGGTACCGTTTCATGATAGCCCAATTTCGCTCAATTCGGTATACTTCTTTGCAATTGGGAGGATTAATCTCCTTATCCACTATTTCTACCTGATTGACTTTATACCATTCCTTCGTTGTTTTAGAGTAATGACAAGAAGCCAAGTCCGGCTAATAAAAAGTGCTAATCCTGTGCACTCATAAGAGTGGTGGTAGTAATCTTTTCTGTAAGCACTCGTTACGGCACACGGTAGCGTGCAAAGTCCCTGTAGTGAAGAATGTTTGCGTTCGCATACCTCATTTAAATCGCTTGCCACGCTAATTCCTTTCTTGCCGAATTTGTCGATGTTGATGGCCTTATCTTTTCGAGTAACCTTCTTATTAGGCGGTACCGTAATATATTGAGGTCGTGGTAAGTAGACCAAGGTCGATAACTTTTGAAAACAAAAATGAAAAGTAGGATGAAACACATTGGAAAAGAAAGAATATTATTGCAAAATGTGCAAAACGAAACACCCTAATCGACACCCATGGGCCAACTATGATTGACAGCTAGTCAGCTATAATTAGTAATGACATGACCCTTATTTTGGCCGATTCGGCGTCTATTACTTGGCCGATATTATGTAAAGCGGTGGAAAACCCGACGGAGCACGGAACTCCACGAGCTAGTTGATTCACAGCGAGTCGCGTGCCCGGCACGCGGTGCGGCGCCGGCCCGCGCTATGCTCCACGCTACTGCCCTCTCGTTCCCACCCACTCGCTTTGCTTATTATTTCATTTCACTAACTTAGTACTACTACGGCGGCTGTTAGAGTTCGACGCGTCGCCCCGCCTCTGTATCGTAAACTCCGATAGTGTTACAATGAACCGTGTATAGTCGTATTTATTAGCAGTGAACGCGAGTGAAAATTAAATGATTAAGTGTAACGTACTTCCACGTTGGTGATAAGCCGCAGTTTATTTGTATTTTCGTGCAATACTACTCACTAGTTAGCGGTCTGTTTACTATGTACCTAGCCAAAGCACATGGTGTGCACCGCATATGCTCGAGTCCCACCTTGCGCACTGCGTAGGAGTAGATAAAGTTTATTATTTAAGTGGATCTCTCGCACAGCCCATTGAATGCCCGAGGCACATCAACGTTTTGTCGCTCTCCCACTTAACCATAAGTCGTGTTGCTTATTTATACCTAACGTTGTTGTTGCTTATCTGGTGGAAGCTGTCAGCGCTGCAGCGTCACTTTAGTAAAAAGTTATCACTAAGTGGGTACAATTTTTGTAAACGTCAAGAATTCTCTATCAAGATAAGTAACAATGAGGTTTTCGGACCTACTTACAATGAGGAAGTAGCGAAGCAATTTTGTTGAATTGATAAACGCAAACGCTAGTATACCTATCGAATTTAAATGTTGGTGTGGATTTGTTTAAAAATATATATTTAATAGGTACCTAGTTATCTACGCAACTTCTGTGTTAAACTGTGTTCTTCAATAATACAATTTTAGGAAAACACCGACGTTACCTATCTTCCTACCTGCCTTGAATTCAGTAGGTAGGTAGGTAATTCTTGATGTAAGTTAAAGAAATAATTATCTCTTAGGCCTGGTTTAAACAAAACGCGCGTAGGTAGGTACCTATCTTCTAATGAATACTTGACTGACGTGTTATTTTTAATGAGTTTGAGGTTGGTAGGTAGGTAGGTACAGGGCCGGATTATCCATAAGGCGGGTTAGGCAACTGCCTAGGGGACCCGCATCGACTAGAGGCCTCGTGCACGCACCAAAAAAAAACATTTCATCGAATGTATTTTAAAAAGTAAGAAAAGCGGCCTTGAGATTTGTATTGCCTAGGGGCCCTGATGAGCTTAATTCGGCCCTGGGTCCGTACCTACATATAAACGTAACAGATACCAATTAGCGCATAGGTATTGGACTTGTTTCGAGGCGCTGGTGGATAAGCAATGAGGATAAAATAAAGAACTAAAATGGAAGTATCTGTTCAACTAGGTAGATATGATTTGTAAATAATTGCTACAATTTAAGTGAAAACTAGAATCCTACCTAATACCTATACCTAATAAAACTACTTATTAGGGTACGTTCAAATAAAATTATAGATGAGTATTCTTTAGGAATGGATGATCTAATAGGGCAGCTCAACTATAATTTAGAGTTAGTTCAGTCACTGGAGGACGACCACACATGTGTCTGTCAACACAAGAGCGACTGTCCGGCCCCCGGTGGACTGAAGCAGAGTTTGTGTGTCAGTGTCCCTACACAAAAGGAATATGATGAGAAGTGTTCCTTTCATAAAAACTTAAATAATAATAGTAATACCAATTTGACATCCAAACCTGACATAATTAGATTGGTAGCAATATGGGCTCATTATTGAACTCTTACACTAAGGGACATAGTGTGATCAGCAACTGTTTACCTCTAAGCAGCTTGGAAAATATCCCTAATAAAATTTTAGAGGACAGCTATATTGATATAGACACGACTTTGCTTATTCTTGTAGGAAATAGAGAGAATGTAAACAAAAATAAACTAATTAATTTTTTTGAAACTTTGAATAGCCTTAGTGTGAAAAAAATCATATTGTTTACATTCCCTTATTGTAAACAGTTGTCACAGTTGGAAAATGACATAAGACATAATTTAAATGTGACACTTTATAACATGTGTACATATAATAAAAAAATTGACATTATTGACTCTAACAATTATGTTAGCAATTATTATATTTTAACAAAAGGTAAATTTTACCTGTCTAATTATTTTAAGAAACAGATAGCTATGTCGCTATCCTATTTTTTTGACTTTGCAGCCAAGAATTTGGCTCGTGCTGCTATTCAGCAACCTGACAGGTATATGGAACATGTTCCAATTACTATCAATCATTTAAATTAAATGACAAGACAACAGAGGAGCTCAACCCTGGCAACCAAAATTGTAATAAATATAAGGACAAATTTAGCAGCAAAGTATCTAATTATATCACTCTGGTTCACCAGAATATTCAATGTATAAGGAGTAAAGACCTGCAAGTCGAGTTATTTCTTAATAGTAATAGCATTGATATTTTATGTATAACGGAACACTGGCTAACTAGTAACGAAGCTATGTTTAATTTTATCAACCACCAGGTCGGCAGTTTATTTACAAGAAATAGCTCGATACATGGCGGGTCGTTAATCATATTAAACAATAAATTAAAATTTAAAGACCGTAAGGACATTGTGTCCTTATCTGTTGAACGAATATTAGAACTCGCTGCAATAGAGTTAGAGCAATTCATAGTTGTATGTGTATATAGGCCACCATTAGGCAATTTCGAAATTTTTGAAAAGATTATGGAAACTGTTCTAATAAAATTATCTCATTCGAGAAAAAAAACAATTATATGTGGAGATTTTAATGTAAATATTTTAGAAAACAGTCCACTAACCAAAAGATTAATAAATCTTTTCAAATCTTTCGGCCTGACACATACTTTTATGGAGCCAACTAGAGTTACTAACACTAGCGCCACGTGTATTGATAACATTTTTACTGATATAATTCCTATTGGTAAGAGTGTGATCAGCAACCTGGAATCGGATCATTTGGGTCAATTAATTAAATTCAAGTCCGTATCTAATAATATTCCAAAAAAAGAAATTACTTTTGTGCCAATAACTGCAGACCGTGTGGAAAGAACGAGACATAACCTAGTGCATAATTTGCCCTTTCTAACAACTGATAAGGGACCCAATGACATGTACAACTCATTCTTTCACACATTCATAAAACAATTTAACGCAGTATTTACATCCAAATCGGTTGTGGTTGGTGGTGCAAAGGTTTTCAGTGACTGGGCTACTGCGGACATACATAAGCGTAGAAAAATACTGTATCAACTATATGAGGAACGGAGGTATAACGCGAGTGAGGAGTTTAAGGAACATGTCAAACAGTATTCTAAGCAATTCAAGATAGACTGCCGTATAACTAAGCGAAATTTTTTAAGTAACAAAATCTTGAATAGTTCTGATGTTATTAAAACGACCTGAAAAATAATTAATGAAGAAACAGGTCGCCGAAAAAAGAACATTAACGACTATCGTTTAAAAGTAGATGGTAAAATAATAGATTCCAATCCAGATATCGCAATTGAATTTGAAAAGTTTTTTACCGATATACCAGTGTCCACGACTAAGTGCTTGAACTCTTCGCCTGCGTCTGCCATTGTACTTTTAGAAGATAGCGTGCCTGAATGCAGTATATACTTTGAATTCAAGCGCGTTACTGCCTTGGATGTAATTAAGGCATTCAACTCAATCAATATAAAGAAAACCAGTGACCTTTGGGGAGTGTCGGTCCATGTACTCAAATCCTTAATTGAAGTCATAGCATCTGACTTAATGGTCGTATTTAATCACTGTGTTGATTGTGGTGAGTTTCCTGATCTTATGAAACATAGTAAGATAATTCCATTATTCAAAACGGGTAGTACTTTTGACCCCACAAATTTTAGACCAATATCCATACTACCCACTTTCAGTAAAATATTTGAGAAATTGATTTTGTCACAGTTAGCGAAACATTTTCGGTATAATAATTTATTACACAATAAACAATTTGGTTTTACTCGGGGTCGCTCGACAACCGAAGCTGGTGTTGAGTTGATTAAAAACATTTTTAATGCCTGGGAAGGGTCACAGGATGCTTTAGGTATTTTTTGTGATTTGTCCAAGGCCTTCGATTGCGTTAACCTTGACACATTGATCAGGAAACTACACCACTATGGAGTTAGAGGTACTGCGCTAAACTTAATAAAAACGTACTTATACGGGAGAATACAAAGGGTAGACGTGAATGGAGTACGATCACCTGGGTCATTGGTCTCAATGGGCGTACCACAGGGCTCAATATTGGGTCCATTTTTATTCCTCATCTACATAAATGACTTACCTTACCTTATAAAGGACAACCATGATATAGTATTGTTTGCTGATGATACGTCACTTGTGTTCAAAGTTAAACGACAACAGCAGTTTAATGTCGATATAAACAATGCTATATCAAAAGTAGTCGATTGGTTTAGTGTTAATAATTTATTACTGAATGAAAAAAAGACTAAATGTATAAAGTTCATGACTACTAATGTGAAAAATAGTCAAACTACTGTAACTATTAAAAATGACAAACTAGACCTAGTTAATGATACAGTGTTTCTTGGTATAACGTTAGACTCCAAGCTCCAATGGGGTCCTCATCTTGCTGGATTGGCGGGTAGACTCAGTTCAGCAGTTTTTGCAGTTAATAAGATTCGGCAATTAATAATTATCTAAATACCGCTCGATTAGTTTATTTTAGTTACTTCCATAGTATTATGTCATATGGTATTTTACTGTGGGGTAGTGCTGCTGATGTAAATAGCATCTTTGTTCTGCAGAAGAGGGCTATTCGTGCTGTCTACAAGATGGGCCAGAGAGACTCGCTTAGAGATAAGTTTAAAGAAATTAATATATTGACAATGCACAGTCAATACATTTATGAAAACATTATTTATGTTCATAAAAACATCGCTAAATTTAGAAAGAACTGTGACATACATAATGTTAATACCAGAAATAAATATAAGCTCGCAGTGCCCTTCACGCGGCTCCATAAAATAAAAAACTCTTTTATGGGTAATTGTATTAGGTTCTATAATAAGCTCCCAAGTAATGTTACTGAACTATCAGTAAATAAATTTAAGAGTTACGTTAAGCGTAAACTAATTTCTAAAGCATATTATAGTATTAAAGACTATATTAATGATAACAATGCAATGCTTGGGACTGAATTGCTTGTAATAAAATGTTTAGTCCTTACGACAAAAGGTTGCGAAGCTCGAAAAAAAAAAGACATTCGACAGAGTTTCTTACAGGTTCTTCTCTGATCGGTCGCGATTTGAACCTGCAGTCAATTTAGGCTAAGTCGCTACTATGTATGACGTTTCAAAAGAGTTTATTATTTGTAAACCTACTTGAATAAAGATTATTCTGATTCTGATTCTGATTGAAAAATGTCCGGCATTTGCTTTTGATTTATTCTCTTTACTGATTTACTCTATTCACTGGACATTGGCGAAATCACTGCGGAATATCGCGGTGGACCGCCATTAATATGAAAAAAGAAGAATTTCCATGGCTAAGCCCTCCCTTGCAGTCTTGGAATGACATCCGGTCCTCTTCCAGTATTCATAAAGGTCGTCATTATGCGTCTATCCAACCAAATATCCCAATTAAGCCTTGTTTTTTTCGCTTTCGTCAAGCTGATAGATTTGTGACCACCACCCTTTGCCGCCTCCGTTTTGGTCATGCTTGTACCCCAGTCCACTTAGCTAAGATCAGGGTAGATAAGGATAGCTCTCTTTGCGAGTGCGTTTTGGATGAAGGATATCCCGATCATATTTTCTTTTCTTGCTCAAAGTTTTCATGCTCACTTTACGACATAATCCCTTTAGAATTTCCTCGTCCTGTAAATATGAATAACTTTTTAACTCTTGTAAATAGTCCATTCATTAAACATTTAGTCAATTTCATTTATAAAAATAGAATTAAATTGTAATAAATAATGTAATTTCCGTTTTGTATTTATACTTACGTAACCTAAACTTACTTTTTTTTATTTATCTTTTCATAACTATTAACTTTCTTTGTAAACGTGTGTCTTCCTTAAACCTGACATTGGCGAAATCATAGTGGCAACACAAATGAAAAGCCACAAAGCAAAATTCTATCTATCAATTCAACGGTTCTTTTCTGTTAGCTTGCGTTTCATGTGATCAGTGTTTTTAGAAATATTTTTAATGACCTCAGAACTAACCCCGGACTTTCAATTTTGCCGCTTTACTCTACGACCTTTGCACGATATTTAGACTACGATTTACTTTCGACCCCTTTAGCACTGCTTCTTGAACACAGATTTCTTCAATTCACGACGACTCTAGTAACTCAAATATTGTAGGCAAACATATAGATTTGATTTTAGTATGTTTAGTAAAAAGTCTAGCATTTGCATTCAGAAAGTATCATTCGGGGAAATGGAACTGATGATGAAGACCACAGATGGCCATTCCAACTCCTCAACGGTACCTATTTTAAGGGTGGCGATAAGATATCTCGATTAAGATAGTTGAGCGACTACAACGAAGAATATTTACTTGTTGAAATATGACTATGACTTTCCGGCGGCGTTGCTTGCGGCGCGCTTGAACTTAAAGTTTCATATCATCTAATAAGTGGGACTACGGAATAGCGTTTTATGATCACTAAAAAGTATAAAATAAAACAAAAGGTCTAAAAAACGAAAAACCGCCTTCAAAAACGCAAAAAATAACTTTTAAAATTGTAGGCAACTGAAGTTGGCGACCACAATATATATTCACCAAAAAGTCGACTTCAGTTGGACTAACATATTACGTACGCAAACTACGCAAAATAGTGTTTTTACATAAAGCAATTTTTAATCGTAATTTTTGTTTTTAATCGTACGGTGAGTCAAACAAAGATGAAACTTGTTGATTCATCAATTCATCATTATACCTACGTCATTTTAAGAACATACTTAATTATAATAAAGTACCTATCACAGCAGTTTTTTTTTATTGTTCTGTTATTGCAGTCATGTCATCATGAGAAAAAAAGGAAGCGGCCGAAGCCGCTGGCGGGTCGCTAGTATACTTATAAGTTATAAAAGAAGAAACTGACAGACTAACTGACTTAACAACGCACAGCCTAAACCGCTGGGTCTACAGATTCTAAATTTGGTACGCTATTTGGCCGAAGGCTAGGGATGCACTAATAAAAGTATTTTCCCCTAAAAAAATCATCTCCTAAAAACAGTTACCATATTTGTTTTGGTGTCGCTTAAAGAAAAGGTAAAAAAATCCTTCTTTATAACGCCGAGTAATGTATCATTGGATATCTCTTAAAAATCATCATGTACCTACTTAGTTACTTGTTATTTATTATATTACCAGTGATCGGGGAAAACGGTGCAAAACTTTAACAAAACTTACATTACAGACATAAAAATATCAATATCCTTATACCAAATCCTATACTCTGATATAGAGTTATTTAACACTAATCTGCCAATAATATTGTCATTTCCCAATAATATTATTATCTTTGGTGGTTGTAAGTTCTCCTTTATGTCAGCTTTACAAGTTTTGTTAAAGTTTTGCACCGTTTTCCCCGATCACTGGTTATTACACACAAGGGACCGTTTGGGAAAATATTGAATAAACACAAATAGAGTTGGTTGCGTGTCCGTCTCTCCTCCCCTACAAATAAAACTATGAGTAATAAAAATCTGAAAAATGACTTAAATGAGAGAAAATAGTTAATTTAAACGGTTAACTATCTATCACAACTAAATAAACTTGTTTGCAGGACTCGGATACCAAAAAATTTTCAAACCGTTATTATGTACGTGACGCAAAACTTTTTGATTGCGGTTCCGTTCTCATGAACCGGTTTTCTTTACCGGTTTTTGGAGGATCCTTTATCGAAAGTCATTTCGAATTACTCGGTTTCGAGCTGAAGAACCATTTAATCTAGACGCAGGTAACCTTACCGGGATTTGAAGCCAGGACCCGTAGCTTCGAAGGCAGGGTCACTACCAACTAAGCTAGCATGTCGTCTCTAGCCCGGTTTCTATTATTAAATAAAAGTTACCTAAGTACCTATGGGTACCTACTCAATTTAAATGTGTTTGCTTTGGCCTTATTAGGTACATAATATTGTCAGTAATGATAACCTACTTTTTAAAAATATCGTAAATTAACCATTCCCAGAAACAGCGTAGGTACCTACGTACCTATAGGAATTTAATTATGACATTTATGACGGCGTCGCGTTCACAAGCTTGTCTCGGATTCCTTTTATTACCAGACTGCGTCTGCCATAGAGAGTATAGTCCGACAAGCGGCGTAAGGCTAAATAAAACTTTTAACAATAGCATTTTTTGTTTTCAATGGTCAAAGTCGTAATGCGTACGAATAATTTTCAACATTAATGCTGCTTCTTTAAATCTAAAATGCATTGTGTTCCGCAAACAAAGATATCTCTAAGCATGCACAGGGTTATCAAAACTGTAAATTGAATCTTTTACAATAGCTTAACTTATTAGCTTATCCTTATGGCTCTTTACCCTTACGCCGCTTTTCGGACTATACCTCTGTTTTATATTTTGCCTGTTTGGTTAGAAATCAGGTAAACAACTTCAATCTTTTTGTTTGGAACGAACTCGTGGTGTTTAAAATTAGTGGAGTATAGGTATTCCCCGTGTGGTTGCCGGGTTAGAATAGTGCCACTCCATGTCTTCCGGACGGATGTCGTAAGGGGCGACACAGGGGATAAGGGCTTGTAGACCTTGTAGTTTTATAGATGGGCTTGCAACCTGTCACGAATATACTGGTAAACATCTACTTAAGTCTGATTGTGTAAAATGCAGTTATAAAATTATCGGACGACACGCTAGCCTAGTTGGGAGTGACCCTGCCTTCGAAGCTTGCGGTCCTGGGTTCAAATCTCGGTAAGGGCAGATATTTGTGTGATGAGCATTTGTTCCGGAGTCTTGGATGTTTTCTATGTATTTAAGTATTTATTTCTCTATCTAAGTATGTTTATCGTTGTCTAGTACCCATAGTACAAGCCTAGAGCTTAGTTTGGGACTAGGTCAATTAGTGTGACATTGTCCTGTGATTATTATTATTATTATTATCACAAGTCTTTTTGCTATTTCTGTAGCTTTGTCTACCCTACTCTGGGAATGAAGACGTGATATTATCTATGGATGTTGGTAGGTATTCTATAGCATAGCCACTTAGAACTCGAAGGTAGATAAAATAAAATAAATGTTTTAAAAAACAAAAAACTGCCTTCAATAACGCAAAAATATACTTCTTTTAAAATTGCAGGTACCTACTTACGTAACAATTATTTTATTTTATACTTTTTAGTGCTGTTACGAAGTCCCACTTCTTAGTTGATATGAAACTTTAAGTTACTTATTTCAAGTTCGCCGCAAGCAACGCCGCGGGAAAGTCGTAGTCACATTTCATCGAGTAAATATTCTTCTTAGTAGTCGCTTTGGTGGACGGTTGAGGATTGCGGTGGCCATCTGTGGTCTTCATCATCTTTCACTTTCACCTCATCACTTTCTGAATGCAAATGCTAGACTTGTTACTAAAAATACTAAAATCGCTACTAAAAATACTAAATATGTTTGCCTACTATTTGAGTAGTTCCCTCAATTCCTCACTGATCCCCTCATCGTATAAGAAGTTCGCGGGCTAGCTACCTATGCCTCTTGCTCACGCGCGCCTTGACCTCATTAATGCGTGGTCAAAATCTTTTGGGTTCCTTATACCCTCTCGGTGTAATACTCGTAGCAGGGGAGAGCGGGGCTGAAAGTGCCAGGGGCAAGTTGTTCCGATGATACCTAATAGAAATGCTGCAATTCGTACCTATGATGTTTGTACACTATGCCGTTGCAGGAGCCGTTGAAGTTGCTTCCTTTATGGTAGAACTAGCGACCCGCCCTCGCTTCGCTCCAGATTAAAGTATTATACCATATAAACCTTCCTCTTCAATCACTCTATCTATTAAAAAAAACCGCATCAAAATCCGTTGCGGAGTTTTAAAGATTTAAGAATGCATAGGGATATAGGGACAGAAAAAGCGACTTTGTTTTATACTATGTAGTGATAGTAGTTATGCAAAAAAACAAAATCGACGGAACAACTAACCCCACGAAATAATGTTTCTGCCTTTGTTTTTTTTTTAACTGCGTTGAAAGTACACACAAAATAAACACATATTTTGACGAATTTCAAATGACCCTTTTAGCGTGTGCGAACTGAGATTTATTTTTTGAAGGAAATGTTCATATTTTGAAAGGACGGAACAACCAGCCCAGGCTGACTATATATATTTTATTGCCATTTATAAGCTGCTTTCCCAGGCACATCAACTGACGAAAATCAAACGTCATCGGAGTCCGAATCTGTAGAATATTAAAATATTGAATATTATTATAAAGCAAAACATGCTAACTTCGATTCTCTGAAAACAATGTTTTGACATTCTATGTTAATATTAGTGACTATTATTTCGAACGAATTTGTTATTTGATCTCGCTACACAACGCCAATGTAGACAATTACCTAGTACCTCGAGATTCGTAAAAAACAATGTGCAATTCACTCCAATCCAATCGTTTGTTCGTGTCTCCGGTGGTAAAGCACCTTCAAAATTGCTATTCAGACATATAATACGATGATCATGATGCATATATGTTTGACCTTTTTAATTAACTAATTAGAGGTAATCATTATTTCCATCACTATTTCATCCTCTACCTAAAGACAATAACAGTCTGGTAGGTATACTTGTTAATATCATTGGCAATCCTAATAGAACTCCACTATACGTAAACTTACGTCAATTGAAGTCCTTAACAAATTTTACGAGATAACTATGTTATTTAATATAATGTACAATAAATATTTAATCTTCACTAATATTATAAAGAGGAAAAATTTGTATGATTGAAACAAATAAACTCAAAAACGAATGGACCGATGTCAAAATTTCTTTTACCATTAGAATGATACATTATCAGAGACTAAAATAGGCCATGTTTTATCTTTCTGCGCGGATGGAGTCGGGGGCAATAGCTAGTAATAAAATATTTTTGCCCTAGCTTTTAGGTCTTTGGAGTGGTTTCTAAACCAAAAAAGGACGTTATCTAGCATTAACAGTAATTTAAGATGGTATTATCATGAATGTAATACAGATATACTAAATAAATATTTCTAGTAAATAACTTTGTATCTACCTTTCGTCCATCAATTTTTCCGACGAACTTAAGAGACGTTACACACGTGGGTTTAACATCTTGTGAATAGGCTTGGAGGTAGGTACTTCCTAATGATTAATTAATGATCCGATGATACGTAACCTAACCTCGTTACCATATCATCTTCCTTTGTCCCACTATGTTAAATACCTGAATCTATATAATTAACCTGCCTTTACGTATATAGGTATATGCATATAGAACTCTCCCGTGAGTGGTTGGCTGACTGCTTGACAGATAGACAAACCGCTGAACGTAGGGACTTGAAACACAGAACTATATCGAGATAGAAGGAAAGAGTGTATGTACCTCGCGTGCCGAAACGACGACAAAAAAGTCATCGTTGCTCGCCGCGATGCTCAGTCCGCTCTCGACCGCATTCCGCGTGTGACGTTCAAGTGTAAAAACAAGATGGCCCCTTGCTCGATAATAAACTGTTCGAACACTACCAAAAAAATTGGAGCTGTAAAAGAAGATATTTTTTTTATCGGTAATTCTCTTTGCCTTAAAATATCTGTTATTAATTGTAAAACAATTTATTTTGTTGGTTAGTATTAATTTCATATAAACAGTAGCGGGCGACTCTGTGTGTAATGCTACTTTTCCACTGCGGCTTTAATTCGGCGCGCCAGATTTGTCATGCATTGAAAACCAGCAAAGAAAATAAAACAATCCAGTCTGTCGAGCGCTTATCGAGACGCGTTCAAGGTTGATTTGTCATTTTCTGTCAAGAGTGAGTAGTGTGTTGTACCCTGCGATCCGATTTCTTAGTCGATTAAAATCGATTTTGAACACAGAAAAAATATAATTATTTTGTAATCCTACTATTACGTTATGTAGCCGTGCGATGATGTAGTGGTCAAAATGAAATATTATTGACGAAAGGACAATAATTATAGTTATATCGATAATTTGGCCCAAAAAGGACCGGCGAATAATCAGAACAGCTAAGCTTGCGTTGCGTGCGTGCGTGCGTGCGCGTGTGCGCGTGTGTGTGTGTGTGTATGTGTTTGCGTGTGTGTGTGTGTGCTCGTGCTATGTCACCCGCTACTGTTTATATAAAATAATGAGCAACAAAATAAATTGTTTTATAAAATAACAGATATCCATCGTGGCGAGCAATGACGTTTTCTAATCGCCGTTTCGGGACGCGAGGTACATTCACTCTTTCCTTCTATCTCGATATAGTGCTGTGTGATAGCCAGAGATCGGACAAATAGACGTCATTACTCGCAAGAATGTGGACATGACTCCAAAGATTTTAATTAAACAAATTAAAGTACATTAATTGATTGCTTACCCTAAAAATAATTTTGATCCTTTGCAAGGCAGTAATAATTAAAAAATAAATGATGCAATGATTTGTTATTGTGTATATTTATTAAAGCAAATAAACAGGTATTTTTATAATTTCTCCGTGGTTATTTTATTCCTTTTTACGGCTAAAATTAACTTATGAGGTGAAAGCTCCTTTCGCAATCCACGGATGTTAATGGAGCAAACTTATATACTTAAATTATTATAATATCAAAGTAATATCTGTTTTATTTATTTATAACTATCCTGCAAAGGATCAAGATTAAAATTCAGTTGAGAAATAAATTAATATAATTTAATTTGTTTAATTAAAATTGGAGTCATGTCCACATTATTGCGAGTAATGACATCCATTTGTCCGATCTCTGGTGATAGCTCACTGACGCTATTCCGTCGCGATCGATGACTCGACTGGAAACGATTTTATTTCATGTTATGCACATCACTAAAACACTCGCGTGACGTCAAAGTACCTATGCAAAGTGTAAAGCTGTGACCACACCGCTGCTTAAAATACGGCGACGGTACGGAATCGCAGTGATGCGTCGTATCCGTACCGTTTTTGACGCATGCTCCACACACCGCTGCTTAAAATACGGAAACGCAGTGACGCGTCGTATCCGTACCGTTTTTGACGCATGCTCCACACACCGCTGCTTAAAATACGGAAACGCAGTGACGCGTCGTATCCGTACCGTTTTTGACGCATGCTCCACACACCGCTGGTCAAAATACGCAGCCGCATCGTGACGTTCCCCATACGAAAGATTTTTGACGTGAACCTTTCAGGCCGATGCTTAAAATACGCTGGTCAACAAATCATACCGTAATCATGTGTACATCATGCGATGAGGAAGAAGTTCTCCTATTGCTGGCATTAGAAGCTAATGAGAATATCGGGTTGATTACTTTACAGTTGTTAATTAATGAGATTGACATTATTTAACAATAGACCTAAGAAGTTACAGAGAAGGAACTGGTATTAAAATATAAAATGGAGTTGCTTGTCTTTTTTATTCGAAACATTTTAGTATGCTGTTTCGCAAAAACCCCATAAGATGACTTACACTGCTTAAAAAAACTTTCATCTATTTAAAAAATAGTAAAATTTTAAACTAAAACAATATAAATGCAAAAACCTCACGTTCACAATAGAAAGCTTATGTCCGACTGTGGATGTATATAGGCGGCTGATCGCTGATGATGATGATGATGATAATGTTATCCGAAGATTTGGCGTGGGTTCTTGTTTTACAAAAGTAACTTACAATCCAGGAAGACAATTGGACTTCATTGATCGGTTTCCTCACGATTGAACGATGCTTTAACTTTATTCAATGATACGTAATGGGTGTTAATTTTTTAAAAGGCATGTCTAGAACAGGATATACTCCGTCACCGTTTTTTAAGCATTGGTGTGGAGGGCATGCGTCAAAAACGGTACGGATACGACGCGTCACTGCGATTCCGTACCGTCAACCGATTATAAAACATTTTCTTGCAAAACATAAAAAAGATGAGAGTATTATGAAGAAACAAAGGTATGTACGCATCATTTGCATCAAATCAATAACGAATGAGAAGGAAATGGTCAATAACTAAAGTGGCTTAAATACGAAAACGAATGTATAATGAATGAAATAATTTAAATATTTATTATTTTTATCAAACGCCCAAAGGCATTTGTGGCCAAAAGTTTATACCTACAAATTGGCCCCATACAATAAAATTCAGCATCGCGGTGGACCAAATAAGGGACGGAGGACGTAACCGGGGTGAACTTGATAGGTACCTTTGTTTAAAACTGGAGGGAGAGTCCAAGTAACTAGAAACGGAGATGCGCTTAATATTGCCCTGGACTGATATAGCAACCACATTGCGGACCACGAATATGCAGGACTTCGATACAACGTGAGATACACTCTGAAGATTTAAACTAGAACCTTCTAAAGTAACAGTGAAATACTTTATTGGAACATTGTAGTGAGAGACCTAATACGAATCGTTTTGTGCATTTTTTATTCGGCTTCAGCTTACCAATATGTTCATCGGTGTAATTTCTTATGTTATTTATTAAGATTTGATTTTAAAAAAGTTCCGCATACGAAACTCATTGTTCGTCGAACTTGGGTGTTTAAAAAAAAGAAATAGTTTAAAGGACACATTAGCTTGTAGAAATCGTTAAACCGCAATTCAACTGCGGCGCTTTGTCAGCTTCGAATGAAAGTCTACATACCTAGAGTAAGTTCCCTAAATATGGACTACCTTATCGATTTATTGAGATATGTCAATCAGTCGTGAAACTATCTGTAATAACATCCTATGCCAAAATTGCAATAAAAAACAAATCCTCTAACAACATTTTCGTTTTTATAAAATATCTCTTACTGTATTTACAAAAGAGGTAACTTAATATGGACCACTAGGTATTTAATACGGACTAGGGGTACAAAATATGGACTATGATATAATCTTAATTTTGCAAAAATTATAAAGAACTTGTTTATGTAATCAGTCTTAAATGACAAGTAAATATATTTTTAAAACCCCGCCGTGATATACCATTATATTTAGCAATATTCCTATCAAAATGAAATATCACTAACACCAGCTTAATTATCATAGTGCAAAAAATCTGAATTATTAAGTTAAAGTAGTCCAATTAATGTGAATCAGTCAAAAAACTATCTATTACTTACATCCTATAATAAAAATGCAATAAAGAAACAAATCCTCTAACAACATTTTTTTATTTATAAAATATGTCATACATAAGCCTTACAACAGAGGTAACTTAATATGGACCGCTTGGTATTTTATACGGACTAGGGGTACAAAATATTGACCATGATTATATTGAGTGTAATATAATCTTAATTTTGCAATAAATATAAGGAACTTATTTATGTAATCAGTCTTAAATGTCAAGTAAATATATTTTTAAACCCTTTCAAAAATTAAATACCACTAACACAAGCTTATTTATAATGGTGCAAAACACAGAATTTTTAAATTAAACTAATCTTATTAATGTGAATCAGTCAAACAAGTATCTATTACTTACATCCTATAATAAAAATGCAATAAAGAAACAAATCCTCTAACAACATTTTCTTTTTTATAAAATATGTCAATCGTGTCTTACAACAGAGGTAACTTAAACAACAACTTTGCTAACAATTATTAGGAATTTCTTTTTACGTTTTCTTTTTTGAACCTCGCAATAGACGTACCGTGGGTTGACGCACCACGTTTTACCAGCAGACTCGATTTCTTTGGAGAAATTAATTATGTTTTTCCTCAAGTTGATAAGCTAATCACTTTATGTCTTTCCACGTCAACCCGAACCCTGATGCCTCCATTTCAAGCACATTTTGCTAAGTGAGCTTCTAATTCGGCAGTAAGTGTAGCCTTTCACTCTAATTTAAAATTTGCCACATCCTCTAGTGATATATCATCTTTTTATTTTCGATGTACGTATGAGGGTCGTTTGGCACGCTAAAAACTTTTGAAGCTTTTAAAACACCAATATATTTTTCACGGATAGCCATTATAGCCATAGCCATTGAGTCTTTGTCCCATATTTGCCTCCTTGATGTCGATGCCATGACTTTAAACAAATAAAATATCGAATATATACTATGGATTAAAGAGTAGTCCATATTGTCATCATCCCTCATAATATGGACCATTTTCGAAACCTCACTATCGGTCCATAATAAAACCTAGTGTCATTTGAACGTTAAACATTTAACAAAAATTATAGGTATGACGTGCAGTTACACATTATATCAAAAATATTCCCTAACGAAAAATTTTTTTTGTAGAATATTGACATTTAAGAATAACTTTCTGTAATTAACGGAGTAATAACCTCACAAATCTCACCGTAAAATTACATAAATCGTGCCTACTATTTCAAAATGGCGATCACTGACGCGCACGGACATGTAGCCTGGCGGCAATCGACTGACAGAGAGGCGCGCAATAATTCCTTAACAATTGACGTTACCTCAAAAAATCTCGATATTCCTTATTTTCGGGCGCTAAAAGGAAAGGAAACAAGAAGCCTTACGACCCAAAGTGAGGTCACTCATGCTTCGCTAAGCTCTGCTAATCTTAACATGCCTACTTAGTGGGTCCAGGACATGTGAGGCCAGATCACTCTCGCCACTACTGCATAAGAGGTGAAGTATAACCATTACTGATACCACCCACCAACATCGGTCATTACTGTTCGTTTGGCGCCATCGGCGTAGGTACATAGGTACAGCCATATCGGTATTCTGTTAACGATGTGGATAAATAAGCGGACCGTCAACGAATTTGATGCTCGCAACGATTAACCCTTTTCTTGACGATGTATCTTATAAGATACATACCATAACATTCACTTTTTAATATTTTTTTGTTAATATTTTTTATGCTGTTTTAAATTCTGAAGAGGTTTGAACTCACGTTTTTTTTTTATTTTGCCAAGAAAAGGGTAGTACGCCATATTTTGTTAAGTTGCTTTTTATGAGTATTTTATTTATCTAATACACAAAATTAATTGGAGCGTATGGTACGCGCCAATTTGTGTAAAGACACTCTATCTAAAATACGGTGCTTGTGAGCCAAGCCTTTAAATTACTCAGTGATTTATGATTGACACTTCTAGCGAAATCCTGCTTTTGATTAATAATCTATGCCTATTACGCAAACATCTTCTTATTCATGTCACAGTTTATTATCTTTCTTCGATTAACTCTTCCATCATTACAAGTAAGAAAAGGACAATTTCAAACTTTCAAGGGTATTTCCCGTAACAAATGATAATTACTAGAAAAGCGTTGCCAGCTCGTCCTTAGGCTTTGTTACCTGTAGAAGTGAAAATATTCCATTTAATTTACTTACATGAAAAAATAAAATAATAAAATTTATAACCTAATAAGAATAAGTTTATTGAAACAAAACACATGGTTACAAACACAGGCATTATCCGGTGGATATCAAACTAGGCTGTCTGAATCTTGAGATCCACGGAATCGGTTGACAAACTGTCCAGAGAGACCACAGTAGGCCGAGACAAGTTTTTTTTATTTTTATCTAATAGCATACATTATTGTGTGTATATGTGTAGATGTGTGTGTGTGTGTGTGTGTGTAAGCTCCCTAAGCACAAATACGCAAAATGTCTTCTGACTCCGTATATGAAAGAGTCGCAAACCACTTTATTAGAATTGACTTGACCTCGTAGGTGGTAACAAGAACATTAACTAATACGCTGTTAAAATGTCTCGCAATGCTCACGCACGGGCACCGTGTATACAAAAAATTGTACACGCACATGAATTGATTTTATCGACATTGTTAATAATTACCTTAAGTATTGTATGTTTGCATATTTTACCCAGTACAGTTTTAGCAATAGAATTTTGACCCAGTACCTTATTTAATCTCAATTTTGACGTGTAGGTATTATAGGTATATTATATATACAGGGTGTTAGGTAATGAGTGGATAATCCTTGAACTACGGATAGAGGGCACTTAGGACGTTATGAAAAAGCTAAAATAGGTCTAGTAAAAGTCGCAAAATCACTATGAACTAAGGAAGTTTTTAAAGCTACTTGACAACTTTTTGAGTAAACTCACTAAGTTACTTTTTCCATACTAAGAAATCTCCGCGTTTGTTTTTCACGTAGTATGGAAAAACAAACTTTGTACGTTTACTCAATAAGTTGTCATGAAAAAAAAACTGGGTATGTAGCTTTAAAAAATTCCTTAGTTCACAGTGATTCCAACCATGCAAGAAACAACGAAAAAAAAAATGAGTTAATACATGAACTTAGGGGTTTTTCGTAACACGGACATAAGGAAAAATTATAAAAAATCCGATTAAAATGACCAATATCTCGAAAACCGTGCGACTTTTACTAGACCTATTTTAGCTTTTTCATAACGTCCTAAGTGCCCTCTATCCGTAGTTCAAGGATTATCCACTCATTACCTAACACCCTGTATATAGACATTGAAACGTCGATAGTAATTTAGTCTTCCCGTCAGAGTCGTGAGTCTGCATGTATATATACCTACAGCCCTTTATGCCTACACTTTATTTTGTCTTAACTATTCGATTACATTGTAGTGATAGTGCCGGGCGACCCGCTGCTCCGGCCGAAACTGCTACAACTGCCGTCACCTGACTGCCGAACTTGAATAACAGTAGCGAGGTAGCGTTGTATGGTACCATACTATTACATACCTACCTACCGTTTTTAGCATAACAATTATTATCCATTAAATAGACATCAATGTTTCACGCTATCATTTATATCAACATTATTGTTATCAGGAAGTACCATACAAAACTGTCATATTTGACGCATCTTGAGACGAGCGTGCAGTCGAGATCAGTTTATTAATACGTCCCTAAGTGTGTTGAAGGCTTGAAGGTGACCCCAAGCGCGCATGCGTTTTGCTCGATAGGCGCCCCGACGCCGCGCTGCTTCCCTGTCTGCCACATGAACGCACACCCTAAATAATCGCCGACCTTGAATGTCTCAAATCCAAACCAGCTCCGAGATTATGTAAGGCGCGGCCTTCAAACGGGTTAAGCATTACGTAACCCCTCGGCTTGCTCGCGGTGGTCCCCTCGAGCACGTTTGCAGATGAATGCATCCGTTCTAAACATAAACAGAAAACCAATGTTAGAACCGTGAAACCGTGAACGTGCAAAGTATTATTTATTACCTCGCTTGACGGCTAACACTAACTGTGAGTCAATGTACGTTACGTTCTTTTTATTCTGTTCACGGTAAGTACCTATCTAGGTATTTCGTTGATTACAAAAACAATATAAATAAAATATCACAGGACAATGTCAAACAAATTGACCTAGTCCCAAACTAAGCTCTAGGCTTGTACTATGGGTACTAGACAACGATTAACTTACTTATATACATACATTTTTACTTAAATACATAGAAGACATCCAAGTACTCGTGCTCATCACACAAAAATCGGCCCTTGGGATTTAAACTCAGGACCCCTAGCTTCGAACACAGGGTCACTACCACTAGGCTAGCGTGTCGTTCGAATATATCCTTATCCTTTCTTAAGTTTCCGCCGTATAGGTGAAGTAAAAGACCTGTTTTACGAAGGCTGTTAGATAAATACCCGTTTATGAAAAAGAAATATGTTTTTGTATGTAAATTAATTAATTATGCATTTATTTTTCTACATAGTCACCTTTTAACTCTGTACATTTATATATTCAAGCTTCAATAAACCAGCCAAAAAGTATGATTTCGAAAAGTCATTAAAATAGGCTTCTGTGGGTTGGTATCATAACGACTACATTGTGAAAACGACCGAATCATCATAAGGTCCAGATTTCAGAAGGAGCATCTCTACAGAAAGCCTATATCTCTGAATGACTTTATAGCATAGCGACTGCTTCTTTAAACGACCTCATCGTTAATAGGCCACATGTCAAATAGACCGGGTAGCAAAACGAATGGTACTCGAAAACACCACATCTTTAATCAGACCACATCTCAAATAGACCAGGTAGCAAACTTACTTCTTGAATTGGTTTCTGTACAAGTACAGTTACATTATGAATAAACGTAGACAAAGTATAACAAAAACTGTAGGTATTTATTGATAAACACTAAATTAAAATTTTAACAATGCTCACATACCTTAAATTAAACAATTTACCCCATTTCTTTAAATAAATTACAGAACTCATAGTGAAATTAAATTTTACTTTTATATTGTTTATTTCTCTTAGAGATAACTACTGAATTTGCGAGTTTCAGCATTTAAAAAACGAAGTATTGTTCAATAAAAAGAATATAACGTTGGTTCGTTAGTAGTTTAAATTAAATTATATTTTATAGAAGAAATGTCTAAAAACTCGAGTGGGTTGAGGTGTCCTTTCTGAAGTGCTTCAAGTTCTAATTTATATTTCCGATCGAACGAAATTTCCTTTTTATTTCGGTTCATTTTATTAAACAATACTTTTCGTTTTTTAATTGCTGAAACCTGGACTCTCTTTTTATAGTAAGTATATAAAAATTAAATTAACGTTGGCTTGTACTGCATTCTAGCATTTAGGCGTCGATGCCATGCCTCTAACGCATTTGTAGTTCTGTGCCTTTGATTTTTTAACCAAACTTCTCAAACTAAGTTTAGAATTTATGATTTCATCACCGTCCGGGGTATTTGCTACAATAGAATTCCATGCATTTTTGCGGGAAAAAGTGGCAAATTTGCAATCATTCTCACATTTTTTTTTACCCTCAGATGTGGCTGCCAGGCCAAACGTCAGCAGCTTTTTTCCAAATATTTTAATTTTAATGATAATAGCACCCCGTAAGAATTGAGTTTTCGAAAATAGTTTTAAAGGAATTTATTTGGCCCAATTCGAAATCACAATTGTATCTTTTTATTTTTGCATCCAGCACATACCGTATTAACGTAAACATTGCATACTCGTAATAGGTGCTTTCACATTTATCGGGCACCAAAGCAAAGCAAATAGGCACGAAGTTAGTCGCGTTTTCGCTGCTCCCTGTATCTACGCTTACGGTATACGAGTATAGTTGATAGAAGGGTTGTGGTACTCTTTTAAACGTGCCGTCACCGAATAAGTATTTGCCTTGTTCAGCATAACATTTTAAAATGTTTCTGTTTTTTTGAGAACAGAATAAAATTATCATTTTGTCACTGTTCAGTTCATACTCAGCTACTAAAAAGGCATTTTGTATCATCTTCGGAATTTCAACAGTCTAACGTCTAGTTCTGTGCAACGCATCCTTAACAGATGTAAAACACGGCATATTTTCGGAATCCTCTTTTTCATTTACTTACAGTTCAGTTAGTGTCAGTTACAGCCTTTTCGTTTTTTTTTCTTACAGATTTCATATTTTTGCTCACAATGACTTTAGCTTTATCAACTACTATATCCCTTATAGCTTTTTTATGATCTGCGTCACATAAATGCTGACTCTCGAAGGACTACATTCTTATCTTTATTTATTGTACTTCCACCACCTAATAAAGATGAGGTTTTTAAAAATCTTCCATCTACAGACTTTTTGGTCTTAACGATTTTATTATATGTATGCATGCATGCATGCGAACGCTATGCAGAAAATAGCTCTGATTATACCAACATTTTGCGTTCTAGTATTTTGCTACCTGGTCTATTTGAGATGTGGTCTGATTAAAGATGTGGTCATTTGGAGAACCAGTCGTTTTGCTACCCACTACCCAGTCTATTTGAGATGTGGCCTATTAACGATGAGGTCTTTTAAAGAACCAGTTGTTTTGCTACCCAGTCCATTTGAGATGTGGCCTATTAACGATGAGGTCTTTTAAAGAACCAGTTGTTTTGCTACCCAGTCCATTTGAGATGTGGCCTATTAACGATGAGGTCTTTTAAAGAACCAGTTGTTTTGCTACCCAGTCTATTTGAGATGTGGCCTATTAACGATGAGGTCTTTTAAAGAACCAGTTGTTTTGCTACCCAGTCTATTTGAGATGTGGCCTATTAACGATGAGGTCTTTTAAAGAACCAGTTGTTTTGCTACCCAGTCTATTTGAGATGTGGCCTATTAACGATGAGGTCTTTTAAAGAACCAGTTGTTTTGCTACCCAGTCTATTTGAGATGTGGCCTATTAACGATGAGGTCTTTTAAAGAACCAGTTGTTTTGCTACCCAGTCTATTTGAGATGTGGCCTATTAACGATGAGGTCTTTTAAAGAACCAGTTGTTTTGCTACCCAGTCTATTTGAGATGTGGCCTATTAACGATGAGGTTGTTTAAAGAAGTAGTCGTTTTGCTACCCAGTCTATTTGAGATGTGGCCTATTAACGATGAGGTCGTTTAAAGAACCAGTTGTTTTGCTACCCAGTCTATTTGAGATGTGGCCTATTAACGATGAGGTCGTTTAAAGAACCAATCGTTTTGCTACCCAGTCTATTTTAGATGTGGCCTATTAACGATGAGGTCGTTTAAAGAACCAATCGTTTTGCTACCCAGTCTATTTTAGATGTGGCCTATTAACGATGAGGTCGTTAAAAGAACCAGTCGTTTTGCTACAAAGTCATTCGGAGATATATGTATAAGGTAGTAATCACACGGAGCTAGGTCCGGTGATACGGAGCATGCGGAATCGTGTATTTTGGCCATTGCAATGCTGTGCGCTTCAATCAGTATACTCGTATAAACTTTTTGTATAATTTAATTTAAGTAACTGCGATATGCATAACAAACGCCCAGTACATTTTTAAAATGTAATTTTTTCTAGCATAGCAATCACATAGTATTACACTCATTTAGCATTATATTTTATAATATTCTATAATATTCATATGGGATAATGCCATTTGATATACTATACTATACTATATTTGATATATGTACACTAAGAATAATTATTAAAAATTATAAAAACATCTGCAATAATGATCAGGTGATATAACTATTTATAAATTATAATATGTTTAAATGAAGGTCATCTAAAGCAATTTACTAAATTAGGTTCATTTCACTTTGTGCGAAGCGCCATAACTACGCGGAATAAGAAACTCCGCGTGCGCGGAGCTCCGTCAACATATTTTTGAATTTATTTTTAAGTAACTATTATACTAAGTATGATTCATTTATAATTATTCAGAATTATTATATTAAACATACGTTATGTATTTAAATATTATACAAATTGACTATGATACCATTAGTGCGTTATGCACTTCGTTATTATACACACTCATAATTATGATTCGAGGCATTATTCTTTCTATCACCATGCATTGTAATATTATACACTTTGATCATCATACAAATAAATACAAGAAAATTGACCATTTGTTTTTATACTAAACACACCTCCTTGTTATATATCATTTACTTTATTTTACCTACGTGCTTTACTTATTTCGCCACTATTAAAGAATAAAAGTTCAGAGATAAAAATACCTCTTTGATCATAGAGCATTTTCAAAACTTTCTGACAAATATAATATTGGTGTTTGGATTGTCATACAATTATTCGAATTTTATATTTTGTGAATTTAGCCAGTCACTTACGATAACTATATGGCTTTGTTTGATGAAGAAGATTATCAACAGTTTACGAGACAATGGAACGCGAAGATGAATAAAAATACTCTTCGAAAGGGAAATGTTTATTATGGTAACTAAAAATCATACCTACATCATAACTTCATTACATACATCGTTTTTTAAGATAATTTGAATTAAATTGCTTTCTTTATCATACAGTGCCAACTTTCTGTCCCTGCATAAAAAATAACAAACATATCAACAGCTTAATTTTTCACGATTGCTGGGAAGACGTCATAGAAGTGTTTCGCTGTTTCGAGTAAATAAAGGCTTTGAAGTATTTTTCAACAACTATTTAGTATTTATCAATCAGACCTGTCCCACCTGTATCGGAGAATAAATAAATCTGCCCTGACAAAGACGGCTCACTTATCTCCAAACATCCATTTGATCAATTTACTTTATAATTAAATTAAATGAAAATAGTGAATAATAATTAGCACAAATAATTAAATAAAAACATTGGTTTGTTCCAGAAAATGCGGTAGTTGATAATTGCATATGTTTAATACAAACATCAGCTTTACAATAAATGTTAATGGAAATACCTTCACAGACATATGGTGAGTTTAGGGTTACTGTCATAAATGTAACTGAAAATGATAATATTAATACTGTACATTATGCGACTCTATTAATCTTGTTCTATCACCGTGTTGCAATTATTATGCTGTCCGAGCTATAATGATAACATTAAACTTCGCAACTGATTTATCGATACGAAATTATTGATTGTCACACATAACAAAACATTAAAATTCTAGTTAAATATTGCTAGTTTACTTCGGATGGTGATATTCTGCATTTCTACGCTTTAACAAAGCTATCTGACGATTACAATCCGAAATATATTAGCTAATTTATCGATTTGATTTTTCTTGGGAGATAAATGAGATCTGCATTCGAACACAACACACGTCATATTGCTGTTTATTGTTCTTCACGTTTATTTTATATAAATAATTGTTGTTAAAATAAATTCAAACAATCTTGAAGTCGCAACGGCAGCCCGCTAATGAAAAAACATACACAAAAAAAAAACATGACATCTGTTTGACACCTAGCTTATGCCTAGCTCAATACCATAGACTATCTTTAAGAGATTTTTGTTTGGAGGCTAATTTACGACCATAGTGACATGATCACCAGTAGGTGACCAGGGGTGTACTGCTGTTTTTAGCAAGAACTGGACACTATAATTTGTCCTTTTTTTGAACTTATTGAACATTCATATTGAAATTTTCGAGACAGGTAGACCTGGCTTAGGTTTTATGGTTCCTTCTATGCCTTTAGTTCTTATTCTATGGTCCCAGATTCGTATTCCATTCTCCGTTGTTACTTCTAAGGTTTAATTTGTTTGATTGTGACATTTTTAAAAGATTTCACAATCAAACAAATTAAACCTTGTTTTTATTAATCTGACAAGAAAAAAACTCATTTTAATCAGTCAGGCCATTCTGAAACGTGTGAATGTCTTGTCTTGGCTTGGATGAATGGACGCCACCATTGATGCTAAAATTATAAGTGGTAGAATTATGACCATATTTATTGTATTAGGTAGCATACGACCACGGCTACCCTCTGAACTTCACTGGAAATAGCGATAAACGCCTTTTACGCGGACAAAGTCGCGGACAAAAGCTAGTAGACAATAACTATTGAATAAATTGTACAAAAAAAATACAGATGACAATATTTTCTTATTTTATACTTTTTTGAGCGTTTTTTAGTAGTCGGGTTTTAGTTATTGAACTTATTTTTTTTACCTAGCCGTGTTAACCCACGACCAGCTATATGTTGCCTACTCTCGAGTTCAAAGATTCGAAGATGTAAAAATCCAAATTATCAATACCGCTGAACAAGGTTTGAAAGGTGACAAGTATTTAACGAAAAATATTTCATATAGAGAAATTTAAACAAAACAAAAGTTGTTCAGTTTATTGGACTGAGTGCCACAATTAATGTATACGACACAATATATTATATGGTATAAAGATCTATGCCTCGCCAAAATATTTATCGGTTGAGAACCGATAATTAAAGACTGTACACGATGAAATCCGGTCGTGCATGCTCTGGTGTATTTTTTTAATGAATGCTAATTTTCAAGCAGCACTTTTTTGTAATAGTCAGTGGTTATGAAACTACATAATAAAAATACAATCGTAATCAAATATTAGAGCGTCTGTGACTTAGACCATTATATAATCTACAGTACCAATATTTATTTGTACACCTTCTTACCAAATTCTCCTCTTAAGAAAATTTTATCATAATTAATCATACGAGTGCAAGCATTATACCTTATTACATTATTTTTCCACAATAGTTAATACTTTTCTAATTGTATTCAGATTGAGATATTTCTGAGGTTATTTAACTTTGACGAATTTGACTTTTAGACAAATAAATTTCTCCCATAAAAAACAACCTTCGTGCTTGGAGTAAAAAACTTCCTGACTACTACAAATGAGTTTCAAAAAGTATTTTTTTGGTAAGAAACGTTCTAATGTACGTAAAACAGCTTGTAAAAATATAAATACAGTTGTGACATTGTAGCAGAAAGAGAGTGAAGATTGTCAAAAAACGCTGGTCAGAGGATGAAAGGTATGATGGAATATATTCGGTGAAAACCTACACATGCCATATATTATGATACGATTTTATTTTATTATTATACTATTATAATTATACAAGTTACTTTAAAAAAAACCTGCTTGAAAATATGCATTCATTGTAAAGATACACCAGAGCGTGCATGGCCAGATTTTATCGTGTACAGTCTTTAAGTACAGAAGTATAATCTATCACGAAACTGCTCCTATCAAGCCGAATATTGTATGTTGTGTCCACGTCTAGAAATACACTTTTTGTATTATTATCTCTAGTGCAATGCTCTTTATATTTGTTTTGTGTAGCATTCAGTTTTGTGGCCCTAATAAATATAATATATATATTTATTTATTACCTATCTGCTGAGTTTTTTTAGCAGCGTAGGAGGTTTGGTATTTTGAACCCCCACTCCTCCCACTCCTCCCACTTTGGAGTTATGTTTGCCTACCAAGAATTAGGGACTCAATTTAAGTTGTACGAAAATAACCCATAAGCCATTCCGTGTGGTAACGCGTTACTCTAAAGTGTATTACTTCCCAATTTAAAACTGACTACGGTGGCGGTAGCTAGGTATTTAAAGGGACAGACACATTCGGAACTACACAACTAATGGCAGATGAATTGACTATCCTTCATTTACCTGACACCGATATCAAACTTGACCTAGCAGCCCAAATATAGGCGCGCTGTTTTTATTTCAAGGTCAGGGATTTAAAGGCTAAGCGGGTATTATAAACTTCATTTTAGTCGTATATATAAACACTCCTAAATTTAGTCGTCCTAGCTCGCTTGCAAGGGACGGGATAGTAAGGAAGCTTCTGATCACACTACACTAATTTATGGGCATATCACACTACGCGGTGTTCAGGTAACCTTTCTCTAAATCGGGATGTAATTAGAGAAAGGGAGGAAACACGCTTGTCCAGATCTACCTAAATTCCGGGCCCTGAATGCCGCGTAGAGTATAATACCTACGCCTTTTAGTCACTCAGATCATTCTGCGCTGAGCTCCCATCAGGAGCTCGCCCTCTCTCCGGTGAAGTCGTCAAAGCAGCCATCAGCTGTACAGTTTGCAGTTAAGCGCGACGGCGTCGGACGCGTCGAGTGCGATGGATCCGGGACTGTTCAAACTTCAAGAAATCGGGCTTGGAGTACTTAAAGCCTTGACCGTTGCAAGCATTGAAAAAAAGACAAGATAAAAATATGTTTTTTACTTCTTATGGTTTATGTAAGCCAAGAGTTGTAAAATTTTAAAAGTGCTTCAAATGTACTTTCTGGGAAATTAATATTTACTTCCTGCGTTATAAAATCAAGGATCGGTTTAGTCCTACTACCCTTCAGCCAGGTGTGCCTCTTTGTATGTTTTCACGGTGCCTCACGGTTCCTATTTACCTATACCCAAAATTGTTTATCTGCTAGTTAAATTACTTATAGACAAATTCAAAAGAAAATAGGCGCATTCATAAGTCGTCGAGTTACGAATAACAGCCCGCCACAAGCTGAAACCTATAGATAAATTCAAGTCCTAGTAGGTATTGCACGAAAATCACAGGTAAATAACAGAGGAACGACATTTGTGTTTAATAGCAAAGAATGGATAAATCCTATTTTATGACACCGTAAACTTTGAGAGCAATAACGAAGACAATGCACGGGCTGACTCATTTCTTACACAAGCATCACTCCCGGGAGTCTACACCCCCGTTGGAAAAAGAAGATAGTACAGAAAGCTGGTATTCTACTTTAAGTTCGCAAGATTCGCGTATCGCCATACAAAATGAGAACAATACTAAAGCTATACCTATCAATACTAGGGGCTCCTTTGGCCAGCGAAGCCTGCGGGGTACGCCAGGGGCGCCCTTTGAATGCGCTTCAAGCCCTCGGGACAGGTACCCTAATTTTGCTAGTTACTTCCGTGAAGTAATGGAATCTCGAAGTTCATCTTCTCAAAATAATTACCACACTCATCATGGCGACTACTCGAGACACCGTGGCGACGGCGAAAGGTATCAAATCGGTGTCAATACATACCACGCGCCCCGCCAAGATCAACGGCACTATGTTTCGCCGCTCTTCAATGATGTCATGGATGATATACAAGAAAACGCATATAGCAAATGTGACCGTTACGGTGAAATTAGCAGTACCAAATTAAACCATATTCCTTTTAAAAACCGTTTTGATAATAAGAGTTTTGCTCAAAAGTTAAATGAAAGTGCCAGCGGTTCTAAAGAGCATCATCATTCGCATGAGAGGCGAGGGTCGGGGTCAAGCTCTGGTGGCAGTCGACACAAGCACCACTCCATACAAGAGCTAATCCGAACGTTCGGCAAGAAGGTTGGCCACTGGCGACACGAGGCGGGCGAGGGCCGGCGGGGCTCGTGCGCGGCGCCGGCCTCCAGCGACAAGGACGCCGCACCGGCGGACACCGACGAGTTTCGCTCGCGCTCCAAATCGCTCGATGGCTACCATCTAAACCGGATACTCAATAAACCAGTGTTAGAAGATTGTGGTGCGACCTATCACATATATGATACTATTTTAAAAGAAGGTAGGTGACGTTTTCATGGTGCGAAAAATCTTTTTTAATTGGTTTCTTATGCCAATAATAATAACACCATACCTTTTAATTCTAAATATTAAATTGTGTTGCTGACGCAAATCTCTCAAGGCATTGCAAAGGGCGCAATTTTTATATTCATTTTGAGCCAGTATTTAGACACATTTGAATCTTTGTTTACCATTTGGCGCTGTTCGAGGAGCGTATGGGAGCGTGCGTGAAATAAGTATTGAAGATTGCCTTGAGATCATATTCGTTTATTAGTACATTACTGCAGAGACCGCAAAAAAGGCGTTGCGGAACGACTATGAGTTCGAACGACACCCTTCCAGGCCGAGGATTGTACAGTTACTTAGTTCTTTTCTCCAACAATGCGAGAAAATATAAGAAAGTTTATTTTTTATACGTTAAAGTTGTCTACGATGAAAAAAATGACGCGTTGTCAGCATCGACATCCCTTATAATTCCAGGTGCGACAAATTATAAAACTGAAATATACCATAAAACAAAATAAAAAAATTGAAAAAATTATAAATCTAGTTGAAATAATGAAAGGGCTCAAATTATAAGTATTATAACATGTATTACGCGCTTAAGTTAATTAGGCAGTTTGTTTTGTTTATGAACGAATATGTAAAAAGAAACGAATTGATACACTTTTAAATACGTTTTTAACAACGTTCGTTTCGTAAAGGTTAACGTTTTACGCGTCTGCCCAAAAAAAGGAGTGTAATGGTTTCAGGATACATGCATATTATATTTGTGAGTTTCTTTAATCCACGACAACTTCTCATGCCTGAACCAAACATAGGGGTAAGTATAATGGGGTATCATTGGAATCACATAGGACATAGGCTAGGTTTTGTCCGTCAAACGTTCAAAGCTAAGGCTTTCCTAAGATCCTAATCCTAAGGGATCGCCATGCAAACGTAAAATTCTTAGGAATATTGGTGTGTATTATTTTAAAAAAGCCGGTCTAGTGCAAGTCGGACTCGGGCACCGAGGGTTCCGTACAAACTTATAAAATAATGTAAAACTGTATCGAGGGACCCGACAAACATGACTTTGCCGGTGACAAACGGTTGTCTCCATACGTCGCAAAAAAAATCTTTTCGGTTATGGCTCAACAATTTATCGGTTTTTGGATTTTATTCTTTACTTATGTGTAAGACCCTCTTTCTTGCCAAATTTCAGGATTCTTGAGTGTCGAAATTTACGTTTTTGGCGGCATAGGTAAATGGACGTATCTTTTTTAGGGTAGTTTCCGTAGTTAAACTAGGAACCCTTATAGTTTCGCCATGTCCGTCGTCCGTCCGCAGCCTAGCTCAGAGACTTAGGACTAGAAAGCTGTCATTTAGCATGAATATACAAAATAGTCACACCAACAACAGTGGTAAAATAAAACCTTAAAAAAAACCTCCCCTACACGTACATAACGTGGGGATGCATTTTTTTTCTCGCCTACCCTATAGTGTGAGGTATTGTTGGATGTCTTTCAAAAATATTACGGGTTTTTAGCACATAGCGGTCTACTAAAACTTTTTTCTTATGCAGTTTTGTATTCGTACAAATATACTCGTATGTAAGTATAGTGCTTTTTCAATCTACGACATCCTGACTACTTCTTTTATGGGGTTCTGTAGTAATTTTCGGTATCCTATCATTTCATTACTAACGTTTCACAAATGCTTCATTTCACAAACATATCACTATAAATAACCCTATTTATAGAGTTTTTAGAGGTTAGGTTAGGTTAGTTTAGTTTTATAAAACTCCGGCATTATTTGTAGTTAAAGAAAAAAAACGGGTTGGCTAATGAATAGGTTGCGAAAAGGCAGAGAACCGCTGTTTTCACTTAAGTAAAAAAAAAAGTCAGGCTTATAAAAAATAATAAAAAATCTGAGTCGGTATGTCGGAGAACACTGAGATTTTATTTGTGTATAAATTGTCCAGTCACCCCAACAAAGTGGTACAATAAAAATCAGAAAAAAATCTTGAATGAAAGCTCATATAACGAATTTAAAAGGAAAACTATCACGACTAAGTAGACATCATTGGTTCTTAAGATACAGGCGATTAAAGTGTTTATACCTACTAAAATCATTTAAGACGGCAAATTACTTTACCTAAACAGAAAATTAGTTATTACTTGTTGATTTTTTGTTTGTGGTAAGTACTTAACGGCTTCGAAACCCTATACTGAGCATGTTCCGACATGCTCTTGCCCGGTTTTTTACACAATGTAGTCTTACTTAAAGTACAAAAGATACTTAAAGATGAAATTTGTTTATTCAGTAGGTAAGTAGGCCGCAAGGGCACGTTTACACGTCAAAATTCTTCAAGCGAAAAAAACCTACTCAATCTTATAATTACGGCATAAAATATATTCAACCTCTGTCGTTGTGACTGTGAAATGTATTATAATTACCCTGCGTAGTATTTGATTTAGTTGTGAACTAATCGCCAGCGCGCTAGTTGCAAGCGAAATTATATCGACAAGCCGTCGGTCGCCGTCAAACTTTTGTACACACTGGAGTTTATTTTGAAACGCTTTTGCGCCGCCGCGCAGTGACGTCTCGCGCCGTTTCCGGAACTATCTTTTTAGATGTCGATGAGTCATATTATGAACATAATAATACAATTTGTGTTAGTGACATACTCGTACTTGTCGGATGGGATCTCATTTGGTTGTAGTGGCAAAACCGACACAATGATTAAACTAAGTAAGATTGAGTGTTCGTTGCTATTTTCATATCTTTTAAGTACCTACATTTTTCAGTGATCGGAATTCCGGATGCAATTCGCGGGATATCGAGTCGTAATCTTCATATGGATGTGACTCTAATCCCGCGACCACGTCCGTTTAAGGTTAAGGACCAATAAATTGGCCACGCTAACTCGTGCAATTGATTTTTCTATAAAGTTTTTCCTTTTTGCGACGAAACTTAGCCATACAATTGTAAGGATACTTGTCGTCGCACAGCCGAACTTGTTTCTTCTTCGTTGATTGTATGGATAGCTGCTCTTAACTATGGTCCAACTTTTTGGTTCTCACCTATAAAGAATGCTGTCATAGTGTTTGTTACACGTATTTATAATAAGCCTATAAAATATTAAATATGCCGCTAGGATTATAAATTGCCGATTTTACAGCCAATAAAATAGTTTCATATTGCTATGAAGACTCACCTATGTCATTACTTTTGTACTTAGTCGTGACGTTGTTTGCGAATATTGAATCTACTTATGTACTTATTAATAATTGATTGGCCAAGATTATTATTGAAGAGAAATATTACAATGTTTTTTTTTTAACATTACAAACATTTATTTCAAACCTTACCTATAATTTTTTAAACTAAGCAAAACGAAATTTGATTGATATCATGTAAAATAAAATAGATCATTATCCTTCAACGACAACAATAGTCCCGGAATCCCAGGACATATCCATATTAGCATAATGACTGAGGTCATTTACCTCGTGTTGGACCGGGAAACCCGATCACTGGTTATATTATATAACTTAGAAGTTTAATATACTTACTCACCTTAAATCTACTCGCGCGACAATTTCGCTTCGCTAGTGACCTTATTCAACAGAGAACGTGTCACTGAACCCGAATGCACCGACACGATATGGTTCACAGTGACGTAAAAATGTTGTAAAAGCGTCGCTAGATTGTCAAAATTGTGAGACGGACAAACTTTTTAACAAATTTAACGATTAATTTTATGTTCAAATGTCAAGTCATAACATAATACATTACAAAAGGTCTTAAAAAGTATTCTGGGTTCAGGTTAAATCGGTTAGACTCGCTTCTGGGCATATGAGAGCGAATGAAAGAGAAGTACGAACCCGAACGACGTTTTAAGTACTGTCGTACCGTGGAAGAGTGTTTTTTGACCCAAATAAAATACATTCTCTTTTTAATAGACCTATGTATTGCTGTATCGTTACATTACAAATGCGAGACGAGATTTTTCAATAAGGTTTTTTAAGTTTGTGTGACCTCTTCACGAAATGCGCTTATAAATCCGATTACATTTACTATTAAATTTGAATAGACTCGTCGCAAAAAAAAAATACACCTTTAGTGTTTTTTGGGTTCCGTAGTCAACTAGGACCCCTTAAAGTTTCGCCATGTCCGTCCGTCCGTCCGTCCATCCGTCCGCTGCCTAGCGCAGAGACTCTTAGTACTAGAAAGCTGTTATTTGGGATGAATATGCATATTAGTCACGCCAAGAAAGTGGTACAATAAAAAGTAATATATTTTTTATTTTTTGTATATCTCCCCTACACGTAACGTGGGTATGTATTTTTTCTCTCGTCCACCCTATAGTGTGTCGTTGGATAGGTAATTCAAAAATATTAGGTACTTACTGGTTTGTGAAAACAGTTTCTCGATTAAGTAATCCGTTTATGAAAGAGCTTTAAAGCACTATTTTTTGTTAGACTCAAGTGCCCCCCGCTTCCCCCTACCAGCATAGATATACGTATATGCCCTGATAGAGCATGTGCGTGTGTGTGTGCGTGCTTGCGTGCGTGCGTGCGTGCGTGAGTGCGTGCGTGCGTGAGTGCGTGCGTGCGTGCGTGCGTGCGTGCGTGCGTGCGTGCGTGCGTGCGTGCGTGCGTGCGTGCGTGCGTGCGTGCGAGCGTGCGTGCGTGCTTGTGTGAGTGAGTGCGTGCGTGCGTGCGTGTGTGAGTGCTCGTGTTATGTCGCCTGCTATTATTAATATGAAATTTAATACTGAACATCAAAATAACGCACGCGTGGTACAAACACTCTTTCCTTCTATCTCGATATAGTTCTGTGTGTTGGCTCACTGACGCTATTCCGTTGCGATCGATGACACGATTGGAAACGATTCTGTTTATGTATGCACATCACTAAAACACTCGCGTGACGTCAAAGTACCTACGCAAAAATTTACACGCTCGGTTCTCATATAAATCGACGAATTCTTTCCTTCTATCTCGATATACATTTGTGGTTATCACTAAATAGTCACTCAAAGGTCATGGTTTTAGTTATTCATTAATTATTATTTCTTGATTATTATAATGTTTCAGATCCACCTGTTTTATTATTTTAACCAATTAAAATGCTAGTATGTTACTACTGCAACGATCGTTGTGATTAAAGCGAAAGCGCCAATGACAAAAAGCAAGCCTTGCGAGCTGCTCCAGCATCAGCAGTGAGCGTACCGTTTACGATGTAATTTTTAAATAAATCATCTTCATTGACTAATATAATATAGTTTGATAAGATTTACCCTCGTGATCACATTAATTATCATCTTCGATAGTATATTGTGTGCTGACCGTAGTTACAATTTATTAATAACGCTAGAACTGTCTGCTCCAATCGTAGAATTGTGTGTCGACGATGGTTGTAGTTATTTATGGTCGACGTGCAGTAAATGTCGCACAGCAAAGGCAGGCGAAGAAGCTTCCAAAATCTTTGACGGCGACGAATACGAATCATTGAAATAGTCACATCCTCCGATTCTAATGCACAGTAAAAGAGATTAATCATGATATTAGGCAATGAAGATTATCGTCGTGAAACTTTTTTCATCATTAGATTTAATTTTTTTGAATAAAGTTTTACAATTGTAAAAGGTGATCCTAGGCCCTAGAACATTTAAAAAATAAAAATTCTCTAAAGATCCTATAGTTTAGAATGTAAAAAAATACGTTATACAACCCATTATAAGAAATCTATCCCACTCATCTAGATTCTACTTCGACCTAGAATTGAAAATAAAAACAAAAACCAATAAGGATAAATTCCGTTTTAGTGACGAGTCTATTCACACTTAAGAGCTAATGAATGCGGATTTATATGGGCATTCAATTGCCACATAAAACAATGCTACGTTAAACTATACACTGGCTATAGTGTTTTTTAAAAGAAATAATTGACTATTTTTCTTAAAGAGGTCGCACAAAATTTAAAAATAATATTTATAAAAATATCGAAAATTGGCACACGGGATATCTCGTCTCTCATGTGCAATGATACAAACAATTCATATGTCTAATAAAAAGATAATGTATTTTTTTGGGTCGAAAAACAAACTGTTCGTGGGTTTAGGTCCAAAGTTGTATTTAGTTGCCAACCCTGAACATTAAAATAAAAAATTGATGGTGATAATGCGAAAATTGCTTGGCGGTAAATAAGGTGGTGGTAGCGACCCGGACGGATTGTTGGTATGTTTCGATCAAACAAACCACGCATTTTTTGAACCACTCCAGGTACAAATTACAAATACGTGTACAGTCACCAGCAATAATATATTAGCCAAGATTGTGCTCAAATATATCTGACACATCTTTATTACTGGAGACATAAGAGCGTGTCAGATATTGCTAGCGCTATGTTGTATAATATATTATTGCTGGTAACTGTACGAGTAGGTGTGCGAGTGCAAGTCTTAAAGGATAAGAAAGCCCCCATCTCTTCCGGTCCAGAGTATGGTTTTAACTTTTCAATGTGTTAGTTTCCAATTTGTTTAGTTTAGTTTAGGAGTTATTAAGGTGACGACACGTTATTCTAGTTGACAGTGACCCTGCCTTCGACGCTAGCGGTCTCGGGTTCTAACCCCGGTAAAGGCGGATTTTTGTGTGATGAGCGCGTATATATTTTGTTCCTCAGTCTTAGATTTTTATGTTAGTACCCATAGTACAAGCCTAGAGCTTAGTTGTGAGATGGCCCCTGATATTTAATTATGTTGGTAAAAAACGTAACCTTACCGGCACACCTTTAACTGCCTTCGCTAAAATGGTGATATCTAATCTTTAATATAAAATAATGATAATAATTAAATTAATTAAATTACAACACAATTCCCAACTTCAACTCATTTCGACATGCGTAACATAATACCAACATGTATATAGCGTTTAGTTTTCGAACAGTTTTATTGGTATCGCGCACAGAAGTATATCGAGACATGGAAGGAGTACTCGTAACTGTGGCAGTAGAGAGTGCGCGTGCGCAGCTAGCATGTACCTATTAGTCCAGTCTGTATAAACTTTCTGTAGGCCTTTACTTTACCAAAGGAGGAGCATGGATTTTTTTGATGGATGTTGTTAAAGCATGGGGTGCTAATAAACATGTGCCAAAATTGTCTCTTTTTGAAATAATTCCTTAACAATTGACTTTACGACAAAATAATCTCGATATTCCTCATTTTCCTGCGCTGCGAGGAAAGGAAACTAGAAGCCACTCATAGTTACACTAAGCTCTGCTAATCTTAACGAGTACTCCAGATAAATCTCGCCATTACTGCAAAAAAATGTGAAGTGTATTATACAACCACTGATACTAACATAGGTCATCACTATTCGTTTGGCGCCATTGGCGCTTAAAGCCATAGATATCGGTATTCCGTTTATCATGCGGATAAATATGCGGACCATCAACGAATTTGATGCTCGCAACGATTAAAGTGCGCCAACATTGTTCAATTTGCTATTATGTTATTTATACAGGGTGTTAGGCAGATCGTGTGCCAAAAGAATACGGCGGGTAGGTATGGTCACTTGCAACACACTTTAGGCTAATTAACACTCATATTTCCCAAAAGTTCAGTTTTCTTTACATACCTTTTTTTTAATGTCGGACCAAAGAGGTATTTGTATTTTTTTATCCCTAATTGTTGCTTATTCTATGAACATCTTATTTACATTCCCATAGTAAACAAAAAAAATATGACCCGGCAAAGTGTGAAAATTAGAAAACAAAAGTCGTCAAGCTCAACTTTACGGCACAATTAAAAAATAATGGGAGCTTCTCGGATCTTCCCATTTCACAAAATCTCCAATTTATGACCACTCTAACGGTATACCACACGTGTAGAATCACTATGAATTATCTGGCAAAAAAATGGTTTCACTCTTAAATGGTGGTTTACATCACTTCTTTGAAGTTAGGTGAACTTACTTTATGAAAAAAAGTACAATAAAAATGCACTCATATAACAAGTTAATTTGACAAATAATTAGAAAAATAAAACATTAAAACTTATCTACAATGATAAAAAACGGTAATAAAAATTAACATTAATTTTCACCGCAAATTTTTCTTTAACGATATTCAATACGCAACTTACGACCAAATAAGCTATTATTTTTTTCCAGACTTCATAGCATAATAAATTACCTAAATAAACAGCTATTCATTTAAAAAGTTAGCTGCGTGGGAAAACATTAGTTGTACAACAACTCTAACCATTTTAGAGTACCTAAAACCATTTTTTGCCAGATAATTCAGAGAGAGTCTACACATGTGGTATACCGTTAGAGTGGTCATAAATTGAAGAAGTTTTTGTGAAATTGGAAGATCCGAGAAGCTCTTTTTTTATTGTGCCGTAAAGTTGAGCTTGACGACTTTTGTTTTCTAATAAGATGTTAGTAGAATAAGCAAACATTAGAGATAAAAAAAAAACACGATCTGCCTAACATCCTGTATAATGCACAAAATTAATTAGAGCGTATGTTATGCGCCGATTTGTGTCAAGACACATTATGTACTCGTATCTGAAATACGGTGCTTGTGAGCCAAGCCATAATTTTAGCATTTAAAAGTGACATGAATTAAATTGACACTTCAAGCTAAATTCTGCTTTGAAATAATCAATGCTACGATAGCTATACAATCTCGTACGCTAATATCTTCATATTCATGTCACAGTACATTATTACATAATATTACAAAGAAAAAATTACTCACATTCATAACATAACTTTCAAGGGGATTTCCCGTTACAAGTCATAATTCTAGTAATTATGACTTGTAATATTTTCATGTAAAAGCGTTTCCAGCTCGTCCTTAGGCTTTGTTTCCTGGAGAAGGGAAAATATTCCGTTTAATTATTATTACAAAAATGGAACATTCAAAAAGCCGAATTGGACCTATGTTAATGTAACATTTTTAACTCTAAATTAACTCAGGAACACGCTGTTAAAATCTTTCGGGTACGTCTCGGGCACGGTGTATATATTGTGTTACAAAATATCCAAAATAGAAATTACTTATCTAAGCTAAAAATAATGCCAACCCTGGTGAGCTGTCGTCTCGGTCACTGACTGACAATTATTTTTTTGGGAGTTATGAATATATGGGTATAATATATGTGCATTATATAAAATATACATATATATCACTTTACTACATACTACAAGTTTAAAACAAAGTCGCTTCTCGCTGTCTGTCTGTCCCTATGTATGATTAGATCTTTAAAACTACGAAACGGATATTGATGTGGTTTTTTTTAATAGATAGTGATTCAAGAGGAAATTTATATGTAGGTATAATACTTTAACCCGGACCGAAGCGAGGGCGGGTCGTATATACATATATAAAACGTACCTGAGAATTTTGGGTTATTTAATAAATCGAAATTACTAAATTTTATTTAGTCAATCCGTAGGCCACGCCGTATATGCATGATTAAACTTACGAGTATCTCGACATTTTACGAATCAACAACGATACAATTCAATAGGCTAAGTAAAGTTTTCGGAAAGATGTAAATTATATTTTTTTCGATAGTCGTCATCCTAAAGATCAAGGAACTGCGGCTCTTTTATTTTTATTTCCTCTAATATTTTAGAAATATTTTTTTTAGTTATGGAGTTGACATTTGTAAACTTTAATGGCCGACAAGCTTGTTGCCTTTGTACTTAATGAAAAAGAAAAAGTTAAAGTTAAAGTCTATTGAATGAGATATGCTTGAAGCTGAAAAATATATTCAAGCACGTGGCTGGAAAACCCGTATAATTTCAGTGTTTTGTAGTACATTGCATAGCTTATGTAGAGAACTCGGACAGTGGTTTGGGAGCTCGTCGACCCTGCCATGTAAAACAAATGGTCACCTGTCAATGTCAACTTTGTAAAATTCCTAGGGGACGCAGTTTATGAAATATCGGCCCTTGGTCGACCATTGGTAATTTAGTACATCTGTACTCTTCCTACAACGTGACCGATGGTTTTACAAACTATTAATTATTTATTCTAGAACTTATTATGTGATGAAGTTTTTATTTGGTTACATGTTATACCAAATAAACTTGCTTTTGTTACAGTTTTTGTCTTTGAAAGCCGTATAAAATGTAGTTTTCAAGCAAAATAATTGAACCAACAAATTGCCTTCACATTATTGGTAAAATGTTTAAAGAATCTTTTAAATACCTCTACATGAAGAATAAGGGAATATTAGCTCATTTGTAATTATATACCTACATTAAAAATATTTGGATTAGCTGTTTAGGAACAGTAGTTCTTTAGGAAGAGGTCTTCATCGCAATTGGGTTATCCCATAATTTTATAACGTATGGTGATTCAAAAACCATTTGAGAATAGGGGTTGTAGAACCATTCCCTGTTATCAGATTATTTTACAAAATTAGTATCGAATAGTTTTTTTTTAAGTTATGATTTGTAATTTTTTGGCTTCTAATATAGTGACGTCACGATCTTAATCTGTAATCAACTCAACCATAGTGAGCGGATTAGACGAGAAACCCACGATTGAGATGATTGATTGAAAGGGATGGAAAGGCTGAGAACGATGAGTGAGTGAGCGAGAAGGAGGGCGACTACAAGGAACAAGAGTGATAGGACGTGTGCGCGAAGCTAGTTTTTTAATAATTAAGTGTTTTGTGGTGTATACCAGGAATCAAACTCGGTTGACGATTGTTTGGTAAGCTACATACAGGTGTTCGGCAGCGGGTTGTACAAACTTCAGGGACTAACTCTGTAGGTCATACTCATCAACTTTTATCATGGGGCCAACCTTCAAATTGCGAAAAAAAAAACAGTATACATATACTTAATGTAAATATTAATAATATTATGCTTTGTACTGACAGGAGCACATTTGCGTCGTGCTGCGTCACAAGAAGCGGAAAAGCGAAGATCATCTCTAGGCAACGTATCTACTCTGCGACACAGAGCGTCGGATGCCTTCCTCGACCCACATCATGCGGCCATGCTGTTCCGAGACTCGCGGGGGGTGAGTCCGCATCGACTCTTGACCTCATAAAGAGGTTAATTTGGCATTCAAGGCAGCAGACGTCCAGATGCTAAGCGCTAACAGGACGCGTGCGTCAAAGCCAACATTAGACGAAAGGTCGGCCACGTAATATCTATAAATAATTTATAAAACGTAATATTCAACTGCCATCTTGCCATCTGTTCCAATTCTAGTCACTTATGGACTTGTGATTTATAAGTTCTGTTAATCGGTATATCAAATCGGAGATAAGTAAATCGTTATACTTTTATTGGAATATGCACACTTTCTGTGTTTGCTAAAACTTAATAACTTGATTCAATTGTTTTATTTTATCCCTTTAAAATTATTTTTGTTTTGGAGGCCAATTTTTGTACCTCTTGATTTTTATATAGGTAAGTAGTTGTTTTTTTAATTACTGAATGAGAAGTAGGAGTCGAAACTACATAACAGCGGAAGCAGTTATCAATTCTGAAATTTGGTCAAAGGCTCTAAAGGAAAATTCCTGCCGCAAATTCGTATTTTTTTCTTTACCTTAGTTTTAATATTTTTACATAACTTTGAAAGATGATTAATGTAAAATAACTCTCGTAGATTTGAGCTCCAAAAGCTAATGTCACAGTTATTATGTGTAGTCCTCAATAATCCTGAAAAAACTGGAGATAAAAAAAATACTACTACAAAGTTAACTTATTTATCCTTAATCATAAAGATAAACCAAAGTTTAACTTTCAGTGACAACATTTTTTAATAAAGCACCAGCACGGCTAGCACATGGCGCGAGTTATGTCGCTCGCGAGATAGACTACCTGTCTTTTACTGACCGTTGTAATTAGACAATGACGGGTAGTCTTTCTCGCGCGCGACGTAACTCGCGCGCCGACATGTGCTAGCCGTGCAGGACTTCCTCCACACCGCTTCAAATAATCTCAAAGCTCACTTTCATTTTGTCGACTTGTAAAATTGTTCAGACATATGTTTTTGTTTAGCTATCACAGAAAAACGAATAATGTATATATATATTTTCTCTAATTTAAGGTTGATTAGTGCCATGGTTCTGATTAAAAGAATATAATTATGGGGATGATTCATACCGATTATCAAAACTTATGAATCACCCCTCGTAAGAATGAACCGTCATGAAAATTTATTTTAAAATTCTATTTAAAAAGTTTCTTCTTATGATCCAATGAGATTGTCATTGGGCATTCGACTTATTCTGTCCGCCATTTTTACTTTATTCTGTTTTATGTAATTAAGTTCAAATAAATAAATAAGCCTTAGGCGTGACCGGCGTGGTAGTATTATTAACAAAATTGAATCCAATAATGTTTAGATTATAATTAATTATTTGTAATGTTTCAGTTGCCGGTGGCGGATCCGTTTTTGGAAAAAGTCAGTCTCTCGGATTTAGGTTTGTATTTTACTATTTCCACATCAAATCTAAATATTTATTGTAAGGTTATGAGTTCTACAGAGGATCTTATACCTAAATATGAACAGTTCTCCATATCCTACCTCACAGAAGCGTACAATATTATCAGTCTTAGGTCTAATAAAATTCTAGTCTACATTTTAATATAATTTCACGCACATGTTAGTCTTAATTTATTTGAAATTAGACAATATTTATTAGTTGATTATAAATAGATTTAAGTTAGATTTCGGATTACATTTCATATTAAGTATACATTTTAAGATCCATGAATTTGTCAATAGGAGCATTAACTTTGTAGAAAGTAATTTATGCTGTAAAAACATTTTTAACAAGCCAATTGAACTTGTTAAGTGGTAACTGTTTGAGTTCTTTAGGTAGGTTATTATAAAGTTTAATGCTCATACATATGTATTACGCTTTTTGTACTGAGCGCAGATTTAGGGGGGACACACTATTTCATATACCCGTATTTCGAGCGTAGTCTTCGTGTAGGGTTTCTTAAAGTAAACATATGCATATTCTTTTTTATAAATGTACAAACTTCATATACACAACGTGTTACAAAATAATCCGTAAAAAAGAAATGACGAAAGTAGTGTCAACCCTAGTATACTGTATACTTACCCAAGATACTGAACTGACGTTATTTAATAAGGGTTGACACTACTTTTGTAATTTCTTTTTTACGGATTATTTTCTAACACGTTGTATATAAAGCAGGAAAAGTGAGGATATTATTTTTGGGAAATATTGGCCTACATGAGTCAGTTTGGCTTAAGCCGAAAACAGAACGAAGTCATCTCTTTTGCAATCGGAAGAGATTCATATTTTTGAGACGACTTGATCGGAATGGCAGTGCTAGTTGGTATGTGAATCTATCTTTCATTATGCCTAGGAAAATCTCATTGCCTTGACATTAAATTTGCCAGTTCAAACCCCTTATAGCAAATTTTTGGTTGAATTGGTTTACCCTGTGTTGCATAAAATTCCATGAACTTAGTTTTTTGTATTCAGACTATTTTCAAATTCAAAACCATTTTTGAGCTACACGCCCTGTAAAAGTTTAAATTTTTGATTACCTCACGATTTTCACCAAAAATTCCTTGATAAAATTTTATCAATTTATCCGGCACATTTTTAGTAATGTAAATTGTAGATAGTTAAATCTTCTTGTATCTCGTATACATATAGTGCGACCTCGACTGTGTCTCGGCCGCGCTAACTTATACACGTCCCGCAACGGCCTATTTCCCGGCTTGTGTAGTAATGTTCTAATTATTATTTTTTACCATACCAGGCGGGGTGGCAATCCATTTACAGATAATGTTTTGCCTGGCCCCAATGTTTTATTTTCATTTCGAAATCGCAATTAACACATGGTAGTAAATGGTACAATAGTACATTGTGCATCAAGGGAAGTAAAAAGAGGATAACCAACGAGATGCCACCTCATATAATATGGTCATAATTATAGTACCCTATAGGTAAGGTGTAGCGCGATATTTTTAGCTCTTAGCTTATTATGATCGCTTACTGTTAGGATATATTGTTTTTTTATGGTAGGTGGCATACGACCACGGCTATCCTCTGAACTTCAAGATTCTTGGCAATAGCGATAAAAGACTTCTACGCAGACAGAGTCGCGGACAACAGCTACTAGACAATAGATATTGAATAAATTTTTCATTGCATTTCAGATGACAATATTTTCTTGTTTTATACTTTTTAGAGCGTTTTTTTTAGTGGTCGGGTTTTAGTTCATGAACTTTTTTTATTTTAACTATTTTGAAGTTATAACATGAAGTTTTTTTAAGGATACTTAGACAGGCAGCTAACAATATATGTATACTTCATGTTATAACTCCAAATTAAAAATATATATAGTTTAAAATAAATATTTCATATATAATATTTGAAATGTGCTTAATGATGCCCTTTCATTTGACACCCCACACGGCAGGATTTTTTTTGTAGTAGTTTTTCTCTTTATGTCCTCTAGAGGGCGCTATATTCAATTTAATGTGACGTTACATAGCCTATAACCAGCAGACCTTCAAAGCGCTTCCAACGATACCCCATGTTAAATTATGATAAGTGGTTTGAAGTTATCAGGGAACAGATGAACATACATACATACATACCGGTCAAAATCATAACCCTCCTTTTTGCTTCGCCGTAGTCGAGTAAAAATAATTCCATATGTTCCTGAAATAATAGTAAAATATAAATACATATAATGCAGTTAAATGTACCGTATAAGTTTTATGTACAATAAAATTAGTTTGGCTGTTTTTAAATAATAATTATGTATTTTGAAACCAAACCTATAACTCGCTTGGAAGGTAAATAGGCTATAACTGCCCTATACGTCTGCGTGTTATAACACCCTTTCCGAGCATGTATGAAAATCATTTTTGTTCATTTTCGTTCTTTTTTGTAGTCTGGTTTTCGGGATTATGAACATTTTTATTAAATGCTTTTGTTTCTACTCGCGTACTGTAAAAGGTATCAGAAAAGATGATAACAGTTCTGTAATAAGCGTTGCTGCAGCTGGTAATGACAGTTATTTTATAAAAGTCTATTGATTTTATCATAGTTCGGCTTATCACGTACCTATATCAGTAATGGCGTTTCGTGTTATTCTAATATATGTGTAAAATTATTGTTTGAGTAAAAAAAGTGTTTACATACGCGTTACATACAAAAATATCTCCATACCAAATTTATCTGCGGTTTAGCCGTAAAGCGTAACAAACAAACAGATAGACAGATTATATTAATTTCACATTTATCTATTTATCTATATGTATATAAATATAAATGAATCGCAGGAATGTATGTACGCGCAAAGCTTCCAAACGAATGTCTATAGACTTCCACAGATAATGCTAAGAACTGCGTTTAGTTTTCAAACCTGATATGCCATACTGCCAGATTGTACCGATTTTCAAAAATGACAAAATGAAATGGGTCAGCCAAACTAAGTTAAGTCTGCTTTTGGTTTAAAAAATTGTAGGACTCCATCTTCAGATAGACTGACCTATTACTATTTGAAAGCAACGCCGTGGGAAAATCATTGTGTAGGTATATCATTTCAATTTGTTTCGTCATAGTCCCTCAACTTTCTTAATCGAGATATGTTATCACCCCCTTGAAATAGGTACCATTGAAGAGTTCCGGTGCCCATCTGTGGTCTTCATCATCAGGTCTACTTGACCAGATGATACTTTCTGAACATAATTGCTTGAGTTATTAAAGAAAATATCAAAATTACGTAGGCCAATTATTTTTGAAGAGTTTCGTCGATTCCTCATAGATTCCATCATCTGGACTTCATTTTGACAATAAATTTTAACACATATATAATAAATGAATTCTTCCATTTTGCAATATTACTAAAAAAACAAGCAGAATGCTAGAAAATGGTAACTTACATTAACCTGCTGAATTGCGCTAATGCATTCGGTTCAGGCACAAAATATGCGTTTTTCTTAAATGTACAATTGTCCAAACGTCTGCGTTCTCTCAATGTTAGCAGTTCTATTTCGTCAGCTTTCTCAAAATGACTGGTATTTAAAATGTGTACAGTCTCAGGAAGCCGTCTATTCATAATGTTTACATTCCTATAATGTTAGCATTACCATAAGTTTTGCTTTTCCGTTATGTTCACTTTTGTATATAGGCTATCATCTTATTATGTTTGATTTCCTATAATGTCTGCTTTATTTCAAATCGTAGAGTAAGTATGTCAAGAAATTAACCCTTTCAATTTAGAACATTAAATTGAAAGAGTTAATTTCTTGGCATACTTACTCTTTGATAAATATCTATAATTATTGTGCAGTATTATTCATATTAGTATTTAAAATGGCCTTTTTATTGTTGTAAAAAATGAAAAAGGAAAAGATTGTAATTGTGGCTTTCATGATTGCAGACATTTTGGGAATAAGACTTTTCTGGAATGCAAAAAATGTAAGAAGGCAGATATTTTGAGATTGCAGACATTTTGAGAAGAAACACTTTCTGAAAAGCGAACATTATATGAAAACTGTCATTCTTGGAGACAGACATTATAAGAAGCTGACATTTTGAGAATCTGGTACTATGCTAAGGATGTGCTGACATTATGGAAAACAGACATTTTTGGGAAAAATATTTTTTTCGGAGAGCGCATATCGCACTTTTAGAATTATAGTGACCTAATTCAAACATTTTCAGCGTTCGATTTCGAGTCATAAATTTAGTGTTATAGAGACCTAAGTCGAAATTTAAAATATGTGGATTAGGTCACTATAATTCTAAAGATGCATTCCGGGGTTAACAAATTTTACCAATAAGCCTTTAGATTTTTTTGTGGGTTTTTTAGTTCTAAACAAATAAAATGCATTGGGGCTATTCCAAATATGGGTAAATTCAAAATTCGAAAATTTTAATATATCTACCCATCATAGCCATGTTTTCCTAGTTGGAAAAGTTAGTTTGGATGCCAGGTTTGTGGTCCATGTGTTAAGTATTTTGAATGATTCATTGCTTCTACACTCGGCGTCAAAAATATCGCCCCTCCGTGAAAATCAGATTCAAGCTAATCTAGACCTTAGCGAAATTATGTTACATAATTAATATTAGTATCAATTAAAAGCACGTTTAATGTGTTTTAAATTAATAATGTTTAAATTAAAACAAAACGTAATGGCTTGTGAATCAGAGCGTTTCGAAAAAAAAGTGCACAAATACTCGTTTGAAGGGTCGCGAGTTGTGCCCTTTTCCAGGGGTATAAAATGCCTGTACAAGGTCAAATGTCAATCATTCACTATCCAGACGTCGAAGAGAACACATCTAAGGAACTCAAGCAAGAAAACAACCCTCGAACATGGAGACCACCGCTGCTGAATCAGTTCAAGTGGTTGCACTACTGCAAGAAGGAGTTCGGCAGTGTGATGTCGCTCGGCAACTCAATTTAAGCCGTCATGCTGTCCGCCGAGTATTTCAGCGGTTCCAGGAGACTGGGGGCTACATCAGAAGACGTGGGGCTGGTCGGCGACGCTGCACTTCCGAAAGAGATGATCGCTTCATCGTGACATCATCTCTACACAATCGCTTCGCTAGTGCTGTTGAGGTGCAACAACGCCTCAGAGAAGCTCGGACAAGATCAGTTAGTATCTCTACGGTTAGAAGAAGACTGCGGGAGAAGGGTATCGTGGCTCACGGGCTGCTACAGGCCCAATGTTGACCGCACAGCATCGCAGAGATCGCTTGCAATTTGCCCGCGACCACGTCGATTGGACGTTTGAGCAATGGAGGCAGGTTCTCTTTACCGATGAGACGAGAGTCTGTCTTTATTGCAACGACAGGCGGGCCAGAGTCTACAGAAGGTCGGGCGAACGATTTGCTCAAGCCTGTATTGAAGAGACAGTGGGCTACGGAGGTGGCTCTTGCATGTTCTGGGGGGGCATGTCTATAGACGGCAAAACCAACCTTGTCTGCGTCTCCAGGACTGGAGGCACTCGCGGCCAAGGGTCCCTGAATGCTCGCCGATACATTGCCGAGATCTTGGAAGAGCATGTGATGCCATATGCGGGTTACGTCGGCTCTGGGTTCACATTAATGCACGACAACGCTCGCTCCCACACTGCATTAATTGTTCGGGATTATCTGGAGGAGGTCAGGATTCCCGTTTTGCCGTGGCCAGCCAGGAGTCCTGACTTAAACCCGATTGAACACCTTTGGGACGAACTGAAGCGACGGGTTCGGTCACGAGATGCCGCCCCTACCACCCTGCAAGATCTTCAGGACGCAGTCATCGAAGAATGGGGCAACATTCCACAAAAGGACATCGTAAAGTTGGTGCGATCAATGAAAGACCGTTTAGAGGCAGTGATAAGGGCAAGGGGGGGGGTAACACTAGGTTTTAAGTTAATTTTAGGCACTTTTTGTAAAATTTTGTTATCCATTTATTGTTGTAAATTTAAACTTGAATAAACATTTTTCAACTGTTCGCAATGTCATTTCCTTTAATTTTTGACCCCAAGGAAAAATCCTTTTTTTTTTAAATTTTCCTAAAAAAACACTTTATTACCTTTCAAATGATACCTAACAATCATATTGTTGTCCTTGATCAAATAGGGTTTAAAGTCGGTTGTAATTATTTTCCGAGGAGGGGCGATATTTTTGACGCCGAGTGTATAATAGATAATCGTGTTTCGAAAATAACTAAGCGGGACACAATGTTCTAACTGTAATATTCCGTTTTTTTTTCGATTTACGCCGCTGGGTTTATTCTGATTAACAATAAATATCTACTACGCTGGCGGCCTTGCGCTATTCCACTTTGCCAGCCATTATTGGTTCAGTGTACGCAACGTAACGAACAATGCACGTACGATAGTTGATAGTTCGGGAACTTTATCATCTTTCTGGGGTAATTCCGAATTAAATAAGCTATGAGATTACGAAACCTTTAAACAAATTGGGTGATATTTTGTGTAACAAGTAATGTTTGTAAAAGAAATGTAAACCTTCAGTCAAACTGTGAAAAAGTCAACATTTAAATAATTTCGCAATAGTTTCCAAAAAAAAAAACCTTGATCTTAAAATGCCTAATACTTGGAACCCAAGTACATAATGAATTATGAAATAATCTAATTAGAAAAAATAATTTCACTAAGTAAACAGAGGTAAACATAAATACCTGTAAAAACGGAACTACCTACTTACTTAAATGATTGCCCAGTAAACAGAGTTCTAGTTAAATAAAAAAACCTGTCGAAATGGCCCCAATGCACTATATGCTTAAATCTATTTATTTTTTATAAAGCACATTTGTTTGAAGTTTAAACATTTACAATAAAAACCAAACAGAATGTAAACTTTTCATCTTTATCCTTTTATTTAATTACCATTTGTACTACAAAGCTCGGTTTTCCCGTCAATTATTAAGTGGTGTAACCTAGAATTCTGGAGTCCTTTTGAAAAAGGTCTTCTGAAGATCAAGTGAAAGAGGGTTTAAGTCTAGTGTGCTCTGTTTGTATGTGTACCCTTTTTATTAACAGTTCAGTATACCTTTTTCACTAGGACCCCAGAATTAGAAACCAATTTACATGCTTTATCACATGTGAAGCATGTTATTTTTTTCATCTTCAAGCTGTTTTGGCATAGATGCTCTATAAGCCAATTAGCGGTGGGCGGCGCTAGGGTCGGGGCATGTCTCTACCGGTAGCCGACTGCGGCGGTGCTCGACGGCAGGGCCCGGCCGGGCGCGGCCTGGCTGCCTAGCGGTGTCAAGTTCGCCGCGTCCCGGCGCCCGCGGCACGGTTTGGCGCGCCTGCGCTTATAATTAGCAGTGAGCCGTGGGAGGCGCGGCGGGCCGCACCGGGCGATGCGCGGCCCCGTGCATGCTTCGTCTACACTACTTCTCGGACAACCCCGCCCTCGCCGCCGGCGACGGCGAAGACTCCGTCTACTCTATCGAACTCATCAAAGAGTTCGAAGAAGTCGGTCGCGCGTGGAAGGCGTACCACGCTGAGTGGCTCCTCAAAGGTGCCGGCTTGTTTATAACGCCCACGTTGCACGCCTGGTGTTGCCCGCTTTGACCGATTTAGACGATCATTTCAGCCGGTGCATAAGTGTTTTGTTGTGGTGTTTTGACATTTGTGTGACTTTTTAACATCGCTGTGTCGCTCAATATTTTTTAACGAAAATATGCTGTATTTTTCTGTTACTATTATACAGAACTGATATCTCTTTATTCCCTCGGATATGGTAAACTATACATTCTACGCGGGGTTGGCCGTTACTTGACTCTTTATTAAAAGGCCTGATCTGTGTCTTGAATTTATATCTTTTAAATGCTACGCACTGCAGTATTGCAATATTCTACGTTAGTCAGGCATACACTTAAAACTGCCAGTAATACGTAGTGCCATAAGCGTGTCATCATAATTGAAACGTGCAACAATATGCGGTACAATAACATTTATCTAAGTCACATATTGGTCGGTATATTATGAAATTAGTAAATTACAATCATTAAGTTGGCATTTTGTAAAATAATGCTACTCGCAGTAAAAAAAAAATCAAACCAATGTATCGTTTTATTATTTATTTATTTTATCTGTTGGATAAGGCAAGTAAGACGGTAGACTAATGAAATACACACTTTAGCCATTGGCGAGTCGAATATCGAGCACGTATATTATGTAAATACTCGTACAAGGTAAGGCTACTCTATTCTACGAGTATTAGCTCGCATATTTCGTATTTAACTTTACCTTGTTTAGCGATACCTAACATGCAAGGTGATAAGGAGGTTCATCGGTTAAAAAAAGATAAATTAAATCTTAATCATGATGGCCTACACTGGTTCCGTACGACATAACATAAGGCGCGGTTCCTTACAACGTCATGGGAATGAGCTTATCGGCGCTTACGTAAGACAGCCGCGCAACGTAAATAAACAAACGGCCCGCGAGCGACGTCAATACAATTCACCTTAAGCTTGAATTTAACAGCAGGCTTACGAGTATATTCTTGTTTGACAGCGAATTAAAACTACAATATTTAAGACGGTGATAGCTGTGGCCGCTGCCCTACTAAACCAAATTGCGGTATCTCTGACGTGACATCTGTAATTCTACCTGGTTTAAATTATGGAAATCTACGGTTTTTTTTCTCGGTATTATTACGAAACTTTCATTTTTGATTATACGAGTACCTACATATCGATGATTAAACAAAGCTGGTCAATAGACGACACCAAGACCACATGTGTGCGACTTTCTACTGTTCGACAGCTACAATCACTATATAATGTCGCAGTTATAATATAAATAGGGACTCTATTCTATTCTAATCTACTCTATCATACTAAAATTGTTTAATTAGGTATACTAAGGGAGAAATTACCGATTATCCCTTAAGTAAAAAAAAACCTACGTTTAAAACTTAATGAAAATACATTTGTTTGATGATTTAAAATCTTGCAAGCAAATTTTGAACCAATTTCCCAGTATTGAAATAAGATGCGATTTCGTGAGCTCATGCATTAATATTTTTAAGTGCTGATGTGATGCTGGAGCTTGATTGAAGGTTAAAGGGTCTCCACCATTCTCATTTTAATAAATAGCTGCAGGAAGAAAATTTCCTGCGTCAATCGATGCCACTACTCATGAAGCCGCTCTCGTGGTAGCACTACTGCAAACAGGAGTACAGCAGAGTGATGTTGCTCGGCAATTCAACCTAAGCCGTTCCACTGATTGACGAGTGTTCCAGCGGTTTGAAGAAACTGAAGACCACATCAGACGTTGATCTGAACAAAGATGTTGAGTGGCCCACCTTATTGTATTGACGTGTTTACAAAATCGATTCGTTAATGGTGTTCAGGTGCAAAAGCAAGCTCCGAGCAGCTCGCTCCACATCAGTGTGTGCGTCCCTACTATCAGAAGCAATTGCGACTGAACATAAATTCCACTCGCAGAACTGCTACACTGGGACGGGTGGCAGTTACGTCATTCTCATTCCCTTGTGGTTAATAAAATTTGATTCAAATATAGTAAAGTCCACGTGTTTGTGAAGTTTTACGACATGATAGCTTAGCTGGCAGTGACCCTGCCTACGAAGCTAGCGGTTCCGCTTTTGATTCCCGATATAGACAAATATTTGTGTGTTGAGCACAAATATCTGTTCCCGAGTCTTGGATGTTTTTTTTATGTATTTCTATTTTAAGGTGTATTACATAATTTAAACTTATGTGAGACATTATACCTGGAACGTTACGATTTCTTTGTATGGATACTCAACAATATGCTAAATCGTTCAATAAGTCCAAGCGTAATAAAAAAAAAATGGAACACTGAAATATAATGATTTTGCAGACATTTAAGTGAGGCTACGCTTGTAATTTCGATACAATGGAAAAAAACAAGTTACGCGTGTTGATAAAAAAAAATGTTTTTGTATGGGAAAAAATACCGTTGAAGCACAGCAATGGCTTATTAATTGTTATGCGGGATCAGCTCCCTCTAAAGCAACCATTTGTCGGTGGTATGCCAAATTGAAACGCGGTTGCATGGACACAAATAATTGAGAACGCTCAGGTCGTCCAAATGAAGCAGTGACTCAACAAAATATTAACCAAGTCCTGAGAAGATCGGAAGGTAAAAGTGCGCGAGATAACCGAGATAGTGAAGATTTCAGCTGGTAGTGTTTTCACAATTTTACATAAAAATTTGGCCATGAAAAAGCTTTTTTCCAAGTGGGTGCCGCGTTTGCTTACAACTGATCAAAAGGAACAATGTATCAATGATTCAGAGCGATGTTTGGCGCTGACGAATCGTAATAAAAAGGATTTTTTACGTCGGTATGTGACAATGGATGAAACAAACACAAATTCACTCCGGAATCCAATCGGCAGTCAGCGGAGTGGAGAGTGGCTGGTGAAAACCGCCCTAAGCGGCCAAAGCCTTAGAAATCGGCCGGTAAGGTTATGGCGTCTATATTTTGGGATGCGCGTGGAATATTCTTCATCGACTACCTTGAAAAGGGGCAAAATATAAATAGTGACTATTATATGTGCTTATTGGAGCGATTGAAGTACGAATTTGCGGATAAACGGCGTCAAATTAACAAAAAGAAAGTTATGTTCACCAGGACAACGCGCCTTGTCCCAAGTCTGTGAGAACGATGGCTAAAATTAATGAATTGGGCTTCGAATTTCTTCCTGATCCCCCTTTTTCGCCAGACTTGGCCGCCAGCGATTACTGGCTGTTTGCAAACCTCAGTTTCATCTAAATTTGACTCCAATAGTGAAGTTATTGCAGCAACGCAGGCGTATTTTGAAGCCAAAGACAAATCGTTCTACACGCATGGGATAGAAAAGTTAGAAAAGCGTTGGAGGGACTGTATCCCTCTTGGAGGAGACTACGTTGATGAATAAAAAATATTTTTATAAAAAAAACCTTGTTTTACTACTTAGTCTCGGGACTTATTGAACCACGTGTTATTTATAATAGTAATTGTATTATGTCAATAAATAGCTCGGCAAGTTCACAACCATATTCTGTGATAATACAACAAAAAAGTGGGCGCATAAATGCTATAAGTATTATTTACTTTGGAAATATCTAGATTACCTAATTTTCTTTAATTTACATATAGAATCCACAAATAATAATAACAGCATTAAAAAAATAATTGATTTGTAATTCATTGCATAACTCGAACCTAACCATATTGGTTCAGTTTTAGTATGCTAATGTTTTTATATTAAATTTAGATAAATAAAAATAATTTTAACTATTCAAATGATTAGCCCATTTCTGTTAATTATTTTTATGTTACATAATTTCGCACTCTGATGTCAAACAATACATTTTCACCATAAACATAGTAAAAGCATTTTTCCTGAAAAAATCCTACTCTTTTTAGAGTACCATTTGTTTTTAGCAACTTCCCGTAAGATATTTTGGTGGTTTCAATAATAAAGTAAGCCAAATTACCCTTTATGACTGTTTTTTTATTTTATTTAGCCCGATATCGAATTGTTTCCAAAAAAAACGTAAGTGGCCTGGGCTTAAACAAAAAAAATATGAATTGTTTTTGTTTAAAGGTGTATGTTTGTCGTTGTCTAGGGTAGTACAAGTCTAGAGCTTAGTTTGGGACTAAGACAATTTGTTTGAGATTATTCCCTGATATCTATTTATTTATTCATTTAAATTGCCTAAAGTTACAATTTATTGAGACCGAGTTTAGTCATTACCAGAGATCGGACAAATAGGCGTCATTACTCGCAATAATGTGGACATGACTCCAATTTTCATTAAACAAATTAGATTACATCAATTTATTTCTCACTTGAACGTTAACCTTTGCAGGATAGTAATAAATAAATAATACAAAGACGTCAGGAGTGGCCATTGATATTATATTAATTTAAGTATATAGGTTTGCTCCAATAACATCCATGGATTCGAAAGGAGCTTTCACCTCGTAAGTTTATTTTAGCCGTGAAAAGGAATAAAATAAACACGGAAAAATTATAAAAAATACTGTTTATTTGCTTTAATAAATCCACACAATAACAAGTTATCGTATCATCTATTTATTAATTATTACTGCCTTGCAAAGGATCAAAAATATTTGTAGGGTAAGTAATGTAATTTAATTAGTTTAATTAAAATCTATCGGGTCATGTCCACATTATTGCGAGTAATGACGCCCATTGGTCCGATCTCTGGTCATTACTTACTACTTATATTATTTTTTATCGCTTTGGGTCGGTTACAATTATTAGTTCATTTTAACATGTATGTTTTGTTTTTATTTTCATAGAATTTAATAGAAGTTGAAGTCACGTGACGGATAATTGTTAGCACAAGGCTTAACCATCTCTCCTTTGTATATCGAAACAACAATTAACCATCAATCCTTTGTATGTGGACGAGTGTAGAAAAACAGCCTCCTCTATTTGTTTTAAAATATAAGAAATCTTAAAAAAATACTTTGTTAATACGCAAATGATTTTTACTAAATCATCCAAACAAATCCATGTCTTGAAAATATCAATGGAGGTAAGCTGAATATTAAACGTAGTTAAGTTTAAATATGAAATGCTAACAATAGAAGTACCCGGCCTTGATACATGTATGAATCATATGTCTTATGAAGACTGTTGAAAGTTATTAGATCTGGAACATTTTTACCAGGAGACAGTACTAGCACCAACAAGTCTGTCGTGTTTTGAAGGGGAATAGGTAAAACTACTTACAGATGTAGTGCAAAATGATCTTTCCTCGTACTTTATCGGAAAAGTCCGTATTTATCGTGCTCTCTCAATTAGCTTCAGTACCCATATAACAGCCGTAGGGGTAAGTCACATCACAGAGTGGCTTGCACGCAATTCAAATACCATTTACAGTTTACTTATAAAAAGGTGGTATTACCATGCCGAAACCTCCTACGTAAAAATCCAGTCCAAGGAATGATATTTAATATATACCTGAACTTCATATCAGAAAATTGCAGATTCAAAAATAGCAATAACTCAATGTATTTCGCAACAGCGAATTTCGGACGCAACGGGCATATTTAAATCTACAATAAGCTTTTTTTTGTACCAGGAAGAATAGAGAAAAAATAAAAATACCAACAAAAACAATTTGCTGGGTAGACCACGCATGAAATTGTATAGATCTTGATGATTTTGATTACGTAGTGATAAGATGAATGGTTTATAACTTTCATCTGATTTATAAACAAGTTCCTGCAATAAGAGCACTAAAGTCCAAATTAATGGAAACGTTGAATTTCAAAGGCTGTGATTTTACAGTAAGAAAGATGATACGCCAAATGAGTATTCTACTAATTATTCTATTATTCTTCTAATAGAATAATGCTAATGGAAAACGATGACGTTAGACTTAAAAGAGTAAAGTACGTAGACTTAATAAGGAATTACAGATCTGAAGGCAGATGTATTGTGTATACGGACGAAATTTTTGGTCATACATCCCATTTAACAGGGAAGTGCTGGATCGATGCTACGGATAAAGGAGTGAAACAGTTAATCTCAAAAGGTCAACGTCTTATTGCACGTTTAACGTCGTACATGCAGTTAGTGCCAAAGGATTTGTACCGGGTGCTCTACTTATGTACGGTGATTATCACGATACCATGAATATTATGAATAGACTGTTTGTGCAAAATATGGATACTTACAGAATAACCAACAAATCTTTTTTGCCTCTGCCTACCACACTCTGGGAATGAAGGCGTGATGTTATGTGTGCATGAATAATGTCCATTATGAAAAGTAGTTACAGAGTCAACTTAATCCCAACTTGTCTCCAAATTCTGTGTTAGTAGTAGACAATGCCGCTTATCACAATAAATATGTGGAACGGCAGCCCAACTCTAATACCGCAAAGCTGCTTATGATAAACTGGTTACAAAAATACAATATTCCCCATGATTAATCATTAACCAAAATACTACTATACAAAATTATTTGTTGACATAAAGAAGACTTTGTAGAATATTCCTTTGTCAAAATTTTACATCAACATGGACACAAAATGATCAGGTTACCACCACACCATCCCGACTTCAACCCTTTTGAAAATATATATATGGTCACAGATAAAAGGTTACGTATCAAAAAGGAACATAGACATAAATATGGGGTACAGTAAAAAAAATAATTGAAGAAACAATGAATATGATTGGCCCGGATGTCGGGTCGTGTTTGAATGTCATACGAAATTGACAAACGATTAAAAGCGACAAGGTACATAAATCATTACTTATTTATGACGGTGGCTTATACTAACGGGCCTAGTATGAAAGCCTTTATGCCGTTTGCATCCCTCTCACATACGGTTTATTTACTTAGGTGCGAGAGGGACGCCAATGACATAAAAAAATCTAGCCCCGTAAGCACATGCTGTGTTAAGTAGGCAAGTATTGAGTTTTGCTCTCGTAAATGTTTCGCAATAAGATTTATTTTTACTGAAGGGGTTGTAAACTCTCTATATTAGGTACCTATTCAATAACATTTTTCACTTTGACATTTGACACTAAACAATAAAGTTCCATATTAATGGATATGAAAAAGTCACTCATTTAATACAATCATTGATTGACAGTTCGGGTGCCATGGTATTTCGATTGAGACCCGAGTTTTCCCGAAGGAAATTCATTTTATTCTGTTTATATGTACAGATGTAGTGCAATCTGTACATATAAACAGATCACACACATGCAAATAATGCTCTTTACTAAACAGCCACACTCAATAACCAAAACACTAGCTTAAGATAACATAAAGGGAATAGTTATGTTATTAGAATGACAATATATTGACCAAATACTAAAAAGCGGAATCCTTGAAAAATAGTAGATTAAAAACGAAGACGATCTCCATCTCTACTTCTTAAATTAATATTATAAAGATTTTGTGAGTTTGTGAGGTTGTGGGGGGCAACGATTTAGATGTAATTTGGATTGTAGATAGTTTGAATCCCAAGGATACATGACACTTTTTATTCCGAAAAAATTGACGTTTCCTGCGGTACTAGCGATAAACGACTTCTACGTGGACGGAGTCGTGGGAAACAGCATGAGATAAATAAACTCGAAGTTGATAACACCCTATCACTACTTCTTACGGCCATCTTGTTACCTCGGCCTTGGCCCATTTTTACACTACTTACTCTTTTTAACTATGTTGGTCCAGATCCTGTTGCAGTTTTCCTACCGGGATAGACGACGGAACTAATCTTTGACCTCTGTTTTCTGTCCATAAAAATGATTCGATCTAATCTGATTAATCTGATTATAATATAGGTAAATATAATAATCAGATGTTTCAATAAAGGCTGCTGCCGAATTTATCGTTTATCTACTGTTGCCTGAATTGCCGTTTGAAATAAAACAAAACTATTATCAGTGTACAGAAGGTCTTTTTTTCTTTTTTCAGAGGAGGACGAGTCCCAGATCTTCGTGAAATTCTTCAAGTTTCATAAGTGCTACGACCTGATCCCCACCTCGGCAAAGCTCGTGGTATTTGACACGCAGTTGCTCGTAAAGAAGGCATTTTTTGCTCTGGTTTATAACGGTTAGTCAACTGTAATACTATGCTTAAGCAATTGAACGCACACCCGAGGTGATATCCGCTTGGACAGAGGTTGCAATGGGCGTTCGCATTCTTACTTATCATTTTAATGTGTCTTCGATATCAAATGTCTTGAAAGCAATGCACTTCTCTGTTTTCATCTGTAATTGTAGTAACCATGTTTGTCAGCGCCAAGCAGCCGGTTTAGCGAATTGTATTACAGACTATTTCAATACCGATTACGGGCTGGAGCAAGTTTAACAGCTTTCAACAGTAATTCATAATGACGCTCTGGATTGACGGGGGCAAAAATGAAATTCAGTAGCTCAGTAAACGACCAACTGCTGAGTTTCATGCGGTGTTTCTTCTCAGCAGTGGTCTTCTCTTGGGAAGCGCTGGTAGAATTTTGACGTGTAAAAATGCCTGTGCCCGCTTACTGAATACACAATTTTTATCTTTTTAATCTTTTAATATCTTGACATATTTTTCTGCTAACATTTCAAAGAAAAAGTACGATAAGCAATAAGGTTTAATAACCATATCTAATTAGCAACTCCAACGTATCAATCACCAAAATGTGCAAGATTTTATGTTTTTAATTAAGTTGACAAGTACAAGAGTTCTTGTTACAGATCACGGGATGTAACGTTTTGGTCAATTCGCAGTTAAACTACCTGTGGCCTCGAACCATAGATACTGTACGTTACCTAAACGGCTGGCACAACTCGCACAACCTCGGTTTCACTCTGTGTTTCTTTGTATGCTGGTTAAAGACGAATGTACTGAGCCACCATGTCGAATGCCGAGGTATGTTAGCTCACCCCGGGGTGTCTTAGTGGCGAGATGAAAATAAAGCGATGTACTTATCAGGGTAATGATAATGGGGATTTAAAGGATCATTCCAGCAATATAAGGAAACTTGCTGTACAAACTTATCCTCGTCCTAAGAAGGTGTCATTCTTTTACAAGTGTTACAAGTGTTGTTGCGTAGGTGCGAAGTCAAACTAATAGATTAAATACATAATCACATACTTATGTAAGTAAAAATATTTTGGCATGATGTCATTGGAGTGCTAAGTGTGATTTCAACAAGAGTCCCGGTTTGTCTAAAGAAAACTTTAATCGCCGAATTTAGTTATTAAATTAATACCTATGTCGCTAGCAATGGGTATTTTTACATACAGTTATAAATTGTACGGAATACCTACCTAAAACGTGTTAAAAAACGTAAATGTCTGGCATTGCCCTGGTATTATATGTAGAATGAATATCTTGGAGATATAATTGTGTTTAATGATTAGCTTCGATCATGGAACAAGCGAATTAAAATTTTCGGGTCCTGTACTTCAGTGTACAAGCCCTTTAAATAAATAAGCAACTAAGGAACCTACACGTGTTTGTCGTGTTCTGCGACTTATTCAGTAATAAGTCTATAGCCGTTGTATTAATTACTTAACTATGCAGATACTTAATAGTTTTCACACACTTCCTAAACACACCCAACGTTGTAGGTATGTAAGGTAAATGTCCCCTATTTCGGCATGTTAAGGCTCGTCAGAGTTTGTTATTTTTTCTTAATTTTCCTACACATGATAGTACTTTGAAAGCTTTTCAGTGATGGATATTGTTATTTTGACAGTAATTTAATGCATTAATTATATCATTACAGTTCGAACTTTTTTTTATATGAATTTATTTTTAAACCTCTTATTTGGCTCCTATTTTGTGATAAAATTTGGCTCTGCTCCTAAGTTCGTGAATTCGTGGCTCCTGGTTCGGGATAGTTTTCCAGGGTAAGTTATGTTAATTTTTTGATAAAAAAAAACATATAATTAACGGATTTACTTAAGTAAGGACAGCAAAAGGGTATTATTTAAATAAAAAAAAGATTTACTTGAGAGTGAGATCAATCTTACAGTTTTTATTGGTGCTTAGGTATGTAATTATAGGTATAAGGTAACTTAATCATTAAAATTAACCAACTAAAACTTTAACTTCCAACAAATAAAAATAATTAAGCCTCTTTTTTATTTACAAAACAAAATAACACAAAATACTTAATATTAAAACGTTAATCTCTGTCCGATATTTAAAGATAAGATATTGCACTACATATCTGGTACTGAATAAACACCTCGTTTAATTAGTGACACTGGGTTTTTTTTTTTTACAATAAGTATACCGAAATTACCTCAAACGAAACTTAATTAACCAAGTTATATATTTTTCAATTCACATTAAACTATCTTTAGTTTTTTATACTAATATATAAGCAATCGAAATGTTTTAATAAAATCCTTAATTCGGTAGTGTCACGAAATAAGGGACACACGAAAAATAACTTGTCCGCTACTTCGTGAGTTGAATTATTGCAGTTTTAAGGGATTTCTGTGCTTACATATGATATTTTCTTATGCCAAATTGATTCTGTAGGAACCCATACAAACACTGTTAAAAGTTTGATTCAAATGGACTTACCTTTGCCTTTCCATAAGCTTACGAAGTCTGACAGTAAACCTTACGTCCGCGCGGAGTACGCGCACACCGCTCAACTGTTTATGGCCGACTGACAGTTTGGAGCGTCGTATTAATTTCAGTATTGTCACTATAAAATAGGTACTAAGTTTCTTAAATAGATTAATAAACAGAGATTTTTTAGTTATTTTTAATTAAAATAAAAAATATTTCAGTTGCTTATTTTTTGCGCCAGAAAAAAAACTAACGAAATTACGTACTAGCACGAATTAGGGGCCTTTTACCTTACATTACGCCTGAACTCTACACATTACGCCGACGTACATGACGCAGCGAATTCCGCGCTTATTTTATTGTCAAGTGTTGAATGCTTTGCGAATGCTATCGAACTTGTTTTTTTTTGCATAATACAGTTTGCATTTAATTGGTTAAAACTTTACATTTACAGCAAAGCGAATGCCTAAAAGAGTTATAACTCCAACACGTTTTTTATATTATTTGTTATACAGTTGTACAGTCAAGGGCATTAATATCTATACAGCCACCAATATATGTATACATGGACCTGCCTTCGAAGCCAGCTGTCCTGGGTTCAAATCCCGGTAAGGGCAGAATCAGAATCAGAATAATCTTTATTCAAGTAGGTTTACAAATAATAAACTCTTTTGAAACGTCATAGTAGCGACTTAGCCTAAATTGACTGCAGGTTCAAATCGCGACCGATCAGAGAAGAACCTGTAAGAAACTCTGTCGGATGTCTTTTTTTTTTCGACGTTCACAACCTTTTGTCGTAAGGACTAAACATTTTATTACAAGCAATTCAGTCCCAAGCATTGTTATCATTAATATAGTCTTTAATACTATAATATGCTTTAGAAATTAGTTTACGCTTAACGTAACTCTTAAATTTATTTACTGATAGTTCAGTAACATTACTTGGGAGCTTATTATAGAACCTAATACAATTACCCATAAAAGAGTTTTTTATTTTATGGAGCAGCGTGAAGGGCACTGCGAGCTTATGTTTATTTCTGGTATTAACATTATGTATGTCACAGTTCTTTCTAAATTTAGCGATGTTTTTATGAACATACATAATATTTTCATAAATGTATTGACTGTGCATGGTCAATATATTAATTTCTTTAAACTTATCTCTAAGCGAGTCTCTCTGGCCCATCTTGTAGACAGCACGAATAGCCCTCTTCTGCAGAACAAAGATGCTATTTACATCAGCAGCACTACCCCACAGTAAAATACCATATGACATAATACTATGGAAGTAACTAAAATAAACTAATCGAGCGGTATCTAAGTCTATTAATTGCCGAATCTTATTAACTGCAAAAACTGCTGAACTGAGTCTACCCGCCAATCCAGCGAGATGAGGACCCCATTGGAGCTTGGAGTCTAACGTTATACCAAGAAACACTGTATCATTAACTAGGTCTAGTTTGTCATTTTTAATAGTTACAGTAGTTTGACTATTTTTCACATTAGTAGTCATGAACTTTATACATTTCGTCTTTTTTTCATTCAGTAATAAATTATTAACACTAAACCAATCGACTACTAAAGGCAGATATTTGTTTGATGAGCGCGAATATTTGTTCCTGAGTCTTGTATGTTTTCTATATATTTTAGTGTGTATTTCTCTATTTAAGTATGTTTATCGTTTGGGACTAGATCAATTTATGTGAGATTGTCCCCTGATATTTATTTATTTACCTTATTGCCAGTGGCATAAAGGTGTATAGATATTTTTGACGTCTTGGGAACGTATATATATTTATGCCCTTGACTGTACCGCTGTACGATCAATTGGTCTCTACCCTGTTTAATTATAAGTAACGACCTATCTCTCGACGGAATAAAGGTGTTCGTCACAAATAAGCGAAAACCAGTTTTCGGAATAACACTGTACATTAACAGTCTTCACTTCTTAATACAATCGTAAACGTGATGCGTAAGGTGGATTTTCCTTTAACCAGCTTTACCCTCTCAAAGTCATTGTTTTCCTGTAACAGGCATATTCAATATGCTTATGCTGTTTTCTTCTCAAGAGTCTTTAAATAAATATTGGAAGTGGGATGAATAAGACCAATAATATTATCTTATGAAATATTCTGATTAAAATAAAGAATAAAACTGAAAAATGCACCGGGAAAGTCAGAAATTTGCAGCAGGGCGAAGCCGCTGGCGGTACGCTAGTTTTTTTTTTTTTTAATAAATTTATTTACTTAATCTTCTCCTTTATTGGTTATTTAAAAACACCGTACACTAGATAAAAAGAATATACCCAACAGAATTGACAAAGTAAAGGTTTGCCGGCTTTCTCCCCTGCGCAACAAAGGAGTTGCCAATTTTACGCACGATCTATGTGAATTCAATGTGATTTCATGCAATAGATGCAAGCTGCGTCAAACTAAATCCTGAAGACTGTGGCTGGTTTTTAGATGGATATTTGAAGCCCAGATGGTTCGAAGGAGATCCCAAGACCTTTACAAGTTGGAGATGTACTTACTCAGAGTATCGGAAGAAAAAGAAAATGATGAAGAATTAGAATCTTGATATTTATATCACGCTTATGCTATTATAATAATATGTAGTGAGAAAAATCTGCATTAATAAGAACTCGCTTTATCGTTGTCTGCCACTTAAAGTTGCGCGCGGAACGCATCTCCGTCACTCTCACCGCTCGCGTTTAAAATTTAATATAAAATCTAGGCAACCATGGACTGGGTAAACTTCTTAATAAAGCAACCTAATACAGTTAGATTAAGAATAAAATTATCGAGTTATTATTATTATTATAGTAACGCCTAGTTGATGCCACTTCATACAGTCTTGAGAATATCTGGAAAGATAAAACCTCAAACTCCTTCATTATTTTCTCCTTTCGGACGTTAAATAAATAAATAAATAACTGATGAGGATATATAAATATAATTTACTCACCTGTTTATACCTGGCAACTCCACAGTTGCACAAAGAAGGAAGCAGGCAACCTTACTTTTTCAATTCTGTTGGGTATAAAATCTTGTCTTAACTAATCCTTGTGGCAAGTAGATGAGATAAATTTATTGAAATTAATAATCTACATTAATAATTTCGCACCGGTCTACGGTAGAATCGAGCGAAATGCACATCAAATTACCAAAAATTAATTGATCCGAGTCGACCACTTAAGGCGGAAAATTCCTATATGATTTTAATAGGGATAAACACTTTAATCACCTGTATCTCAAGAACCAATGATGTCTACTTAGTCGTAATAGTTTTCCTTTTAAATACGTTAAGTATATGCGCTTTCATTCGAGTTTTTTTTTTCAGATTTGTAGTATTTTTAGTTTTGGCACAGAATAAGTAATAGTACAAGTACAGAAGCGACACTCCGTGACAGCAAACATGCGAATTTAAACCTAAACAGAACGCGTTAACGATAATAAAACAAGTGCACGGCCGGAAGTGACCTTGGTTACATTTCTGCGATCGATAGTGGGGGCGCCCCTAACGAGGCAAAATGCAGCTTAAATCTGCGCCGCGAGAGTATGTATTATTTCGCCCGCCATGAGCTTTACTGCTCCGCCCACTCCGCAGGGCTGGCAGTTACTTGTACTAATTAATACGTTAATACTTATTCCGTGGCAGTTGTAAGAAAACAAATTGCATTAAACTTTTTATTAATTGTAGTTTTCTTATATAGTTTTAGTTTTATTCATCCCTAACTGTGCTAATACTGTTGCATTTGGTACACAAACAGGACTATTTTCTTTGTACCTATCTTTTATATTTGTATTTGTTTGTGCAACTGTTAGTGTGTCTAATTGAATAAATAAATGAAATAAATAAATCTAGTTTGTAACTAGAGACGCACTAAGCGAGACAAGCGAGAAAATACAACTTGTGCTACCCGTACTGGAATAGGTAGGTTTAATGTTAGTCTAGGAGCTGACGCACGTTTTCGATAAACAGTCATTTATTTTAAGGACTTTGAAGGTTCATTTTGTAATAGTTGTATTACTAAATATGTGTTGTTAACATACTATAATAGCTTCGATATAGACCTTTACATGTTTTGTTTATCTATAACAAGATGAAATAGGTATATAGAATACAGATAGATAAGAAAGGGAATAGCACAAAAATTGCAAAATACCTGCATGCTTAGTATGGTGGCTTTTATTGCAAGACAAAATATAGATAAAGCTTCCGTCAATCTCGTACTTATACACGTGTCAAAAAGTGAAGGATGTTTTATCCACATGTTGTCACGCGACAAACGCAGCCATATTAGGCCCCCTGTTTTGTGTTGATGCACCACAGATGTTAACATTACATCGTTAGTACATGAAAAAACGTCAAAACAAAACGGATTGGTGAAATTTCAAAAAAACGTTTAATATATTTTTGATTTAAAAACAATAATTATTAATATTTTATAACAATATTTATGTTTCATCAATAACATTTAATCAACATTTGCAACCCGCGATGGAAAGCCTATTAGTCTTATTGCCTGTTTCACAATCGACAAGTAAAGCTTATGTGAGACATAAATTTACTCTTTCTTACACTTAAAAATATACAAGGAGAGAGCCAATTTTTAATGGCAGATAAATTTGTCCTTGCAATACTTAATAGTAAAATTTACATTATAATTATTTGTAACTGTGACTGATTGATTACAATTACAAATGTTTAATTTTTACATATTTTTTTAACTCCTTTTTCATATATTTGATATTTATTATTTATTTATTTATAGTTAAGTAAAAGGTAAAATAAAAATTACAGTTTTTTAACAAAAGTTAATTATAATTTTAATTTTATTGAAAATAGTCACAAAGCGGACCTTCTTAACTTTTTCTTATATATTATATAGGTAACTCATTACTAGGGTAATATTTTAGCAAAAATATCCATCTACATATTGTTATAATAATTACAAGTCTCAAACAAACAATAAACCGACTTCAATTTCCGTCAACCTCGGGAGTGGGTATACCCTAACAGGGCTAACAAATCAAAAAAATGTTCAAAATCAGAAACTAAAAGAAAAGAAAGAAAGAAAGAAAAACCTAATTTAAACGTTAGTACTTATATATCAAATTAAAAACTAATCTTACATCAGGCTCTTGGACTATGCAACTCGTATAACACGACAAAATTATAAACTCGAGCACTATTATTACCTATTCCGTTACTCAAGTAAGAAGGTAGGTAACCAGTATATGCTGACCTTGCTTTAGTAGGTAGTCACTATTACTGGGAGATCTACTTACGCGGAACGCTCTTTAAGTAAGGTAGGTAATAGATTTTTGATGCGAATAAGTCGTAAACTGCGAAACTGAGGTATTTAATAAAATAAATAATATTATTCCGCTCTTTTTGTGTCGAGGATTCAAAACTGTAATCATTGTGTCAGTAATTAAGTACTGCTACTCGTAACTACCTACCTCGATCGAAGTTATAATTTTCTTACCTTTCGATATCTTTTGGCAACTCAGTGTAAATAATGATAGATCGCCATTCCTGTCATTATTTAAGCACCCGTATGCTATACAGTACCTTTTGGCTTTTCGAGGAGCCATAGGTACATTTATTTAAACAAAAACTCGTATTATTTTCGCAGGGGCGTACGGGCGGCGCGCTTCAAGACGAGCGCTCGCGTGACACTCAACTGATTAGCCTTGTATAAAAGGCCGCACATTGAGTAGACAATAGCGCGGAGTGTCACCGGCCTGGTTTTGGTTGTAGCGGGGGAGGAACTCTTGACTCTAACAAAAATTAGCGCTTTGTCATCAACGGAACCTTTAATCGAAAAATTTAATTAACAAACCCACAGTATTTAAAAGACCTATGCAACGATGCCCAACACAGTGGGGTAGATAAGAAAAGAAATCATCCTAACGTTACGTGTAGGGAAGGTACCCTAAAAAAATTTTTTTTACATATTTTTTTTGTACCACTGTTGGCGGACTAATATGTATAATCATGCCAAATTACAGCTTTCTAGTACTAAGAGACTCTGCGCTAGGCTGCGGACGGACGGACATGGGGAAACTATAAGGGTTCCTAGTTTGACTTCGGAACCCATAAAATAATAAAATTGCTATATAAAGGCGTTGCGAAGTAAACATGTCAATCGCATAAATGTGGCGTTGGTGTCATGTCGTCACGTGTCGCAGGTTCGTATTCCGTTCTCCATTGTTACATTATTATAGTTTCGGGTTGATAAGATTTATAGATTAGCTGTGAAAGTGTTTGTGATAATATTAAGGCTGGGAATATACGTCACATTAGATAGTCTTTAGCCTGGAAAATATTTTTATACATACTTTATGCGTCCAGCACTCGCATCACAATCTGACAAGAAAAAAACTGCGTTTGTTTTAATCAGTTAGGCCAATCTAAAACCTTCTTCGTTTGGATAGATGGACGCCACCAAAGATGCTGAAATTATTTGTGGTAGCCATGTGGTTACCAGAGTTTTTATTCCTAGAATTCGCCTTCAGCCGTTAGTCAACTGCCTTTTAATTTTCGTTGGCTTAAGTTTCCAATCCAGCATTTGCTATGACAGTAAATAAAAGCCAGGATCAATTTTTTTAAACCTATTTATTTTTACCTTAACTTATTCACCCACGGCCTATATGTTGGCTATATGTTGCCTTCGCCTCTCTGTCTCTCTCTTCTCTCGATTTCGAAGATTTTATGATGTAAAAATCCACATTATCAATAACACCGAACCGATAATTACAGAAGTATCATCTACACTTTATAAAAAAACATGTGAAATATACGCCCATATATATACCCGAGCGAAGACGGGGTTTTCATCTAGTAATGTTATTTGTGTGATGAGCGCGAATATTTGTTCCCGAGTCTTCGATGTTTTCTATGTATTTCTCCATATAAGTATGTTTATCGGACTTTGAACATGAAATTGATAGATGTTCAAAAACTGAACTGAACTGATTGAATGTAGAATTGTTAACTATTAACTTTTCATTGCAAATCTCTATTTAATATTTTCAGCCACTCAGAAGTTATATAAAAGAGAACGCTCTTTGGCGATAAGACCGCCTGTTGTTTACCTTTACTTTTAATCGTCTTTGATATGTTGTGTTGTGTTCTATAATGTATCAATAAAATTATGTATATCGGAAGTCGATAAACGAGAAGTCCCTATGACACATAAAAAATGCTACGAAAATTCCGGGCTCTGATGATGGGTCAGGCTTCCATTGGGATGTTAGAGCATAATGTTTTTTTAAGATCTAAGTAATTAGACTCTATGTGGTAATGTAAAAAAAGAAGAAATACGTGAAATAATGTAAATATACGGCCAAAATACGGCTGTTTAGTACGGACATGTCGAAACTTTATGTGTTGCTTGTTCACAACGGAACCTTGATAAATCAAAATGGAAGATTTATAACCAACCGGCTAGTTTTATTTGGTGAATCCGGTGATATCAGTACCGCAAGGCTGGGTTCACACGGCATTGTCTTGCACGTTTTTGCCATACAAATCTTACCGTATTTCATTACTGCTCGATAATATTAGTATAGAAAAAGCGCGCAGGACCATACCGTGTGTGTGGCCTCTAAGGTTTCAATTCCTCTTTGTAATTTAAAAACGAATGCGCTCTTAATAATAGGATAGTATATATTTATATTGAATTAGAGTAAGTAAAAATAATTATAACATAAAATAACAATATAACATCACGCCTTCATTCCCAGATTGGGGTAGGCAGAGATAAAAGAGATCTTTTTTTAAATATGTCGTGAAATAATTTGGAATAGAAACTGTGTGATGACGCAGAAAGTGTCCTTTTCGGAAGGGAAGACCTTGTGTTATGAGATCACTGATGCCACTATTGCCACTAGTATTTTACAAACAATAAAATCATCATGCTAACTGGACTTTTAGATGGGACATGACTATCCCCAAAGGATTCAATAGATAAAATGGAGAATTTCAAACAAATTAACCTAGTCCGAAACTAAACTCTAGGATTATATACAAACATACGCAAAGTTAAACATAGAATATCCTCCATTTTTAAAAATTTCTCGCACCGGTATATATCAACACGGTATTTTGTTATATTATTATGATTCGGGGCTTATCAAGAAAACGGATATCAAAATCTAACAGTTGGTCGCTTTTGGGCTTATTTTTAGACGGGACGAAATGTATATGATATGTATGAACATCATTTTTTTATAAAATGCGTATGGCGTTTGCTAACTTACACACAACCATTTGCTATTATTTTGTAGCTAGGACTCCAAAAACTAACTAACTTTGATGTTTGTAGTTTAGAAAATCTCCAGATCACAAAGTACTACTACAGCCTTAACGGGATAACTTCGTTTTATTTGATTTCCCTCCTAAACCGATTACCGTTTGCACCATCGATGTATTGTTGGCACTTGCGGTAGTAATTTATCTTCAAGTATCTTGCGGGCATCTTCCACTCGCTCGCCTAGCTCTCTACTTTATCGCTTAGTACGCTCAGTACTGGAGATGTTAATCAATATTTTGACATAGGCGTCCGCGCCGCGCCGCTATGGGACTCGCAGCGGCAGAAGTTCATCGGGATGCTGACCATCACAGACTTTATCAAGATCCTGCAGATGTACTACACGAGCCCAAACGTCGCTATGGACGAGCTCGAAGAGCACCGCCTCGAGACCTGGAGACGTACGTACTACAACACCTAGAGGATATACCAATATCAAATCGCGTAACCGGTCACCTGAAATCTTTATGCTAGCTAAGGGTAATTAAATGCACGATCCTTAAACGCATCACGCCTAGCAAGATGCAAAGCGCTAACGTAAGCGATTTTCAAAAACTGATAAAGTGTAAGGACCGGAATAGATGCAGTGTTGACTTATGTCGCCGACGTAATAGGTTGTAAGATTAAGTACCAATTTCACCGTACGATGTTAAATTTAATCAATAATAATAATAATAATAATAATAATCACAGGACAATGTCACACTAATTGATCTAGTCCCAAACTAAGCTCTAGGCTTGTACTATGGGTACTAGACAACGATAAACATACTTAGATAGAGAAATAAATACTTAAATACATAGAAAACATCCAAGACTCAGGAACAAATACTCGTGCTCATCACACAAATATCTGCCCTTACCGGGATTTGAACCCAGGACCCCTAGCTTCGAAGGCAGGGTCACTCCCAACTAGGCTAGCGTGTCGTCAATGTTAATCGACTGTTAGTTCATACATTTTGACAACTGTTAACGCTCTAATCGTCTGTGGTTAGCATCGTATGGTGAAATTGGTTCTTAGTCAATCCTTAGATAGATGAAAATAAAAAGAGCCGTCCGGCCGCCACCGATCAGTCAACACGTGTTTGAGCGAGATAGCATAATATAAAGTTGACGCTAGTAACACGCGTGCCTATACTTATATTGCCTTCTTACTTACGCAACGATGTTAGCCATCAATTTAACTCTGTTGCTCCTTAGTTCATGTACGAGGGGTGATCCATAAGTTTTTATAATCTGTATGCAATTATATTCTTTTAATGAGAACTATACCATGGCACTAATCCACTTTAAATTAAAGAAATAATATATTTATATTATTCATTTGTTTTTCTGTAATAGCTAAACAAAAAACATTTGTATGAAAAAATTTATATGTCGGCAAAATAAATGTGAGTTTTGTAATTATTTGGAGCGGTGTGGAGAAAGTCCAAATGCATAATTAAAAAATGTTGTTAATGAAAATGAAACCTTGGTTTATCTTTATGATTAAGCATAAATAAGTTCACTTTTTTTGTCTTCAGGTCTGTCACCAAAATGATATAGGATATATGATGTAGGTTTTTCGGCCTTTTTCAGGATTATTGAGGGACATTAGCTTTTACTAATAGAGCTCAAATAATCTACGAGAGTTATTGAACATTATTCTTTGAAACTTATTTAGAAATATTAAAATGTAGTTCCCTGTTATGTAGCCCTTACTTTCGAGTCTTACTTCTCATTCAGTAATGTTAAAAATCAACTATATAAAATCAAGAGTTGATGATGACTTAGTACGAGTAAAGGTACAAAATTTGACCTCCAATAGTAATCATATTTTTAAAGGGGTAAAATATAACAATTGAATAACGTTATTAAGTTTTTGCAAACACAGAAAGTGTGCATTCCAATTAAAGTATAACGATTTACTTTTCTCCGATTTTTTATACCGATTACCAAAACTTATGGATCACCCCTCGTATATACCATTCGTTTACAGCTGTGTGCGTGGTGTGTGCGAATATAGGGGTCGAGTCACGCATTATTAAGTGTTTTGTACGGCGATAATATGTTTTCCTCTTTTGCTTTAGTCTAAGGGTCAATTCCATATATTTCAGCAGTTCAAAAAAGGCAAAAGTAACCTTTACATTTTGTTTTACTTGAAATAACATGATACGTTTGTGGTAATTGTTTATGTGAAGGGTACGAAGGTTCGTGTAACAGTGGTGGGTTGTTGCAGAGGTGCTGAAGGGCTCCGCGCTGGTGTCGATCGGGCCGGACTCCTCGCTGTACGACGCCATCCGCATCCTCATCACCAACCGCATCCACCGGCTGCCCGTCATAGACCCCGACACCGGCAACGTGTTGTACATACTCACGCACAAGAGGATACTGCGCTTTCTCTTCCTCTATGTAAGTTTTATACACTCGGATCACTAAACTAATAAACTGCCTTGAAAACAAGTAGGAATAAAAAAAAATACTTGTGCGATTTTATGATTATACACAGTGTTCAATCAGCTTAGGCTATTAACATAGATATGTGCCCTTTTAGAGAAAGGATTTACAATATCGTGACATGTAAACACATTTTTATTGAATGAGGGCCTGTTTGTTTTTTTTTACGATCACATAAAACAACACTATGTTGCGGGATTTTTCGACAAATATCATATTTCTTTAAATATATGATTTACAGTTTACGCGTAACAACTCAACTCGTTCGATATTTATTTATTTAATTATTTATTTCAAGGGAAACAAACAGCAGTAATATTACAAATAGAACAAAACAATATAAGTTAACACACTAGCCAAAACAGTTTCCACTAATGGGTAATAAATTTGCTCTAGTGAGAGGTTAATTATAATAACAATAACATTGCATTTATCCATAACATAACCAACGTAACAAATGCTTTTGTATATACTTATCTTTTAGTTGAAAATACACATACATGTAATATATATTACATATTTTATCTGTATTTATATACAAATATATCTAATTACCGATTAAGATTTAACGTATTATAGTGTGATATAGTTACCTATATTAATCAATATTGCCAGGAAACTCCTTTCAAGAGCGTGTTAAGGACCGTCCTGACTGAGAGCATGCGTGTGTAATATTCGAGTGTGGACGTTGAGCCGTGCTTTACCACTGGAATATCCGACGCCGAATGCTCATTAAAATCTCAATTGAAATCAATATCAAAATATTTATTTGCTGAACGCAGGCAAAAAACAATTCCCATACATAAAATTTATGATGTCATTAGTGCCGCCTCGTGGGAATATTTTTAAGAACTACCGCTCAAGATGATGGTTTTAACCTAAAGTACCCTTGTACCAAACGGCTATCCTGTACTTCGATTTGCGGTTTTTTTATCGTAGTTTGATAAGGAGCGTGTTTTTTGCCGCCACAGCGCAACGGCCAAAAGGTTAAAGACACATATACTTAATTTCATACTAGCTTTTGCCCGTGACTCCGTCCCCGTAGAAGTCGTTTATCGCTGCTCCCTTGGGAACTTTAGAATTTTCAGGGATTAAATAATCCTATGTCCTTTCCCGGGACTCAAAATATCTCCATGCCAAATTTAATCTAAATCGGTTCAGTAGATTAAGCGTGAAGAGGTAACAGATAAACAGAGCGAGAAGGATTTTGAGGAGGGGAGGGTGAATCCAGGTTTTACGCTACTCGCGAGGTCAAGCCAGCTAGATGGGAACCCGTTGGGGGAAGCCCGGCTAGCGACCTTCTAGCTGAGCAGCGTCTTCATGGGTCCATGAGGATTGTCGTCGTCGTCGGCGTGTCGAGGTCGCGGGAGTATGCCTTGCCGTCGAAGGGGTCGCGCTTGCTGCGGCGCGATTCCCTCGTGACCCATGACCCGTAGTGACTCTCCTGTCGATTTTGATCCTCAGGTATTTTACAACCGGGGACCAAGGCACTTCTTGTCCGAGTAGAGTGAGTGGTGGATTTGGGGGCAGCTGCTGCTCTCGAAAATCGCTTGTGTCTTTGCGACATTAATGGTTAGCCTCCACCTGGCTAGCCAAACTGGTAGAGCATCGAGTTGGCGTTGTAGCTTGACAACGGCATGCTCGGGCTTGAACGATGTCACGTAGAACGCGGCGTCGCCAGCATACAGAACCATGTTGGAGCCGGCTAAAACAGGAAGATCTTCGGTGTATTTCTTGTAGCACACCAGGGCCTCTATTCATCTGCGTTATAACGATATCGCTTGTGTCACAGTTGCCATTACTGTAAATGTCATAAGAGTTATCAAAACGTTGACAATACGGAAACACGTCAAAGACGATATCGTTATTACCGTGTAGAATTCCAGCCCAGAGGGAGGCAACTTCCCTGGAGTACTCAGGCTCTGATTGGGCTGTTTTCGGAAATAGCATCTTCCACCACCGCTCTAAAGCGTACCAGTCTTCGTGGGGCCCGAGACGTTGCGATCTTGTGGATTAGGCCTGAGTGGTGACTACGGCGTTTAGTGCGGAGACGTAATTAACTATTTACCGCAGCGCGTCTTCTCGATCCTATTTTTGAAGGGGGGGTGAGAAACCGATTTCGGGCTGTAAACCCCGCCCGGGGTGCACTAACCGTTGAAATATGTAAAATAGAATCCTTCACGACCTCATTGATTCGGGAAAATCTCAACAGATTGAGCTTGATTGCTAAAGCACAATCTTCAATAGACGTGTTGTTACTAAACATATTACTAAAATAGACGCTAGGCGGCGGTGAAAGTCCTCTTTGTTTGTTCGGGTTACCTTCACTTGAATTTCACATAATATCATTCAAAGAGTTATAAATTATTGGTATTTGTGATTTTATGAAACAACATGATTTATAAAGTGCATTATGGCTGCAAATATGCCTTGCTTTCCCTTCGGAGCAAAATGCACAAAACGCAAAATGTACATTACACGCAAAAAGTAAACAATGGCAAAATGCACAATACGCAAAATGTACAGAACGCATAATGTGAAATACGCAGGGCGTACAAAACGCAAAACGTACATACGCAAAATGAACAAAAAAACTAACAGTAGTAAAAGTAGTAGTAAAGTAGTAAAAGTAGTAGTAGTGTCACATTTTGAGTAAATGTAACTCTGAGTAAATAAATACAAAGTATTATATATTTTCCAAATTTTGAGCAGTTGTTTCTGTAAAGTAGTGTACAATAAGTAATAATATACATACTGTGTGGGAACAACTATTTATGCTGAAATAAGGAAATTCTGCTAGCACCTGCCGGTGACCTTACTTTACTACTTCACTTCACACTAATACTGCACATAAGTAAGAAGGTTTGATGGCTACACTGGATGCGATTGCTGAGGCTCAGAAATGTTTAGAGTCAACCCTGTCGAAGCAGATCGCTGAGTTTCAGGCAATGCTGGATGGTGCCTCACCCAAGACGGATGCCACCATTACTACCTTGAGCGCTGAGCTGAAGAGGTTTGGGGAAACAGTCTGGTCTATGATGAATTGATGAACATACTGAGTCAGCAAATTGCAGCTCTGAGCAGCTCTGTTGATATCATAGAGATGAGGCATCGACGTAAGTTTCTGTTATTTGGAGGTATTCCAGAAGCCAATGGAGAAAATGTGGGTGAAACATTGGCTACTGTTTGCCGTGACCGCCTACAGATGCCTGAGGCCTGCGCTGCTTTATTTTCTGTATGCCACAGACTTGGTGCAGCTGTCGAGGGGCGCTGCAGGCCTATTTTGGTTCGCTGTACCGATCCGGCGCTACGGGACATCATCTAGCGCAGGAAGACTTCACTAAAGGGGACTACCATTGTGCTGTCTGAGTTTCTAACTCGCCAGCGCCAAAATATTTTCATTAGTGCCGGCAAGCACTTTGGAATGCGAAGCGTGTGGACGCTCGGCGGCGCTATATACATCAAGCTGCCCTCCGGCAGGACCCAGCGCGTTGTAGCGGCGGAGCAGCTCAAACGGCTGATCTCTGATCATCCAGTTTCATCTGCAGTAGTGCCCGGCGATGTACCAACGCCGAGTCCGCAACCGTCGGTGCCGCGGGCGGCGGATGTTCCCGGGCGCACCACCAGGACTACAAGGAATGTCATAAAACCCAAGTCGGCACGTTAAATTCTTGCTTAAATTGTGGCTAGTGGCGGTAAATTATCAATTTCCCTTGCTTTTTAGTTCTTCCGAAATACTTTTTTTACTACCTTCAATTGAAATTTTACTATCCATTTACACTAGGTACTTTTTATTTTTATTTTAACACCGTTCGCGCAGTCGGTCAAATTCTCTTCTTCTTCTTTCTTTGCCCCCGCGGCGACTTGAACAGCTACTACCGCGGGGATATGGCGTTTCCACGTGAGGTGATTTCGCCAGTGTCAAGTATATATAATTATAAATCAATATAGCAATAAAACACAATCCAATCTTCTCTAGGAAGATTGGGGGCAACGTTGTACGGTGATTTGTAGGTCAGAGGTCAAGATAGTTTTAACCTCTGCACCACTGCGAGTCCACTTGAAACGAGAAGAAAGATGCCAGATACACGAAATAAGTCCAGGTCTTCAATCACTGTGCGACACAAAGGCATAAAAAGTACAAATCACTATCAGAAAAGAACTTTGAACACCTAATTACCCAAAAATTAAAGTCTAAAACAAATCACACGTCCGCCATCTTTTAACGTTGCAAATGGCCCCCCGGTCAAATTCTCGTAACTTATTTCATTACATCTGTCAATCTGACAATCTGACGTCTGTCAAATGTTTCGTTCGGAAACCTAATGCCGTCACTTGCTATGAACGGTAGTTTTATTGTTATAATTATTGTTTTAATTTCGTAACTTGTGTATGGTCTGTTTTTAACTTTTTCTTTTTACTGTTTAAACCTTTGTAAACCGTTGAAAGGCGGGCTCTGCAGAAAGCCTAATTAAAATTTTGATCTAAATATTTATTTAGTTTATTTATTTAAATTAAATACAGTTTAATGAATCAGAATTATCAACAAGTCTTTTTAGAGTTGTTGCTATTTCTGTAGCTCTGCCTACCCCACTCTGGGAATGAAGGCGTGATGTTATGTATTATGTATGTAATGTGCAATGGTGATTGCAATGACTCTTTTCAATCTGCTTGCGACTTGTCCTCCTCATACCACTCTTTAGACGAATCAGTCGATCCGTGTACTCTTGGGATGTTAGTGCGGCGCGAATTCCAGAATGTCAAACTAAACGTATGCCATATTAATGCTCAAAGCTTACCCAGTCATTTCACTGAGTTTCTTGTCACATTTTCTTCTTGTAATGTACATACACGCTATCCTAATCAGTGAATCTAATCTATATATAATCCTATCTTCATTTTTCTGTCTTCCCGGTTATACCCTGCTGCGTAATTATCGCACAGGCAAAGGCGGTGGGGGAGTCGCAATCTATCTTCGATCTGATATCGCTTTTACAATTCTAGACTTACTATGGAACACTTGGTGATACAGGCTAAAGCTCTAGGCATTAATGTTGTTCTAGGTGTTGTATACTGTCCTCCGGCTATCGATTATTTTAACGCCTATGAATCTCTTCTCTCCACTTTTGGTACGGAATGTGCACATCACTTAATTATGGGCGACATGAAACTAAGGGTTAATTTTAGATCCAGTAAGCTCCGGTGTTTATCCGAGTCCAATGGCTTTGCCTTTGTCCCTTTAAATGGCACTCATCATAACACTGATGGCCATGCATGATACATGGCTAGATGTAATCCTCACGACCTCTATGGATAATGTGGTTAGGGCGGGTCAGATTGAGGCGCCAGGGTTCTCGCGCCACGATCTCCTATTTGCTTCATACAGGATAAAAGCACCTAAACGTCAGCCGGCTATTATACATCTTCGTAGCTTTGCGAGGCTGGATGTCGAAAAGCTTAAGCAAGATGCTTCCTCAGTTGACTGGTCGCGTACGTTGGCAGCATCAACAGTCGATGAAAAAGTCGCCTCTCTAAATACCGTTATTTTAAAACTGTTTGATGCTCATGCGCCAGTGCGCGCTGTCAGACTGAAGCGACCTCTGGCCCCGTGGATTACGAGGGGTGTTCGTATGGGGATGACGAGGCGAGATAAAGCGTTTAGGGCTTTTAAGCGTGACAGGAGTAACGAGACCTGGTGTCTCTTCAAGGTTGCCAGAAATCGTTGTAACCAGATGGTAAGAGCTGCCAAACGCCGTTATATTCATGACAATGTTATCTGCTCCTCTCTTGCTGATATTCGGAAGTTCCTAACTTCACTCGGTTTTGGTAAACCCAAAGCTGAGCTCAACTTCTCCTCTTTTTCTCTGAACGCTCTGAACTCTCACTTTTCAACGACATCCACCCTTAATTCGGTTACTAAATTTAAAACTCTTTCTTTAATTGCCTCTCTACCCATGCTCGACACTATTCCTTTCACTTTCGTCTCGGTCGCCGACGATGAGCTTCAAAAGATGCTACTTTCCATTAAATCTAAAGCCGTCGGCCATGATGACGTGAGCCGTGTTATGGTTACACTAATTCTTGAGAGTATTCTGCCTATAATTTCTCACGTCGTCAACTTCTCTTTACTTACTGGGGACTTTCCCTCTTCTTGGCGCAAAGCCTTTGTTATCCCACTCCCTAAAAATTCTAACCCCAGCTCTCTTAATCACTTCAGGCCCATCTCTATTCTTCCTTTCCTATCAAAAATTCTTGAGGCCGCTGTTCATAAGCAGTTCTCTCAGTACATTTTTCGCTATCAGCTACGGTCTCCCTTTCAATCCGGTTTTCGCCCAGGACATAGTATTGCATTACATATGTGCAGTAGTAATACTGCACTTCTCAAAGTAATCGAAGACATCAGACTTGGAATGAAATCAACGCAAGTAACTGTCCTGGTGCTCATAGACTTTTCCAACGCTTTCAACGCTGTTAATCATGATCTCCTTCTTGCTATTCTTCGCCATTTGGGAGTTTCCTCTGAGGCCACTAAGTGGTTCAGCTCCTATCTCTGCAATCGAGCTCAAGCAGTTCGTGCCGGCTGTTCTCTTTCAGAGTGGTGTGATTTAAAAACGGGAGTGCCACAAGGTGGTATCCTCTCCCCTCTCCTACTTTCCATTTTTATAAACCTCATTACTTCTAAGATCTGCAGCTCTTGCCATCTGTATGCAGACGATTTGTATTAGCCAAATTAATCAAGACTTGGAGCATATCGCCGATTGGTCTGCGAGTTTTGGCATTTCCGTGAATCCTACCAAGTGCCAAGCAATAATCGTGGGGAGCCCGCGTCAACTGATAAAGCTAAAGGAAACTTATCTCTCACCTGTAGTTTTCAATGATACCACAATACCTTTATCCGATCAGGTAAAGAACCTTGGCTTAGTTATTGACTCTAGTCTCTCCTGGGATGGGCATCTTTCGGAGGTGAATCGTAAGGTCACTGGAACTCTGCGTGCATTGTACCGCTACAAACATTTTCTTCCTGTGTGTTCAAAAACATTGCTGGTAAGGGCGCTCGTGTTACCCATTATTGACTATGCTGATGTGTGCATTACCAATATTAACCAGGATTCCCTAAATAGGCTAGAGCGTTTACTTAACAATGGCATACGTTTTATCTTTGGTCTTAGAAAATACGACCATGTTCCTTCTTTCCGACGTCAGCTTAACTGGCTTCCCATACGCTACCGCAGATCTCTTAGAATTATCTGTACTCTTTTTTCTATCCTGTTTGACCCTTCTACTCCAGGGTATCTCAAATGTAAATTCAATTTTTATACCCCGCGTCCAGGCTGTGAACTGCGTTCCTCCGGTTCTCTGAAACTTTGTATTCCTCCCCACCATACTGGTTTTATGTCAAATTCGTTCGCCCTTAAGGCGTCACCGTCTCTGGAATGAGCTCCCACTTAGCATCAGACAAGCCCCAAGCAAGTTAGCTTTCAAGCGGATGCTTCACAAGCACCTGCTGGAACAAGCGCAGTCGTAACCTTGTTTTAACTCGCATCGCCTTATCTGTTTTATATATTTCATTTATGTGTATTATTATATTTATATAAGTATTCATATTATTAGATGTCTGTATGTACGTACGTATATTTATAGTTTATATACCAAGTATCCTATGTATCTATATTTTATTGTAACTGTTTTAAACACTATTTTTCTTAGCACCGACCTTGGCTTGTTTTCTGTTTCGCCTACTGGTTGACTGGTAGAGAATGCCACTGGGCATTAAGTCCGCCATTTGTACTTTATAGTTTTGTGCAAATAAGTTTAAATAAATAAATAAATAAAAATGTGTTCTGGCTGACAGAAGAATTAAAATCTGGCAGATAGCGGAGGAACTTCAAATTAGTAAAGAAAGGGTAGAACATATTTTACATGAGCGTTACATGAAAAAATCACTGCGCGCTGGGTACCTAAAATGCTGACACCCCTTGACAAGGAACGGCGACGTAAAAGTTGCAAAGAATTTTTGGATCTAGTTGAAGGGAATCTTGACGAAATTTGCAACCGAATCGTAACCGTAGATGAAACCCGGGTCCGCCAATATGATCCAGAATCAAAACAAGAGTCTATGCAAAGGTTACAAAGGGGCAAGAGGGCACCAAAGAAATTTAAAGCACAGTGGTAAAGTCAGCTTTGAAGCTTATAGCGACCGTGTTAAGGGACAGTGAAGGAGTTTTTTTTTATGTTAAGGAGAAGGCACACGAGCACTCAGGCCACCTGATGGTAAGTTAAATCTGAGACCCATAGACATTTGAATTCTCAAGATTATAATCCTAAGACCTCAAAAGCGCTGCCAACCCTGAGGACTAACATGGAATGCCTCTATGCTAGTAATTTTTATATTAGTTTATTATTTGCCAAAAGGGATAACAGTGAACGGTCACTATTATGCAAATTTATTGATTCAAGCACGTGACGCAGTCGTCCAGAAGCGACGTGGGAAACTTAGCCGCAAAGTGTTGTTTTTAAAGGACAAAGCACCAGTTCACACTTCCCGTGTTGGTAGGCAGGCTCTAAAAGACACTGGTTTTGGAAAGATCAATCATCAACCCTATAGTCCAGCCAGACCTGGCTCCTATCTAGGAACTATTGCCTTTTTTCAAGTTTGAAAAAAGACTTACGTGGTCGCCGGTTTGCCGATGACAATCAGATCAAGGCTGAGGTAGAAGGCCATTTGAAACGAATGAAAAAGATTATTTTTTCGGCGGTAGTAAAGCATTGTTTGCTCGAAGCGAAAAGTGCTTAATCACCAAACATACTCGTAGAAGTTTTTGTAGCATAAACGTCAATTCACTAGGGACTTCCTTCCGATATTAAATTTATCGATAACTGTTTCTATTACTTGTAAAGTGTCATAGTAGATAGTTAACATTCATGTCATTAATCGGATTAAATATAAATTAACTAAAATGCTGATCACTACCCATTGATGAAATTCAATCGATTTTCATACAAAATAAACTTAAACGAAGAGTGCTTTGCAACAAAGGCATATTTAGGTAAATTGTAAGACACAGTGTAGTATAATAGTATTATAGTATTCTCTAATATAATGCTTACTTGGTTTCCGAAAAATGCATGAAAAAGACTGAAACTTAAAAATATTGTAGGTAGATAATAATTTATTTTTAACATTATGCTTATGCCACTTTTAAGTTTTGAGATACGGTGTATGGAAATTGCATGTTGATATTATACGTTATGTCATATTCATACATAATTAACTTTCATAAGAAAGTACAATTTATCGATAAATTATTATCGTTCGGAAGTCCCTTTTATTCGTGCCACAAAAACTTCTGTCTGTTAATCACTCTATGGGGACTATATTGAAAAATAAAACATTTATTTTAATACTCTCTTTTATTTATTTTTAAAGCCGCGAACTTTTTAGCCGCTCCTCGTAAACAGCCCGTTTTCATGCATTTGAGTTTGAATTTATAAAATCTCTGAATTTAAGTCCGATAATCAGAAATGTTTAACCAAACGGCGTCACTTTTGATCATATACGGCTATTGAATGATCTCTGAAAACATCTTGAACAAAATACCTATAATTAAACTGATTCGATTACTTTTAAGGATTATAGACTTGAGTCGAGGAATCCTGAAACACCCGTAGTTTAATTACGTCTTAAAAGTATTTTCACAAAGTTTCAATTACTTAGTTCAATCCGGTAACTTTTCTGCATACAAAATTGAACCCCACTTTTACCCCCTTATGTGTCATATAAAGTAGCGAAAAAAATGATCAGGGTCTTAATGTATATTTATATTAAATTTCATGAAAATAAAGTCCAGTAGATTTCGAGTTGAAAAAGCACAACCAGACAAAGACAACAATCTAAAAGCCGTTGATTTGGTTTCAGTTCATTGATGTTGTCTTTTCCACTTGTTTTTGTTTTTAATTTTGCACTTACAGACACTTCTACAGTATTATTGTAGGTAGAGGTTACACTATTTATACGCATAATGTAAGTTTTACGAAAATGACGTAGGCCTGGAGGCTCTGGGAGCTTACTCTATAGCTAATTTGTATGTTGTAGAGATTATTATTTTGTACCTCTTGCATTTGAGACTATAGTAAGTGCCAGTTAGCATTTCAATAGAGGACATTGACACCCCTCTACCAAGAAATCACCGTTAGTAATAACTACACCTACCTAAGTTCCCCGAAACGTCCCGAAATTAGTATTTTGTACTTTCGCTTATGTATCTTGGTACCGGTAATGCATTCATCTGGTCAAACCACTTAGCGTTGCAGGGGTTGTAAACCTTGACGTCTACAATAACTATTTTAAAATTATAATTACTCCAGTGGTGATAAAGGCTGGGTTTTATAGAGGTTAATTATAAATTTAAATTATAGCTTTCTTACAAAATTGATTTTGTGTTTGTACCTACGCTTTAGGTTTTCAATGAAACTTTTCATATTAGCCAATGCTGTCGTTTATCATTTAGGTGATGACGCTATCCATATTAGTTTTGTGTTAAAGCTTTGTTATACTTTCCGTAACATCATTGGCGACTAGGGCAATAAAAGTCGGCCGGTAAGTTTTTGTGAGTATTACTACCTGCACTAGAGTTGTGACACACACTCCCTAAGGTCGTGCAGGTGCAAATGAGATAGCACGATAAAAAGGTTTTATTGCCCTAGTCGCCAGGTGATATTACGAAAGTATAACAGTTACTTTAAATAAAATATACGTACCTATATTATTACTAGTAAAAGACAGTTTTTTTTCAAAAATTTAATTACTACTTTCATCGTCAGAGCTGGAGTTATACTGTGAGCTCTCACTGGTGTTATCTGTGACGGTTATTACAAATTTGTCCACAGTTTTGTCAATTGTGTGGTCGAGGTTGTACATATTTTTTTCCTCTTTTTTTACGTGTTCGACACAGTTGGCCCACTTTTCTCTTGTGACTTGTTCGATACCATCTTCTATAAGTCTTTTCATTTCATTGAAAATGGAATGCCAGTTCTGGCCAAATAGCGGACCGAGCGTGCCGTATCCCTGACTCGATGCGTCAGAGTAGAGTCATAAAATGTAAGGCCATGGTATACACGGCCGCGGGTAGCTGAGCGGCTAGCGGTGACTGCCGGCTGCATAAGTGTTCAGTTGATGTTTTTAATTTTTGAAATGACTTCTTCTCCATGTAGGAATAAACAAACAAACTTAAACGCATTTAAGATTTTAATTTTGGCTGTATAAATTGCATATTATTAGTAAATGAACTATTGTTATACATATTTGTAACTAAAATATACATCATACTAAAAAACATTAAATAAATACACTGTGTATGACATAAATATATATTGGGCATCTTTAATCACTAAACACTTTTGTAATTGCGACACTTGCACGCACCTAGTGAGCCCGTGGCTCCATCCTACCCTGTACCATGATACTCAAGCGATGACATTTTTGCAACAGTTTTGTATGGATAATTGATTTGTCGCTAGGAAATTACGATATCGGGATAAAAGTCAAGTCGATGACCGCTATTGAAACCTTAAATGGCACTTACTATACTGGGTCTACTGGGGGTTGGAGGCTATTGCCTTCATTAGGGAAGTGGGACGTCGAATTATACCTGGTGCGAAGGTTGTCCATCGCCATTACAACGTGGTAAAGAGGCCAGTGTGATGGTACCTTTGCGCCAGGGACGACTCGATGGGGACTTTTTGACTAGGCTTAAGCTAGTCTTCAGTTAAGAATGTACTGCTGTTATTAGAGAGCGGATTTAAAGTATCGATTACAGGTTTAATATGGATATGACTAGTGTGATTGGTTAGATAGATAGATAGATAGATTTATTTATTTTATATCGTTGTTATTTATTGGACTTACAGTTATCTTATTACTTACTTAGTTACTTACCTCAATAAAATCTTAAAGATAATTAAATTAAATTCAATAAATGTTATTCTTGTAACAAACTAAATGTTTATTTTTTAATCATATTTTTAAGTTAAGTTTCAGTCCTGATTTTAATACTCTCTCATATTTAGTGAATCTTTTTGAAGGGAAGGAAGTCAACGTGTCTAGTCCCAGGGTTAACACTCATCATTAAATTATCATTAATTTATTTAAAAATGGTCCTGTAACATCTGTTATTGATGAACGTTCATTTTCGGATTATACGAGAATTTTAGGTAATAAGCGTCACAAATGGAAAATGAAGACCTACAAAAATTACAAATAAAGCATTAATTTATCGTCAGTAAAATAATAATATAACAACTAACAATAAGGTAAAAAGTGTGAGGAAAATTATAAAAAACATTCAATAGGAAAGTTTTAATTAATGTAGTACTTAACTTTACTACCAAGCCTTATAAGATAATAATAAAAACAACTTTTTTTTTTTCAAATTTTTGCACGAAAAGTTGCGATTGAAGTTCTATTTCTTTGCCTTGTAACAATTCGTTCATAGTTTTTAGTGTGCTATAGCCAGAATTATTATTTAAAACCAACTACAGTTTATTAATTCCTGATCGGAGACTGAAAACCAGCAGTGTTGCTGAGTCTCATATCCATTTTATCGCACTTACTATGTACCTATTTTTCTAAAAGTTTATTTTATATATTGTATAAACTATTGTACTGTTTTGTGTTGGTAAATAAAAAAACATTTATTATTATTTATATATTAAAAGGGAAAATATTAAAACATTTATTAATATTTTACCCTTTTACTTAGGTACTTATAAGTTTATTTTGGATATATCTTGATAGGTTTTATGAACTATTTTAAACTATCGCTGATGGACAAACTTGCACCCTTTAGTTTTTTAATAGCATTTGAAATAGTCATTAATTTCACGAGTGCACTATTAAAATCGTTTATGTTTATAAGACGTATCATGTCGCGTTACACTAAACTTGGTGCTAAAAAATACTGAATCTCGGACCATTGTCTGCATTGTTTTCTATCCACAAAAGCACCACGAGCTTTTTTTCTTGGAAGGATTTTTGAATTGACTATTATTTATAGTATTTTAAAAATGTTATCGCATATGAATTTTTTATCAACTAGACAAAAGCACGGCCTGATAATATGTTCTAATGTAATGTCAATCTAGACGTCCGATATCTCTGAACTATTTGCTACTTATTTAAAGTAGGGATTAAACTGAAGAGGTTGATAATGACTGACTATTATATTATAATATATGTATATGTATAATTTACTCAAGTATGTTTTTTAAATGGATTTTTATTGTAGCTAGAGTACATTCTGTTTTTAAGTCAATACCTACTCTTTGGGTAATGCCAATCATTCCCGCACCGAAAATTGCGATGTATGATGATAAATGATAAATAATGATAATAGAATCATTATGTATCATCCATCATAAGTCCTTGGTGTCTATATAATATGTCCCTTGTACAGTTAACATTAAACTTTTAATCGCTACTTCAAATCCGCTCTCTAGTAGATTATTAATGATTTTACTTTTATATTGTAATGTGGCTCAAATACGCGTGTGACTGTGATGTTAGTGTATTAATAAATTGTTGTAGATAAATGAGCTGCCGAAGCCGACGTACCTGCAGAGTAAGCTACGGGAGTTGCAGATCGGCACGCTGCGCGACATCGAGACCGCCACCGAGGACACGTCCATCATCGATGCGCTCAGCAAGTTTGTCAACCGCCGCGTGTCCGCACTGCCGCTCGTCGACGCCGAAGGCCGTCTTAAGGACATATACGCCAAGTTCGACGTCATCGTACGTATTTAACTTGGCAAAACAACTTTTAACCTGTCATACTACGTTACACAAGTTAAAATCCTCTGCTGCTACTATTAGTTTGTAACTCGGGACCCTGACGATTTTTTTTTGAAATTATTTATCACAGGTTAAATGTTTTGTAAACAGTCATAGAGCGTTTTATTGACGTAGTTTATTTTTGAATACACCAAAATATCATACCGGAAGTTGCAGGCAAAAGTTGTACCCTCAAAAAAGTAGATTTAAAGACACACTAAAATAAAAAAAGGTATCATATTTATTTATTTACATTTATATTTTTTATTAAAATGTGAGTACAGAATTACCAACAAATCTGTTTATGTTCATGCAATACATACATACATACAACATACATACATACATAACATTACGCCTTCATTCCCAGAGTTGTTGGTATTTCTGTAGCTCTGCCTACCTATTTTATTGTATTTAGTTTTATTTCTTATTTTATTGTATTCTCACAATTATCAGAATAGTTTTGTGTCAGTCCGTACGACTAAGTAAAAAATAAAAAAAAATAAAAAAATATGGCAGTGAGTAATTTTGGTCCGATGGAGAGTCAAAGTAAGCAAATTATTTTGAACTGTTATTATAAATATTTTGAACTTGACTAAAGAACAATTTAAATTCCCCTTACACGGCTGCCCAGTTAGTTAAAGCTACAGGTGTTTGGATACTTTAAAAGTAATACTCAATTATGTTTTATTTCTTAAAGTTAATAAGTACCATAAGTGAATATTAAAAAGAATAAATTTGTTTTGTTTAAAGTAACTAATGGTCAAAGACCAAAACAAAAAACAACATCAAACATCAAATCAAAAATGCAAAAAGTTAAGTTAATGACTTAATGTCATGGCTGTAACTTCGTAATTACTAAATGTAAAAAAAAATGTATCCGTGCGTTAGAAAGAGTAGTCGCGGCGAATCCGCCTGTGTTTGTACCTGTACTTAGTGACGTTATGCCATTACTGACTTTTTGCAGTAGGCTGACGTATTATAATTTGTCGTTAATGAGAATGTGATAAGTAAGTAGGCCTCGATCTGAATGACAATGTCAGTCAAGACATTATAGTAAGTACTGCTCATTTCTAGTGGCCATATCGTTTAGTAAAAGAGGTTGATAAGTGGTAATGTTTAAGAAAAGACTGTCATCGGCACTAAAAGTTCGAGCCCAGGTGATAAGGTTAACAAAATATACCTGTATACCCTGGTAAACAGATAAAAATAATAAAAATAAGACAAGACGTGCAAACTACGTTCAGTTCTTCTATGCAGGAACACTTAAATTTTAATAATAAATCGAGCAATTGCTCCTTCTGTCTGATAGTTAACGCGGGATCTATATTAAAATTTAATTTATTTTCTGATTGACATAAGTCAAGAAGGCGTTCATCATTACTTTCTCAAAATTAACAAAATATGTTGACATACAAATTAGCCAGCACGACTAGATACTGCCAGTACGCTACAAGCAGCGGACCTTTACAGTGCGCACAGTGGCATACGAGAACATTATACTCCCAATCCCCGAATGTTCCAGAATGCCTTCTTCTGTATCGGTATTGACCGATGAACCTTGACCCGCCGGGTACGTTCTAGTTACGTACGTTCGATACTGGAAGGTTCTACACATTGCGGTCTTGTATTACATCGGGAGCACTCGGGACCGCGGTGTCGATTCTTACCAACAACAGCTCGCCACCTGCTGCCCTGCGGTGACTAATGGCACTGGAAGTACCAGTGAGATGGGGTCGTCAATTCCCTACGCCTATTATTAATAATATTATTATTATGTCTTAACCAAATTATTATTATTAGTAGCTCACGACCTTGTCTCTTTCAGAATTTAGCTGCGGAAAAGACATACAACAATCTGGATGTTTCCCTCAAGACGGCAAACGAACACCGCAACGAGTGGTTTGAAGGCGTCCAGAAGTGCACCCTCGACGAAACGCTGTACGAGGTTATGGAAAGGATTGTGAGAGCTGAGGTTATTACAAAATTTTGATTGATTTTATACTTAGTACAGTCAAAAGCACTAATCTTAGCAGACATCGCGCCAAACAATTTGTATACAGACCTAAATAATTGTCAGTGGCGTAGATTCTTTTCAATTTTTTGATCCCTTGGGGACATGTATATATTTTAGGCCTTCGATTTTACAAGTTTTCAACGTTTAACTAAGTGGTATTCTACATCGTTCAAAACTTTTGTGATCCGGGCCTCTATTCAGGTGCGTTGAAACGATATCGTGTTTGACCCGTTTAAGAATCGTTTATGTCACAGTCGCCATTATTGTAAATGACATAAGAGTTATCAAAACGTTGAATACGGAAACAGGTCAAAAACGATATCGTTATAACGCAGTTGAATAGAAGCCCAGTTAGGTTGTTCTCGTAATTGCTCGTAAATGTATTTTACTAGGCTTTAATTGCAGGACGTAAGTCTCTAGCGTGACGGATACATAATTTGAACCGTGTTTGTTTACCTTATTATGTTTATCGACTTTCAGGTGCATCGGTTAGTAGTAGTAAACGAGGAGGACAAGGTAGTGGGCATCATATCCCTGTCCGACCTGCTGATGTATCTCGTGTTGCGGCCGACCGGCGAGTGCGGCGGTGCTAGCCTGCGCGGCGAGCAGCCTGCCGAGAAGTCCGCCGAGCAGCTGGCCGAGCAGGACGCACCAGGAGCGCAGCACCCGCCCGAGCTGCCGGAGCCCGCCCTCGACCACACCGACCCGCCTCAGCATGGCCAGTGCCAAGATCAGTAATGCCGATGTGATCGTCTTCATACACCTAATTAGGAGTTAGCTTAAGTTATGTATATTGTCCGACAGGGCTTCGGAGAGTGTGGACCGGTGATAACTGTTTAATGGAACGGTTGTGATTCGAGGTCAAATGTTTGTTAGTACTATTTGGCGTTCGCGAATGGCCATCGCTCATTAATACTATTCATAGGTTTTGATAATATACACTTTTACTAATAAAAAAGCATGAGCAAACAATTTTTAAATTAAGTCGCATCTCTTTTGAATATATATGTTATGGTGGCGCTTTATTTTTTTATTAATTATTAGTACGTTGGGCCGTATTTACATGCAAACTAAATGTTTGTTTCCGTTGTATACGACTCAATTAGCTTCATTTTTATTTATTTTGGTTTATTTTCATCATGTTTGGGCTATTGCCTGTCATTCGAGGTGGGGGATCGATCGACGCGAAAGTGAGCTCTTCACCAACTTGAGTATCTAGACTACTTGTATCCATTCCCAGCGGATTACGGGTTACGGGTTCGGACCCTGGTCGGTCCCATTTAATGCGTCCTCCTTCAAAGAATAGTGATTGTAATTAGAAAATAGATACTTAGATTGTTAATTTATGTCTTACAAAATGAATACATAGTTACGTGTTATTATTTAAACAATAAAATATGCGTATTATTAATTCGATTATTTCTTGTTAGAATGTTTGGGCCGCGCGCGTGAGATAGTTATTGTTATAACTAGCCTATTTGTGACGCCTGCAGCTTGTTTTATGATTTTAGTCAAATACGATCCAACATATCACTTCACGACAGACAGATCAGTTCATGATCAGTTAGATCACCAATATGTGTCCTTATTCCTTAGATTGTTAGTGTTGTGTGATCCCAAGTTTGATTGGGCGCAAGTGATGTGTTACCAAGGTCTGCGAGAATTGTTCTTCGCTCCCTGTCGAAACAGTTTCACTAAGCATCAAGTTGACTTGTTAAATGTTTGTCGTACAATCAAAGCTACCTATACAGGGTGTCCGGGAGATAGTGACCAACCATACAGGACTGGATAGCTCAGGTCAGGAGTGTCCAAAATATGGTAAAATATGTTTAGTCAAAGTAGCACCGAAAACGAAATATAGAAAGAAATATAGTTTAAATGACACACATTTGGACACAATTATAAATGTTTAAAACTTAAATAATAATCAAATGCCAATGCCAAATTGTGTCAAATAGGGAGCCACTTAGCATTATGCCTTGGCAAGCCACGGCGCTGGTTCCCAGTGGTATTACTTGAATGCCCTCACGATCGCTGGGGCGAAATTAATTATAGATTACAAATAATTTAATGAAACATTTAACATTTAAAGAAAAGTAATTAATAAATGGAGACTTAAAATTACAGAAAACAACTAGTACATATAATTGTTGTATGGCAACACTTGAGCAAGTCAACAGATTAACCGATGAGTTGTACCAAACACGAAATTCTCAACATGTCAAAATTTTGGAAATGCGGTACCCTGGTTCACCATTAACGATGCTACGACCACACTTATTAGATTTTTCAATTTAGTTTGCTGTAAATGAAAGCTGATTAAATTTGCTTCAAGTCTCTTTAAAACGAAATTAATTAATCATTAGCAATTGTTTTAATTTTACAAATCAAATTTAAAATTTAGGAATCTGAGTTTTTCTTCCGTTTAATTTGACATCACACAGTGTAAAAAGCATATCGTCGCTCACCAGTTTGTCGGCTAGCTTCTCCGACGCGACTACACGGCTTTCCAAAGAGGTATATTCACTATAATAAACTCCATTCCTTTTCTTTGATGATAGTAAATACTTGCCACCAAACTTTCGAATCCAGATTTAATTAATTAGACAATTTTAGTCCAGGAAATATGATTTGGCCGTCTGTTATCTACTTTGCGATCTTTTGTTGTCCGTTAAAACTATATCCACATTGTGAATCAATTATCAAAACCTTTTAACCCGCTGCGCTGTTTGAAGAACGAGGGTAGTTTTACGGTTGGTTTTTGTTTGATGCTAACAAAAAGATCTTAGTTAACATTACATTTTATATTTCCTGAAGTACGTCGTTTTCTTTTTCAAAGAAATTAGTGCTCTGCAAACTTATTTCCTCTTTGAAACAGCTGCGTTGCGGCGTCGCAGAAGCTAGCCGACAAATAGGTGAGCGACGATGTGCCTCCGGACCCAAGAGGTCGTTCATGAAACGCTGCCGAGCCTGCATTAGGGCTGGCGGCAAGCACTTTGAACACTTGTTTTGAGTTTAAGAAAATGTAAGTTATTTATTACCGTAGTGTCGTTGTATTTTACATTCACGTAAACTGACTTTTAAAATATTTAAAACCAGTTATTGTTGGACTTAATAATAACTTTGCTGCTATAATCAATAAACGCAATTGTTATATCATTTTAAAATCTCCATTAAACAGGCAAATTAATAAGAAAGTCGCACCTCAGATTATCATATTATTTTTTACACCGTGTGATGTCAAACTTGCCGGAAGAAAAACTCAGACTCCTAAACTTTCAATTTGACATGAAAAATTAAAAAAAACTGCTGATGATTTATTAATTTCATTACAAAAGGTCTTAAAGTTAATTTAATCAGCTTTCTTTTACAGCAAACAAAACTGAAAAAATCTTACAGCTGTGGTCGTGGCATCGAAACCGGTGTACCATATGGATTTCGGTGCGACTTTTACAAAACATGATTTATCGTATTTTGGACACTCCTGAGCTTTGCTATCCAGCCCAGTAAGGTTGGCCACTATCTCCCGGACACCCTGTAGATTGAAAATTATTGTACTATATTATTATTTTCACAGTATATTTTATTTCCACATACTTAGGTTCATTACCAGAGGGCGGAATTTCTCATGGCAAAAATTGATATGTCATAGGGATAGAACGAAGTATTTTATCGACTATCGACAAGTAGTTCTGGTTCACGTAGCACAAGATCTTTTACCAAATAGAATTCCTCCTATCGATACATTACATTTAACAAAATATTTTTCCAATGTTAACAATTCCCCTCTAGTAGCAGTCTTTTAGATTAACGTAGTATTTGGTAAATGTAGGTGTAGTTTTCATTATTATTGTATAGTTCTATGTCTTAGATTTAGCTTTATTTTCATTTGTTATTTACCGTTAATAAAGACATGTGTTTTAGACAAAAATAACATAATATTTACAAATTAAATCCTAAAACTTCACGTATTATTGAAAACAATAACTAAATGCGAATTAATAATGACATTTACATTTTAATTTAAAAGCAAAACTAAAATAAAAAAGAGATTAGTGATTACACAATATCGATAACTGGAAAAGTCGATAAAGCAAAATGTTCTATTCCTATGACATTTCAATTTTTGCAATGAGAAAGTCCGCCTTCTGTTCATTACTGTCAGGCCTTTAAATGTTATGATTAGACCCCGGATTTTTGTCGCAATGACGTCACAATAGGGTAGTTTGGGGAGTAAATGGAACGGTGTTAATTAATACGGTAACGTAGTCTATTGGTGTTCTACGGAATTAAATATTTATAATATATAGGGATTCACGATATTTAATATCTTAGGTCAAAACTCAATTAGGTTGTATAGGTTAAAACTGACGATTAATTGATAAAGATAATTTAATATGTTTAATTATGTTCCACTGTTCCATTTACTGGATGGAACGGTGTTATTTAATACAAAAAACTGCCGGATTTAACTGAATTAATTGTAATAACTAAGTAGGCATTCACGATAAAAATTACCTATTCAATTGATCAACGTTATCTTTCGATTACTGCAAACCATACATTTGTACGTACATTAAACTGGCTTTTTTTCGGTCGCCCACTTTTTGTCTTTCAAAAGACAGTTTAACGTACAAATGTATGGTTTGACGTTATATACCAAAAGATAATTTTGATCAATTGACTAGATAATTTTGGTCGTCAATGCTATTTAAATGTATTGGGTTAAAAAACCGTATTTATTTTTTATTTATTAACACCGTTCCATTTACTCCCCAAACTACCCTATTGTGCCGTCATTGCGACAAGAATCCGGGGTCTAGTTATGACCGTCACGATTCTTCATACACATTGCGACCGATAGCATTACTAAATATAATATTTGTTAGATTTGATTGAAGTCACTTTATTATTATAATTATTTTAAATTGTGATAAAAGTTGTGTTTAAATAGACACTATAGAAATACCTAGACAAAGTGGTGATCTTTATTTTGTAAAGTGGTTTTTGGGGAAGGACCACAAAGTTGGGCCATAGTTAAGCGTAGTTAACCACATAAACAACGAAGGCGAAACAAGTTCCGTAGTGCGACTAAAGGTATCCACAACTATATGGCATTTTTTGTCGCACAACGGGAAAGTTTCATGGAAAATGAAATTGCGTGAGTTAGCATGCCCAACTTCTTGGAGCTTACCCATGAAGGACCATAAAAAAGCAGCACAAAGTTAATAGGTAGGTATGAAAAAGCGTTTCCTTCCTCTTGGTTTATAAGTATATTCATGTCAATTGTTATTATGATAACTTCAATAAATGTAACTAACTGCATGTTTAGTGAAATTTGTCGTAAGGTTATTTTTTGTCCTTGAGATGTGTGATTCAACTTTTTATGAATTACTAAGATCTTTTCCTACGTATCCCTATTGATTTATTTTAAATTGAAATGCTTTTGATCGGCCTATGTAGACCGAGTAAAGGGTTGGTGTGATTTGTGAACAGGGATAAATCGATAGTAGCCACAGGCACATAAGACAAGTTCCTTCCCCCTCGTCCCTTTATATCGGAAAGCAAAATCATTCCCGGAAAACCAGCGCAGCGATAAACAATACCACGCGGATGCCGCAGGCGGCGCTGCGGTGCGAGCTGCTAGTAAGTGAATAATATGTATTTAGCAAAATCAAACAAATCCACCTGAGTGCATAGCAAGGAATTAATGTTTTTTTTAAGGTTATTCATTTATTTTTGTTCAGGCAAAGCACGTCGTCGGTGAGATTGCAAATTCCGTTATGATTATTTATTTTTCTGCTCTGTTGATTTTAAAATTGAATTCCGCGCCTAATGCAAAAACCAGTATACGCTAATTTTACTTGAATCAGGTTTTGACAAAATACTTTTGTGATTTTGGTTCGAAAAATAGTGACCCATGTGCGTCTGAAACCACTTCTGGGTTTAGTTTGCAAACGATTAAGTTGAAGTGACAGTATTGTATCAGAACACTAATATGGGGTTTGGTTGACAAAAAAATGTAAAAACGGATAAACCGCCGCTGCACATGCGTGAGTTTTAGTATCGAGTGTTTTGAGAATAATTATTGCTCAGTGTGTCAGTGAATTTCGTTAAGACAATATTACTTTACTAGTTTTTTGGGTTTTGGTGAGTAAAACAAGTTAATTTTTCGTAGGTTTTCATAAATTTATGATATTGTTAACTATTGCTAGTTTACATTGGTATTTCTTAAAATCAGATAAGGTAAAACAAACACGGTTCAAATTATTGGTGTTTCTTTATCGAAAAGTTTTACCGCAATCCTTCCTTGTCTGTAGTAAACTACTTTGCAACTCAGTAAGCAACTTGCCTGCCTAATTTTATTAGCGCTAATAGGACTGAAGTAGGCATTCCTCCTCTGTTGAATACAAGTAGGTAGTTAAGAACAAAAAATGATCTTGTGTCTAGTGTGGGTAGGTATTTACGTAATAAGTACTTACCTAAATTTAAAAAGATCTTTGTTTGTATTCTCAACTATGTACCTACTTGTAATTAATAGACGATACTGCGGACCTATTTGGTTGTCTATTAAATTAGATAATAAAAGAAAATTGCAAAAGAAGACTAACATTTATGGACCGTACACTAGAGGGCCTAACAACGTTTGGCTCTCTATATCGCATCTTTAGAATTATAGTAACAAAACAGCTATTTCAAGACCTGTTGCAGCTTTGTGTCCCAGTAGACGACGGGCAGAACCGCTGTCTCAGAAAAAACATTATTGATGTTCTTGGTCAAAATGCGTCAAGGACTTTCTGAAAATGCACATGACGTACGTTTGAAGTTGACATTGCAGTCATTTTGTCATTTTGTCTTACTAAAAAGGCCAGGTTATCGCAACATAGGTTTAATCTTATGTCAATGGTTTAAGTAAATAGTTGAGAATTGAATCTTATTAAAGTACTAATACTTTGTTATCTAGTTTAAAATCAGTCGAAACTCTGAAAGGGACTCGGAAACAGTGGTAGCACCCCTAGAGACTTTTGTTCAGGACTTTCAAATCTACAACATATCAAAATCTCAGAAAATTTAACTGAAACCACATTTTTCATACTTTAGGTCCGGGGTCCTTTATGACACAAAATCGAAAGCTAAATTAGGTCACTTTAATTCTAAAAGTGCGATATGACTCGTCCATAAATCGTGCACTTTCTGCCAAGGGACACACAGTGCTTTTCTCAACGACTGCGAAAAAATAAAACATATTTCATTAATAATTTACGTAATTAGTATGAAATAGGCCGGTCATTGCCCGTGGTCCACCTAATTAGTTTACCTAGACATTTTAGCACACCGTAAACGAGTTGACGGAGCTCCGCTATCGCGGAGCTATTATTTCTGAGGTATTTTGGCCCTTCGGGCCCCCTGAAGAACTAACATAACCTAAACCTACCTCTAGGTTTTAACCAGTTTAGTCTCCGCAATCCACAGAGGTGAACTAATTAGGCAATGGGACCACGGGCGATGACCTAAATGCTACGAATATTTTTATTTAGTATGAAAACGGCCTGTCATAAAAGTGATGTTTTCTGACCCCAAACCAGACCAAAAATGTTCATATTTCCAAGCGGTGTTGAGAAAAAATATTTTTTATTGTTTTTTAAAATATTCACCTTAACATTTTATGCACTTTTCCATGCGTTCAAACCAATCGTTAAAGCACTTATTGAACGTTGAAATACGGGTCTACGAAATTTAGAGACCTTTTAAACTGCTTCTTCGTCATTCGGGCTTTAGTCGGGGACGTATGAAGTACGGCCCAGTAGATACTCAGTTGTTTTCTGAGTAGTGCGAGGCTGGCCAATGCCAGTTTGACGACAATTCGTGGTGAAGGATGATGCGGCGACTAGGGCTTTTTACGGAGTTCAGCAAAGATACTCGGCAAAAAATTGTTATGTACCAATCGGTATTGAACGTTCTACGTTCTTCAAGAGGAATAGTAGCCATCTGACCTGATTATAAATCTTGACGACGAGTATCTAAACCACCTGCGCTTCGCGGACGACATTGTCATTATTGTAGAAAACTCACAGGATCTGCACTAATGCTGCAAGAGTTGCACCATGCATCTCTAAAGATTGGGTTGAAAATGAACATGGAGAAAACAAAGACGCTGAATATCCAATCTGTAGAGCAAGTGACTGAATATGTGTACTTGGGACAGAAGATTATACTTAGACGCGATTCTATGATGTCGGAAATTCAAAGAAGAATTCAACTGGGTTGGGCTGCTTTTAGTAAGCTGCGGATTATGTTCCAGTCTAAGATCCCCAGTCGGTGAAGACTAAAGTATAGAGGGTTAATTTAAATTGATCAATATCTCAGAATCCATATCTCGGCCAGGGTACTACATGACCTAATTTGCTCCAAATGAGCTCTACTATAACCTCATAACGAGAATGTATGCAATAGCCAATAACCAACAACCTTGTGTAACCAGTGCGTGTTACATGCTATGACATATGCGTGCGAAACATGGCCACTTACAGTACAGATGGAACTCTCAAACAAGCTCAAGATCGCACAAAACGCTCGATGAGCGTATCATGCTCGTCATATTATCTCTTCGCGACAAAGTCTGAAACGAGTCCAATCACCAACGCACCAGAATGGTAGATATTAAATCAAATCATAGTCATAAATAAATACACCGTGTTTTTTTTGATTTACGATAACTTTAAGGGCACGTTCTTCAAGTCAAATTAAGCTAATTTCCCGAAGACAGACATATGATAACTCGTACGGTTATAAAGATATTCAATTATTAAAATTAATCAGTTAATCACGTTAAACTAATGTAAAAGGCTCTTAATTGATACCTAACAATTTTCTTTTAATTACCTATTATGAGTAAAGAGTTTTCAATTGTTAGGTCCTGCACCTGTCAAGTGTTATCTTTACTTGTGTGTGTGTGTATGTCACGCTGACTTGACGTATTTGACACTAACTATGAGTTAACTCTAAAGACCCTTTTAGAATGATTGAAGACACAACATTTAATTACTTTGTTCTAAACATTTTTTTTTTTTTTTTGCAATTTTTTTTTAAATCTAATGTACCACGTAGTTTCTATACGTGTACCTAACAATATGCCGAAGTTATCGTAAATCAAAAAAAACACGGTGTATAATAAATATAGTCATCACGCTACCAAATTAAAATGGGCCTGGGCAGGACACATAATATTAAGTGTTGTCGAAAAGATGAGAGATGGAGAAAGCCTATTTTGAAGTGGCGACCTTGCTCACAAAGAGGAGTGGGCAGGTTCCCAGCAAGGTGGTGGGATGAATTTAGCTCGACCACTTGCCCAATTTGGAGGAGATCCACTCTGCGAGTCGGGACCAGTGGAAGGCCATTGGAGAAGCGTATGCCTAACGGTGGGCGCAAATGCTCTGAAGAAGAAGAAGAAGATGAGACTTGTAATGTCGTAATAAATGATAGCTCTCTTGAATTTTCACAGGACATTACCATTTTCAGCAGTGGCCAATGTGTTAAAATAATGAAACGTTAGAGATTATAAAAAGGTATAACATATGACAAAAAATATTTCGTACGAATTAGATTCCCGAAACTTTCAGAGCAGCCCGTATCTAGTGGCAATGACGTAGATTCGTGGGATGCCAAAAAGCATAGATTAAATTCTTAAACACTGCACCTACATATATTTACTATGTGTATTTCGTTAATTATAAATTGAACAGTTTTAGGTCTCCTGAAAAGTTGCTAAACTGCACATATGTAGAAAAATTGGCAATCTCACCGACGATATAACACGGAGGCTGTTTCATAAGCGACCCTGATAGTGTCCATAATAAGGTCTACAACAAATGCCTTTCTCATAAATTTAGAGATATATGATTTTATATTACTTATTACACAAAATGTTTCAACTTTTTATACAGCCTGTATAAGTTCAGATTTGTAATCTATTTTAATTAATGATACGCTGGTACTGGTTCACCAGTAATATTTTAATAGTTTTGTAGGTAACTACTAGCGACTTACCAATCGCCGGTATGCTTGTGTTCGCAAGAAAGCGCGGTCAGTGTTAATTTACAAAAACAAAATCCTCATTATTTTCTGTATTGTTTTTCTAAATAGTGTTCCTGGAATTGAGTTCAAACTCGGCTGATATATAATAGCACATACATATTGGAGTTATAGGTAATTAAAAATGTAATAACTACTGAAAAATCAACTAATCAGTAATCGCGTTAAGGTTTACTGGTAGACAATGCTCGTAACATTAACTTCGCCTTTTGTACACCATTTATATTATGTGCAATAAAATATTTAAATAAATTGTAATTTTTTTTAACACAGTGCACATTTATAAAAAAAAAGGTTTTAAGGTTATGAAAAAAAATTGAAAACTAGATACACATACATACATAACATCACGCCTTCATTCCCAGAGTGGGGTAGGCAGAGCTACAGAAATACCAACAACTGTAAAAAGACTTGTTGATAATTCTGTAACCACATTTTGCACAATCAGGCCAAGAAGTTTAGTGTATTAGTGACAGGTCCAGTAGTGCAAGCCCATATAGATACACATATCGGTAGAATAAAAATTCGGTATCATTTGATAACATTATAACTTGACTCGCTATTGGCTAACCACCTCGTCAGGCAATCCCTTATTTCCCGGGCCTTTTTTGTTATTACTACAATTTCAATTTATGTTGTTATTGTTACAATTTCATATAGGTATAATTATATGTAATTGTCTCAGTGAATGAAAGTGACATGGTACTAAAGTGTAAACAAATTTATGACGTCGACTGTACTAGTGCACTGGGCTGGGATTCTTCACGTTAATAGGGCGTTTTAAAAAAAAAGTACATCGTTAAAGACAAAAGTTAAGAAAATTTAACTTTTCCATTTCGTCACGAAAATTAACATATGTAAATGTATGGCTAATAAAAAGTTAAATTTTCTTAAGTTTTGTCCGTAACGATGTACATACGGGCCTTTCTCTGTAAGCTTGTAATCGGCTGTCCCGGTCAATTTTTACAAAAAGTAATTTAAATATTCAAATAGACATCACTTCTAATAAAACTTAAACCCCTAAACTCTACAGGCAAATTGTTCTTAAAGTCGTGACTATTATAAGTTTTTTTTTAGACGTGATAGAAGCCCTGAAATTACAGTCCCCTGGCTGTCCCCATCACTGTATTCCCACATAGAAATGAGATTTACGAAGAAACTAGTGAAGCTAAATACATTTGGCAAGTAATATAATACACTAAAATAATAAAATTGTATAATTCTCGTAAAACAAGGATTCTGATTACCTATATAATATATTAAGTAAACTTGTAAATTTTGTCCCCTGAATTTCTATACAGTCCCCTGTCAAAAAATCAAAGCCATACATACATACATACATAACATCACGCCTTCATTCCCAGAGTGGGGTAGGCAGAGCTACAGAAATACCAACAACTTTAAAAAGACTTGTTGACAATTCTGTAACCACATTTTGCACAATCAGGCCAAGAAGTAAAAGAAAACTATAAGGTTTACAAACGTTTCTTTGAGTGAAACGAAACGCAACTGTCGTGAAATTGGCGACCATGAAGAAATCGCCGGCGAGACGCCATTTTGTTTAGTGTCAGAGCGTCACTTGTGACGTGAACACGCGTTTGGACTGCTACCCGAAACAGTCCTCTGGTAAGTAATAATACTCATATTAATTGCTTTAATTATCTCTGTTATATATGTAGTTTATTGGTTTGTTATGTAACTTATGTATGCCTAAAAAGATAGGTAGGTTCTTAAAAAACTAATTACATCCGTTTCGTAAACATTGCGGAATTTATCCGAAATACACAGTCCCCTGGCAACAGTCCCCTGCCTTAAAATGTAGCAGGGGACTGTTCTCCATAACAGGGGACTGTGAAATTTGTGTAATGGTTCTTATTTTTATACATCGCACTGCTAGATCAAAAGAGCATCAACTCAAAATAAAACTGCATTTCTAAATCAACTTTAATACCAATGTGTTAGGACTTGAAACAAATCTAACAGTTTTTTTGAGTTGATACTGTTTTGATCTAGCAGTGCGACATTGTTTGTGTAAATTTATACCGTTAATCGGTTTTATTAACCCCCGACGCAAAAACGACGAGGTGTTATAAGTTTGACGTGTCTGTGTGTGTGTGTGTGTGTGTATATGTCTGTCTGTGGCATCGTAGCTCCCGAACGGATGAACCGATTTTGATTTTGTTTTTTTTTCTTTAAAAGGTGTATTAGTCGGAAGTGTTCTTAGCTATGTTTGATGAAAATAAATCCAAGATGGCCGCCCCCATAAAATGTCAGATTAATATATTTTGTCACAACCGCCTCAATATGGGTATCAAATAAAAGGGCTCGAGTAGTATAACACAATACACTATATATGAGTCGGGGGTTTTTTAAATTTTCAATTTAATTAGTTATTAATGTAGAATCACCACAGTATTGTTTTGCATTGTTTTGTTCATAAACTAAAATTATTTTGCACAGGCTGATCGAACATAATGGCTCCCAAAAAGAAAAAGTTATCCCGTGAGGAGTTGATAGAGAAAAAGAGAGAAGCAGAGAAACAAAGATACCTAAAAAGAAAAAATGACCCTCAAAAAAGAGAAGAAATGAGAGAAAAAGAAAAGTTAAAATACCAAAAGAAAAAAGAAAAAGAAAAAGGGTTACGGAAATTAGTGAAGATTTAAATGAAGATCTCAGTTGAACTAAGTATTTGAAAGACTGTTTTCTAATAATTATACTAATAACAGTAATTATTTCAATGTATACTGCATAAAGCATTTACAGATTGATATTATAATAATAAGACTATTGATCTCAGTGAGTACAAAATGTTTCTAGTACTTAAGGCTAATTTTTGATATGGATGTTTGAAGAAAGTTATGTTTTTAGTTGATATTTTCTAAAGAAACTTTTGTTGATTGTTAATACGCAAATATGCCATAAAAATAATAATAGATTGATTAATATAAATTGACTTTTTTCTAAGTAAAACAGTCCTCTACCTCACTACACAATCCCCTGACACGTTCAAAACAGTCCCCTGATGTCTCAAACAGTCCCCTGTCATGATTTTTTGGAAACTCGCTAATAACTCTGGAAATATGTATAGATTCAGTGGGCTTCCTTGCCTAAGTGAAATAATAGTTGATTTTCTTCTAAATAGAACTCTGGTTTATGCCAAATAATAATAATAATTGCCAGGACAGCATTTATATGGGTCCTGTGCAAGCTTACAGAGAAAGGCCCATACACATTTTTAGGAAAACGCCCAATAACGATAACGCCTTTGACGTGTTTCCGTATTGTCAACGTTTTGATAACTCTTATGTCATTTACAATAATGGCGACTGTGACATGAACGATTCTAAAACACGTCAAACGCGATATCGTTATACTCGTAACTCCGTAGAATAGAGGCACTGGACAGCGAATCGACTCGAGCTCATTAGTCTGGTCAACATGTACCTACCTTTTTGGGTGAAATTTTTGTATAGTCTCCGAAAATTACGATCAAGGTGTCATTCGATTCGGAATATTATGTAGAAAGTTTAAGAAAAAGTTCCAAAAGGGGCCGATGAAAATTGCAAAAGTTATAAAAAATGTAAAAAAAAAAAGTAGGGGTTTGGTTTTTTTTTTAATATCTGAAAACGAATACTATCAAAGACATTTGAAATTTTGAGAAAAGATCTGAAATGAAGAGGAAATTTCCTAAAAGTCCTACCTCCCGGAACTGTATCTTTAATATTTATAATTTTTACGGAGCCCTGAAAATAGCGCTAAAAGCGGGTAGTCTGGCTTCCGCTCGCGATTTGTCACTCGGACACGGTAACAATAAAAATCATTTTAACATATTAAATATGAATATTAAAGAATAAAATTTTTTTAGTACTATTGGGATATATAAATAAACAATAATCCGTCGGCGAAAAATTTTTATTCCCTTTTTTCCATTACTTATGATTAGTTAACTACCATTTTTTTCTGAATAGAATGTTAACAGAAAAAACCTGATTAATATTAAACTACAACCCGTTTATTTTTTTAATGTTTTCGATTGTTAGTAAAAAAGTGGAGAATTAACATTTGTATTTTTTTCCAACGGGGATGTATTTTTATGCCTTTCAAGAATAACTCCACGAAGTGAAAAAAATCCTAGGGTTGGAGTTTAATATTAATCAGGTTTTTTCTGTTAACATTCTATTCAGAAAAAAATGGTAATTAACTAATGCATAACTAATGGAAAATAGGGGATAAAAAAAATTTCGCCGACGGATTATTGTTTATTTATATATCCCAATAGTACTCAATTTTTTTTTATTTTTTAATATTCATATTTAAAATGTTTAACTGATTTTTATTATTACCGTGCCCGAGTGACAAATCGCGAGCGGAAGCCGGACTACCCGCTTTTAGCGCTATTTACAGGGCTCCGTAAAAATATAAATATTAAAGATACAGTTCCGGAAGGTAAGACTTTTTTTAGAAAATTTCCTCCTCTTTTCAGAACTTTTTTCAAATTTCGAATATCTTTGATAGTTTTTGAGATATTAAAAAAAGCAAAGAAGAATCCGGGTCTTCCGGTAACCTTCGGGGAGGGAAGATGGCCGATTGAAAGATGTCCGGCTTTTGATTTTGATTTATTCTTTTACTGTTTTACTCTACTCATTTGACATTGGCGAAATCACTGTGTGGACCGCCATTTAATAAAAAAGAAGAAGAAGAAGAAGAAGAAGAATCCGTCATAAGAATCCATAGAATAGAATTGGGAATCCGTAGGAAAGATAATCTGTTGTATTGGGAATCCGAAGAGCTGAGAATTGTAGAATTGGAAATCTATAGACCTGGTAAAAATCGAGTGGAAGACCTAAATAACAGTATCAAAACATGCAGTCGGGTTTAAAACTTGCTTTTTTAGTCTTGTTGCTTGTTCCATATAATATTCGACGTTATTTTTTAACACTTTCTAAAACTTTTACCTAAACATTATTTTTTATTTTAATAATCATACATATTGTCAGTAACTGTGTGTTTAAATTATATTATTAAATAGCAACCCGCCCTCGCCCTCGGGTTAAACTATTATACATATAAACCTTTCTCTTGAATCACTATCTAAAAAAACAGAGAGACAGACCGAAAGCGGGAAGTGACGTTGTTTTATACTATGTAATGATTTCAAAATCCAATTTTTGGTAACCGCATAACAACATTTTACCAATTCTTTTTTTATTGTGCAAGCCGCTGGCGGGCCGCTAGTGTTTTCATACATTTATCATGAAGGTAAGATATACTGGTACACAGGAGCATATTAATCACTACTGTCACGCAAGGCATCTCCTAATCACAAGTAAACTTTTTTCTATTGCTGGTCCTTTTAATGGTAATATTTTGACCGTCGTTATTAACTAAATTTTTGGTTCGGACACGGAACTTTGGATGTGTATGTATATACATCCATCGTACATGCAGCAGCAGAAGTAGCTACGCAACAGAAAAGCTAAATGATCTGCTCTCGACTCTATTGTCAAGAAAATACGTCGTGTCTCTATAATTTTGAGCATGTAATTCTGCTTAGCTACTTTTGATGCTGACTACCTATAGGTACACGTAACTACCAAATGACCAGTAGGTAATACAGGTGTTTCGAAGCCAATTGTTTTCAGGAATGGTGGAGTGGCTCCTTTTTAACTTGAGTGGGTAGAGTGGTGGTTCTTGCTAGTCCCGTTGGTAAATGATGCAGTGGGTTTACTCTATCCTTAATAAATAAAATAAAAACATCAGTTCAGTCAGGTTACAAATATGTATTTGAGCCCTGACCTCCTACATACGGTTGACATCAATTGATTAAATATGCATTAAGTATACTGACTAGGTAACTAATACTATTGTTGAGAGGAGTAGCCGACACGTATCGGCGTCGGCTCGAGCCTCGGGCCGAGTGTTGTGCCCTTTCGTAGTGCAAGCGAAAGTTTGCAATCCAACACAACACAACACCCTTGTTACTTGTATACGTATACCACTTTGATACACGGAGATTATAAAAAGCACCTCAATTCTTAAAAGACGTCCTTGTAAACTGTCGTCTCATTTTGAAGTTTTGGTAAAGGTACTGACAGTATACAGTACTCAGTACTCCCAGCCTCCTAAGAGCGTGCGGCGGGCGATCGTTGACACTTGCACTCGCAACTGACAATATATTTTTTGTCCGTCGTGTTTTATACAGAAATGAAGAATACTGATAGCATTGCCAGTTTCTATTAAAAAATTGGTAGTACTGTACTTATTGATAAACAGTAAGAACTCAAAGCTAGCAGGTATTTTGTGTCAATAAACGCGGTAGCTAAACTTAACATTAAATAGGTAACTAATATGTAGACAGGTAGGTACAGTCAGTAGCAGAAATAGCTACGCAACGGAAGAGCTCAAAATGATCTGCACTCTACTTTATGGTCAAAAGAATACGTCGTGCCTAGGTCATTTTAAGCATTTTATTCTGCTTAACTACTTTTGATGCTGATTGTACAAAGGTCACTGCCTATTACATACCATGGCCGTACTAGGAACGTGTCCGACATAAAATAGTTATTTGTGTCACAAGGGAGCAAAACGACATATTTACGGCGAGGGCATTACATTGAATCCTGAACGAAGCGAAGGATACAGGTGTTAACGCCGAAGGTGGAAATAATTTTGCTACCGTGGGACACATACTGCTTTTCACATCACCAATGAGGAAAATAAAAGATTTTAGTTATGAAACAAATTTAATTGCTAACAATCTCTAGACGTGCTGAAATTATCAAATTTAACACGTAACAAAATTTACTCGAACAGAAATGTGCAACATTGATCCCTCCTAGCGGGGAAGAAAAGTGTCATTTTGATCCCTCCTAGCGGGGAAGAAATGTGTAATTTTGATCCCTCCTAGCGGGGAAGAAAGGTGCCATTTTGATCCCTCCTAGCGGGGAAGAAAAGTGCCATTTTGATCCCTCCTCGCAGGGAAGAAAGGTGCCATTTAAATCCCTCCTAGCAGGGAAGAAAAGTCCCCTTTCCGAATAGATGATGTGAAAAATATATTTGTATATACAACAAGTATGAGACCTTGCCCACTAGACCGTTCCGTCGCTGACCGACAAGGTCGCGTGCCATGCACGTAGCGTGCCAAAACGCTTTTTGCACGGCACGCAACGTTGCCAGACTGGTACGAGCAGGCGGCAACGGGTGCGTCCCACGAGATATAACTACATAATAACTATTTTCATGTTACTAACGTTTACGAGATATAATGAACGTTAGCTATAATAACAAAATCAATAATTTTATAAGGAACAACGGTCAAGTCATATAATATTCATTTAATATAATATATTTTAATATAACACTCACAATGACTAATTTCAGTTCGTATAACATACATGACATATAGCGATCATAATACATATTATCTTTTAGTATAAGTTTTACAAGATATAATATCGTATGATATAAATGTGAGCGAGCGAAGCGAGCGAGCAAGACCTCTGGGCAGAACCGACTCGGATAGGTTAGGTTAGAAGGCTAAGGCGGGAGCGAAGCGTAGCGAGCTCCCGCCTTAGCCTTCGAGGTTATTTTATTTACATCCCTTGAAAAAACTATGCGAAATACAATTTGATTGTATTAAAATAGTGATAGGCGTTTATATTTTACGTGCATTATATTTTTTGATTTATATACGTTTTATATGTTAGGTGTCATGTACATTATACATTTTAATTGTTATATCAATTGATATTATATATTAATAACGTTATACTTTATGGAAATGGTTATTTTGACATTATATCTTTCGTTTATTATCTCAAGTGTACGTTATATTAAACATATTTATACAAAGTATATATTGTGACTGTTATATGATAAGTTCTTATATCTCGTATTACTTACCCGGCGGCAACACGGCGAGTATACGGGGTACAACCGCGTGTGATGGCCGTTCTAAGCCCGTTAAAAATAGTTATAAATACGCGGATTCTAGGTCTCTAAACCCATTATACACGGGAATAACACGTAGTTCACACGTTACGTTACTTGCCTGACACGTTTCTATTACGTTCATAGTACCATCATATACGGATACGGTGTAGTGAGTGGGCGTTTTCCAAAAAAAGTGTACATTGTTAAAGACAAAAGGAAGAAAATGAAACTATTTCCATTTCGTCACGAAAATTATCGTATCTAAATGTATGGCTAATTTTCGTGACGAACGGAAAAAGTTAAATTTTCTTAACTTTGTCCTTAACGATGTACCTACACTTTTTTTGGAAAACGCCCGCGTAAACCACGTCCACGTCGTGACTAGTTCCGAGATTTTCATTCCTTTTTTAACCATTATTGCATCACATAGATGTGTTAAAACAAATTAATTCGTAGTTTAAATCCACAATTCATCGTAGTATTCCACTATCAAATTTTGAGTGTATGTTATTATTTATTATCTTACAACGAAACTTTTTACCTGGACTAAAATTGCCCATAAAGAAAATGCTTTTTGCATTCATCAAACATCAACAATTTTTAAGGCCTAAGTATTATCCATTATAGTAAACAATTTACCCGAAGCAATTTGTCACGAGACTGGCCACTGACAAGTAGCTTATTATCCTAGGAATAATTCTTATAAACTAGATACAACTTCTTAGAAAAGACAAAGTTTAGCAGTTAAAAAGGTCATAGAGCGACCATTCGGTAGGAAGATGCAGAGTGATCCAAGGATCTCGTTTGTCCTTGCATTCAATCCAGGTCACTCGAGAGCCAGGACTGGTTCTCCTGGTACATGCAGGCAGGGCCCGCGCGCTCACGTGCAGTGTTTGCTACTTGTGTTAGCCCAGCTGCTTGTGAGCGAAGCTCTCGGCGTGGCCAGTGATGACTAGTTAGTTCAAATTCAACTGCACGATATGCTGTTCATTTATCTTTAAAATATCTATCTACACCTTTAAACAGAAAGTCTTGTCAAGATATGTTCACAGAGAGTATGCTATAATTAAAGCATAAATATCCCTCGATTATGATCCAATATCAGTCTAATTAACATCGCAGGAAAACATCCGAGGAGTATGCTGCTGCGGAGTGTGATGGTTAACACAGAGATAAGCGTCGTTAGGTTTGGTTGTCCAGTACGGCAGCTGTCTGGTAGCTAGGTAGACGGATTTTCCTGGGAAGTTAAAACGGAACTCTTTTCGTTTTCTCGATTCAGCACGTCCTACAGGACAGTAACAATCGTGTATACTCTTTACCGATTAAAAATAAATCCGACGTTCAGTCCTATAAATACTACGTATAAGAATAAGCTTAATTAATAGGTTTGACGGCTTTATCAACAAACCGAACCCTTGTAAAATTTACCTCAAATGTAGATTTTATTCATATTAATTTCATTTACTTCACATGAAGTTATTAGCGTAGGTACTTATTTAATTAAAGTAATAATATACAACACAATACAACGTTGGTCAACTAATTAGAGGGGTTTTAAAAATGTAAGTATTGAATTACCAATTAACCTTTTTAACGCCTTACGTCAAATACAAATGCGTGACACGCACGCCAAACATGTTTTAAAAGTTATGCAAAATTTGACTTAAGAAGCCGTACACGAAATTTTGCCGATTTCGCTGGTTTTCGTGATTTTACAGACGTGATTTTACTGTTGAAATACTTTACTTCTACAAATTTTAATGCGCAACACGAAAGATAATTTCGATTTTCAACGAATGTATGAAATACTTTTTTGTTTTTATTATTTAATTTTGAGTAATCGACCTGAAACCGGCGACTGTTTCGTGAGTTTTGCTGTAAGAGGTTTAGAATATCGCATATTCACGAATCGTTTTGACGTCTTAAAGGTATGAAAAAATAGCAATTGATTGCTGTAAAAGTTGTCTTAAAAATGTATGAATTACTTTTGGACACCTTTATATATTTTTTGTGTAAAAAAATTATGAACTTGGTAAAATTTTATAGAAAATAGACAAAAAATAGTTTTAAATTTCGGCTTAATAAACACTCGTTAATAAAATTAAAAGAACAGTAATAAACTTCAGTTCAAAATCAATCCATTACCTTAAAAACACATACAAAAATTAAAAATTAAAAAGCAATATAATAATTAATTAATAATAATAAAATAAAACAAAAAATAATAATAAATAATATAAATAATTAATATTAATTAATTATATTATTAATTAATTTATTAATGTTTTAAAATAACCTAAATCCCGAATTTAAATTCTCGACAAAGATAAAAAATCATTCATTCGTAACTCATTTATTCGATCAAAACTGAAATGATATATCATGATGTGCATTAAAACTTATAGAAAAGCAGTATTTAAACTGTAAAATCACGAAAATAAGCAAAACTGGCAAAATTTCGTATACGGCCTCTTAATCCATAATCAAACCGTCTCTTTTAAACTGTACCTGTGACAACTATAAGAGTCGGTGGCGTTGTAGGCACGACAGCTCATGACTACTTTTGGTGTCGTTGGCGTTCAAAGGGTTAAGTACTTACGAGTATTAATAATATAAGAAAACATATAGTTAATTATTATAAAATATTTGCCTTTTACGTGGATGGTCCTTTACAATCGATCGATTTATTCTCGCAATATCACCTACGTGTGCGTGCATGGAATTAAATTACTCTGTGGTTTTCCGAGATAACACGTAGCTTGTCCCTCAGGAAAAGCGTAGCTTTCTGTCATAGAAATATACTGAAGAATCGGGTCAGTTCCAGTGGTTACCTCCCACTAGTCTTATCAACGATTTTTTTCGAGCCCGCGCCCCGCGTCCCCCGCTCAGCTCGAGCTGGGACTCGGGCCGAACACAAGTCGTTCCTTGGTAACTATTTTTCAGACACAAGTTTGACAAAGGAACGAGTTAATTTTCTCGAAAAAGCCACAATGTTTTTAAGTACGGCGGTAAGGAAAGATTAAATAGTCATTACCTGACTCTGAGTGCGGCCGTAACAAGTTTAGAATTGTGTATTTAATAATCGAAATTATAACAATAATTCTAACAATAACTAATAACTTTAAGTTTTACGATAGGAATAGAAAGTAAAGGTAAAAAATTCAAAAGGTATATTTAAAGGTGGTTAAGTTAGCTGTTAATTAGTTGACCACGACTGCACTGTAGTAGGTAATATACAAAATTATAATATATGAACTCATTCCACAATTTCACCTTCTTTTTTAATACTGTGCCCCTATTAAGTACCTAATAAAGAATTAAGTAATCAAAATGTAAAAATATGTCAGAATTAGTAAAAATATCACATTGTCGGTTGTAAAAATACTTTTGTATGTGAATTGGCCAAATTGTAACTAAGAAGTATTTATGAATTCGAATTACGTAAGTTGAATTTAAAACTAGGTTTCTTTGAATGGATAAAAATATCTAAGAGTGTAATTAAGCGAAGGCAAAGTCATAGGTTGTTTAGTTTTACAAAGTGCGTAGTGCACGTGGGTATCGTTAATAATAATAATAATTTAATATTAATAATGCAAGGGTGCTGCTGTATGAAAGTACACATTTACTTGCTCATAAATTTTAACACTTTGACTGTCCGTGGATTATATGTAATGCACTGAAGACCTAGCTCGGTCCGCCCGTGCATGATATATAATGCACCAGTGTATATATCGTGTTTTAAATAATATCTCAACAGAATTAAAAGATGTAGTAAAATTTTGAATTAGAAGGTATATACGGATAAATGACGGAGTTAAAACCACAATGGACTGCTGAGATAATTGCATATTTTATTTAATTCAGATTGGTTAGCCAAAAAACTATGACTATGGATCAGTACTTACACGGTTGATTGTCCGTGCATTATATGTAATGCACCGTTAAACCAGCTCAGCCACGTGTACGTGACGTCAGAAATGGATGATTCTATACATTTGAGCATTACATGTAATGCACGGACGTATCGACCCATGACAGTGGCGAAAGCGAGGGACAGTGAAAGATAGGTCAACTCAGTCAGTTGTTTGCCACCGACGACTAGTGTTGTTCGTGGTGTCCATTTTATGAAATCGATACCTACTCAATACCGCGAAGTACCCGTTGAGGTGCCTACACGTTGAGGATGTCCTCAACGCCTACAAGGCTTACAAGTCTACAAGGTTAACCCTTTGAACGCCAAGAACCCATAAAGTGGTCGTGTACTGTCGTGCCTACGTGAATTCATCATGATTTCTCGAGTGGTTTAACGTTTTTGAACAACACTATTGGCCAGTAGTACGTTACTCGGACGTTCGTGCATTACATATAAATCATATAATGCATTGTTTAAAATTATCTGATAGCTACCTGGGAGTCCGTAGACGAATTTCCCTTACTTAAAGTTCGTAACGTGACCTCATATTATCTTCCAAATATGATAACATTATTGATATTTTTTTGTTGGGGTAGTAAATATCCTTGGGACAGTCAAAGTGTTAATTAATATTAAATAATTAAAATTAATAGCATAAATAAACTTTAAGCCGTGTGCAATAAAATCAAAATGAGATAAGCACAAAATGGACCCATGTCGCAGTGTTAAGTGACAACCTTGTCATCAAGTACAGTCAAGGACTTTAATTGTTATGCCACTATGGGACCCTGTCATAATGACAGCATCAAACCACATGAGAGAAAGCTAAAATTAATGATTAACGCTGCCATTATGACAGAGTTGCATAGTGTCATAACAATTAAAGTCCTTGGCCGAACCTATGACGATGACTGTACCTGCCTAAACAAAGTGGTCGACCGTGACCCACGACTATTTGTCTACGGAAACAGAATGCTTTACAAGGATGCATTAAAATTACAGTCAGAAAACTTTAATCGTTACGAGGTAATTTATCAATTATAGAATCAAAATTAGGTTAACTATGTTACGCCGCCGGTAAAATAGTACTAGAGTCTTGGATTGTTAACGGCCATTTAAGCTGCAGTATAATAGAAAGTTAGCTTTAAAATGGGTACAAAATATCACGTTAAATGTACGACCTTTATATTGAGATAGGTACAAATAATTATGTGCGTACATACATATAGAGATTAAAAAGAATTAACAGTCGAATATGGTATTACAAAAATAAATTTGGTTCTTATTGAATGAAATGTTACACATTTGGAATAACATATCTATGATAAGGAAGTAGTTTCAACACATAATGTATGTTCATTGTACTGGCCGACCTGGCCGTGCCAGCACACCCGCCGGGCGGGTGAGACGCCGCCCAGTGTCGCACCACGCTCCATATGCTTGTTCCGGTGATGGCGGTGGTGGTGTGCTAAACGAACTAATAAAATAATTGTACTTTTATTTTGAAAAGGGCAGGTACACGCTGATTTTGTGCCTTCTTGATATTTCTATTTTTAAACGACTATATATTATATAACGAAACATACCCAACCTGGGGTCACTAAAGACGGATTTTTTTTTTAAGTATCGCTTTCTCCTCTTTGATAACTATCAGATATTTTTACAAAGTCGTGATATAACGAAATCATTATTTATTAACGCATTGTGTAAAATATGCCCTCCGAGACGACACGAATCATCGCGCAATTCATTACCAACTTACAGATTTGCCGTCAAATTTCTGGCTATCAACGATTGGGCTAACAACTCGACTTACAAAGTAGGTAATAAATTTTAATACTTCTTATTTATCTATATCTTCTCATTCCAGTTTTTTTCTACGGCTATGCCCATGATCACATTTTCGCACCTTCATCTGAGGACTCAGCGGATCAACCGTGGGTTAACACGTGGGTTTTCGAATCTTCTTTAGGTACTATTGGAAGATGCGTTCTCAAACTATCCGTAGCACGAACCCTTATACAAAACTTACTTTTTCATACATTACTTTACGTAGGTATAGATAGGTTCTTCACCTTTAGTACTCAGTGACGATTGACGATACGAAAGACAACGTAAATGTCAACTTCCTATCAAGTTTTAGTACTAAAATGGGGTGCTATGAGCAATCGGTATACGGACACGATGACGATAGGTTAACGTTACTTACTCGATAGATGGTAACAGTTCGTGTTCGGGGTACGGTTCTTCCGCGTAGTACTCATTTTAGTGGGTACCTACAGTCATTAACAATTAAAAATCATTATTCCGATCCTAAAACTTTAAAAAGTGTTTTAAAAAACTATGCATTCTGGTTTTAAAAGGTAAATACCTCACATAACACTTACGTAACCATAGGTTGATATTTGAACTTGCAAATAGCATCAGATTGAGATCAAAGAGTCAATACCTCCGAGCGCAGCGCTGAGCCGCTACGCCGTCGCCGCGTGCGCCTGTGCGGCTTGCCTGGTTCTACACGAGTGGGATAGTCATGTCCCTCGACATCATATTACACTACGTCTTTATTTTTCGTGTACGTGACACCAGATTCATTATTATAAAAAAAAGGTAAGTAACAACCAAGTTAGTACAAATTACATTACCTAAGTAACATTATCAAGTAAATAATTATAAATAAATAAATATGCGAAAGCAAACATGCAAAAATATTACCTATTGTGTTCATATTTTCTCAGAAATGGTTCGGACGCAGTGCTCTAGCGCTCTTTGTCTTATTTCATCTATTGCGTTAATATCACTGACCCCTCTTTAACCTCAAAAATGTACAGACCCCAACGCACAGAGGCGGTAGCGGCGTGGGAGCTAAATTAAATGGAATGTTGCCCAATGCTACTCTGATGAACTCATAACGCGTCATACACGTTCAGAGTTTACTCTACTCGAGCGCACTCGTATCGCGAAAAAACCCACACGAAGGGGCCGGCGCCCAACCCGAAAAGATAAGTTATTGTACAAAGAAAAGATTTAAAAACTAAATACAGCTAAAATCGGCGATTCGCTTTAAAATAAACTCTTTGACATGAAAATAAATACTTAAATGTTGCTAATAGTACTTGTGAACGTAGCAATCGAAACATTTTCGAAACACGAGTATGTATGAGGGGTTTAGTTTAGTCGTCCCAGGAGTCGAACTCGCGGTCGGGGTAGGCCCAGGGCGGCGGGCGGCGCGCCGTGTGCGTCGAGGTGCTATTGGTTACCGCGTTGTACCTGCAATATCACAGGTTAGTATTACCGGTCGCTTCAGACATCCGAGGGTACAATAATTCGCGCCCAGCTCAGCGTTGGTAGGATTGTTCATAACATCATCGTAAATGAAATCTAAAAAATCGTCATCTATCCGATACCAGGAAAAAATATACGCACCAACATAATTATCATAAAATTAGTTCAAACAAAAATTGTATATCAAGTGATGAATCGTTATATCTACAACCGGTGGCTCTTAGGATTAAAAGTAGATATTTTGGTATTTTTTTCTAAAATATTATCTGATCTGCTTTGCTGTTTTGCTGAAAACTTGACCCCAAGTATTTTTATTCCAACTATCAGATCAATGAGGATGTTTTAGATTTAATTTATGATAGTGTTTTGAACAATCCTAGCAATTTTGAGCTGGGTGCGATTTTTTGCACTTTCACTCCTATGTTTTGGTCAAATTTGACCGGACTACATACAATCTTACAGTAGATTAATTTAAAGACTAATTACGGACGAACTTGGTAGGCGCCGATAAGAGATAATGTGAAAGAAAAAAAAATGAGGTTACTTCCCTACCTCAAATGTATGTTTCATTTTTGTAATACATATTTTATTTCACCTAGCCATGTTTTAACTTCAGACCAAAAAAGAGTGTTTAACGTGTAATTATACTAATTATGTAAGAATAACAATAAGAATAAATTTATTAAACAAAACATGCATATGGTTACAAACACAGGCATTATCCGGTGGATATCAAACTAGGCTGAGCCTAAACCTCGAGCTCCACGGAGGCGGTTGACAAACTGCCCAGAGAGGACAGTACCGGCCAGTAGGCCGTGGCATAAGAAAAAGTAAATAATATTCTATTTTAAACCAATTTTAAATTACGAAATTTTGAGAACTAGATGCATACATTATGTATGTGTCTGTCAGTCTGTCTGTCGCATCGTAGTTTCAAACTATCGATTTTGACGAGTTTTTATTAAATTTTAATTTAAAACTCATTCAGTTGGGCCGCCTTTTATGCGATATCGGCGCTTTAAGGTGTCACCATTGTGTCGGGGCTCTTCGTGATCTATTCAACAGTTGTTATCTTTCGAACAGTTTGTATGTCAAGCTTTGTGTCGGACCAGATATCACCCTAAAACCCATTTCGTACATTTCTAAAATTGTGTACAATATTAGCATCAGTACAATTTTTATTAAAATAATAACACGTCCTAAATACAAACATCAACACTCTTCACTGAACATCGGTGAATCTTATTAGAAAAGGCATAAAGTTTACCGATAGACAGTAAACAGTCTGGGCGATGGTACCAGTACCTATGTAATAAAGTCGTTTTTTTTAAGTAGGAAGTAGTCGCGACCAAAAAACGCCTGCAGTCCAACTTACATAACAGCCCGGAATGTACCGTAAGACCACTTTGCTATAGTGACGGTCAAAAAAATAATGCCCGGTATTTCCGATTTTTAGTCTTTTGTACCTACCGAGTATTGTCAAAGTTAAGTAAAGATTCAGGTTTAATTAGTTTAGGATAATAATAAATTACATTAAAAGATAGTCTCTCTAGCCAACAACAAATCGCATCGTTTAAAAAAAGAGATTGTGATGCGAGGTGGGCGCTCACCGGGACTCGACCTGCTTGTAGGCGGGGGGCGCGCGCGCAGGGGCCGCGGCCTGCAGCTCCGTCTCGTGCCAGCCCAGCAGCGGGTCGGGGAGCCTGCCGCCCGGACAATTTCACATTACCATTTATATTTACTCGGTCAGACTAGTTTATAGTTTGGGTTAGTCCCCGTTTGAATTCTCGGTAAGGGCAAATATTTTGTACGATTGTTCCTGAGTCTTGGATGTTATCTAAGTACATATGAAAGTAATTATTTCTCGCTATATGTATGTTTTTCGTTGTCTAGTACTCATAGTCCAAGCATGGAGCTTAGTTTTGGAATTGGTCATGTGTGACATTGTCCCCTGACATTTTATTTCACAAAATTAAAAATCCATTTTACTTCACAAAATAAAGTACCTATTTTGTTTCTCAAAATAAAGTATTTTATTTTACAAAATAATGTATTTTATTTCACAAGTTATCGTTCAAAAGCACACCAAGCAGTTCTTTACCAATTTGCAGTTAGAGCTTTAGACTAGTGGAGTCTCTAGGTATTAGTTAAGCTTTAGCTACTGACACAGCATTAATGTAGCGCGTAATTTACGAGTTAGGTACGATTAAATAAATGTTTGAGAGGAGCTGACTCGAAGTTTCCGTAGAGTCCGCTGTTGCCGTCGCCCTCAAAGATATTCCGGTCGGCGAGCGGCGCGGGCGGCGCGCGCGGCGGCAGCGTGGCGCGGGCCAGCGGGCCGGGCGTGGGCGGCGACGCCGCCTCCTCGTCGCCCGCCCGCTCCAGCGTCGAGTTCCAGATGCCGTACTTAAAGTACACCACCAGACCTAAAAATGAAAGCCCTTGAATCATTCCTTATACGTGAACGAGTGACGCCGCCTCTGTTAGGCCTGCCCCGCTCGTACCAGTGCACCTACCGACCCGATACACTTATTTATTTACGCTTGCTATGCTACAATCAATCACTTTACTATTCTTAAATGAAAAATAAGTATGACGTTGCTCACTGAAGAAGATAAAACGCCCTTACAGATCAAACAGCGTAGGTATGTTACCTGTGTTCGGTTCTCCGTATAATTCTCCGTATTATAATTTTATTATTTAAAATCTGATTTAAAGACAACCAATATTTTAATATTTTTTATTTGAATAAATAGACTGGACATTCTGTTTTCTTTTTCTAAAACTAAACATGTCGTAATCGTTCAGAGTTTCAAAACATCGAATATCGACTCGCGCGTGTTTTGGCCATAACTAAACATCGGCGACTCGTGGCAATTAGGAAGCACTAGTCATGAAACTCGTTTTTCAAGCGTCTTTTCAGATAAGATAAAATACCAAATCAATACCTAAAAATAAGTTGAAAAAAAAGTGTTTGCCGGGTTAGAATAGCGCCACTTCATGTCTTCCCGTGGATGTCGTAAGAGGCGACTAAGGGAAAAAGGGCTTGTAGTACTGTTAGGCGATGGGCTTGCTTGGGCCTGATTGTGCAAAATGTGGTTACAGAATTATAAACACGTCGTTTTAGAGTTGCTGGTATCATTACACTGTCACTTTCATTACCGAGACTGCATTCAAAAGATATCTTACAACAAAAAATATTAATAACTTATCACAAAATAAAGAAGTTGAAATCAAAGAGATCACTAACAAAAATAGGCTGCAACTTTACAGAAGACATTTTTACCCATCACGTCAGTCGATGTCGAAGGATCATTTCCTTACACCAAGTGGACTTTCTCAAATAGAAGACGTACCCAGGATAAGTTCTACGAAGTTAGAACAAATATTAATTGTCTATTACGAATGTCATTACGAGGGTCAAACTGAAAGTTTCGGGAATATAATTTTTTTTGCAGTTAAGTTGAATAAAAGTATTTTTATTGTTTTTCAAAGTATTCTCCTTTATATTTTATGCACTTTTCCATGCGATCGAACCAGTGATTAAAGCACTTATTGAAGTCTGAAGTAGGGAAATGGCCATTTTAAAAGCCTCCACTGCTGTTTCCGGCGTCTGAAACCGCTGACCACGCAACTTATCCTTAATTTTGGAGAATGTGAAAAAGTCATTGGGGCTTAAGTCGGGGCTGTATGGAGGATGGTCCAGTAATGCGACTTTTTCACCGTCCAGGTACTCAGTTATTTTCCGAGCGGTGTGAGGGCTGGCATTGTCGTGGTGAAGGATAGTGCGGCGACTAGGGTATTTTTTTCGGAGTTCAGCAAAGATACTCGGCAAACAAATAGTGGTGTAGGTACCAATCGGCATTGACCGTTCTACGATCTTCAAGAGGAATAGTAGCCACGTGACCCGATTTAGAGATAAACGTAGCCACCATCTTTTTGGGCGTGCTACGAGAACGAAAAACTTTTGTCGGCTTTTTATTTTCAGGCTCATATGCATATATCCAACACTCGTCACCGGATACAATGCTAAAAACGGCATTTGAGCTTCCTCCGTTGAATTTATTCAAAGTTCTGAGCCACCAATTGACACGAGTCGTTTTCTGCTCCTCAGACAATAAGTGAGGGATCCAAAGGGAAAACAACTTTCGCACGCCTAAATTGTTCCTGTAAAATGATTTGTATCTGACTCATTCCAATGCCCAAACACTCTTGAATCTCCCGATATGACACACATGTCGGTCTTCCTTTATCAGCTGACGCACAGCATCGACGTTTTCTTGCGTGACTGCCGATTTTGGTCGACCTTCACGCACGTCGTCCGTGAGGGATAGACGGCCACGTTGAAATTCTGCATACCACCTGTATATTATCGTCTTTGAAGGTGCTTCATTACTAAAAGCAACAATCATCCGGTCTCCACATTGTTTTTGTGATAATCCACTTTTAAAGTCGTAATAAATCATAGCTCTTAAATTTTCACGGGACAATACCATTTTCAGCAGCGACTCGACGACTTCAAAAAACAATTGAAACCGAACCATCGCTTTTTTTTTCCATGTGACCAGTGTGTTAAAATAATGAAACTTTAGAGATTCCGTATTCTGCTGCAACTTTGCACGAAAATTCAAGTTTTTTAAAAATATCTCTCAAAGTATACATTATCTGTGCCTTTTTTGGTGCTAGTATACTAATTTAAGTCTTATGACATATATCTTATGGCTCATAAGGCCAAAAATGCACTTTGTTTGACTTGTAGAAGCTGTCAAACGTGTAGGCAAAGTTGTGGCCAAAATGCGCAACATTGCCTAGAAGATTATCTGAGAAGGTTTGAGCAGCATTTAAAAACGGCTCTAAATTTTAAACGCATAGTCATTGCGTTATAGTAGAGAAGTGTATGGAAAGCCTTAACTGGCTATTTTTTTTTGTTAGCCAGGTAGGCAAAGTTGGGCACTGTCGAAAAGCAGTCCCCATACAAAATATTAAGAAAAGTCAGGGCTGTCCAAAATACGAAAATAAACACGAAATTAAAAAAGCCTACCTACTTTATTAAAAAAAACCTAAAAATCACAGAATCTTCTGAACACAATAATTGTAAAGATAAGAGAATCATACAAATTTCTATTATTCTGTTTTCTACGTAAAGTTCTTAGAAAAATAGGAAACTACCGTAAAATAACATTTTTTATTCGTGCTGTTATTTAAATTGTTTTGGATATAACTGTCAATTAACCAATCATATTAGTTAAAGATCCAAATTGCATAACATAAATTACCTACTTTATGTTTCTTTCCGTAGTCGAGTAAAAAAGTGACAACCCTAGCCTTGTGCAAAGTTGTAAACTAATGTTCGAGAAACTCGTTACAACATTGACTATCGTCATTCTAGTCGTAAATAAGTTAATTTACAAGAAAAAACAGTGAAACTAATGAAAAGAGCGTAAAAACTTACCATACAACCATTTACAGTGTTTAGATTGTTATATTTTTCACTAAAAAAGTAAAAGTTTACGGGACACCAAAAATAACGTCCTCCAGTTTCTCAAGTTTAGATAAAAAACTATCAGTGTTACCGCAAAAAAATAAAATAAAATGGGTTGCCAGATAATTCAAAGCTTTTCTCCCATGATTAGAAGTAAAAAATAGTAAGCAGTTTGGTAGATAATCCATGAATATCCGAACAGGCAAAGTTGCCCCTAGTTGGCAATGTTGGGCAAGTTTACGGTTATAAAAAGGTATGATATGTGTCAAAAATATGTTTCTAAGTAAGTATTAGATTCCCGAAACTTTCAGTGCAGCCCTCGTAATGCATGTACAGTCACCACAGGGGATTGTTGAGCCACTTGCTACTGTTCATAATTTGCCGTGTAAAGCAAATCGGGCATACTAGTGTGACATCGTCGTGAACGACTGATAACGAATGAGGACATGTCTATATTCGTGTAACAGAAAGAGAAAAATATGTATTTCTATCTTTGTCATTCGGTATTTCTATCAAATCAACTGTCAAAAATAATCTGACAAAATATTGGTAAGTAATTTATTTAATTATTAAACTCGTAAACAACGATCGGGTAAAGTCGTGGACTCTGAGTTTTCCCGACGTCGTATGACCAATTATGATTTTTCCGCTGATAACAATTGTCGCTAGCAGAGCCCGGAATTTTCGTAGCAATTTTTATGTGTCATAGGGACTTCTCGTTTATCGACTTCCGATATACATAATTTTATCGATACATTATAGAACAGAATACAACATATCAATGAAGATTAAAAGTAAAGGTAAACAACAGGCGGCCTTATCGCCAAAGAGCGATCTATTTTATATAACATTTGAGTGGCTGAAAATGTTAAATAGAGATTTGCAATGAAAAGCTAATAGTTAACAATTCTACATATAATCAGTTCAGTTCAGTGTTTTAACATTAATATCAATTTCATGTTGAAAGTCAGTTTTAATGCTAACAAGGTTTTCATCATTAGAAATAGATAGTCATAATTTTATCTTGTCTCGAAGAGATCGCCCATTCGCGGTAGACTGCATATTGTTTACTTCTACTCGTAATCATATTTTTAAAAATGTATTCTGTATTTATCGATATACACATGCATGTCAGAAGTCGATAAACGAGAAGTCCCTATGACAGCTCAAAAGTGCTATGAAAATTCCGGACTCTGGTCGCTAGGTTACTGTTTCCAGACCTGTAATTGGTTGGCTTTGGGTGTAATCACTCTATTGTCAGGTTGGCAGGCTTAGTCTTTGGGTTAGCCAACCGTTAAATTGCATGAAAATATAATTTTAAATCAAACAACAGCTAGGTTACCGTTGCTACACGTGCAATTGGTTGACTTTTTGTGCGAGTTTAACCGACTAAACCCGTTTTGCATTACACGGCCAAATTACTAACAGTGGCAAGTGGCTCAACAATCCCGTGCGGTGATTGTATTGGTGACCTAAATGATTAAAAAGATTGTTTTAATTGGTTTTTTCTACATCATTAGCCTGTTAGAAACGTCAAATGCTACCTAAAAGCCACGATTCACCGATGTTTGGCCTTAACTCGTAAACAAGTACATATTTTACTTTTTTACTTAGAGGTATTTTAGCCTTTTTGCCGCCCGTGACGGCTAGTTATCATAACTAAAGTCAACCTTCCCCAAATAAACTTGGGTCTATTTTACGCTATCAACCATGACGGCTATTGCCGTCACTGGCAGTGAAAATGTGAAGTAAAACGAAAAATCACGGAGACACGCATATACACGTTAAAAAATACAAGAATAGGTAATTCTTAAATAATCGTGACTGTTACACTGTCTCCATAATTCATATGCGAACCTCCTAATATGTTGATAATTGACAAAATACCTTAAAATACTCGTTCTTACCTACAATCATCCACAGGGTGAAGCGCACGAGCGTGAGGATGGAGAGGTTCAGGATGAGATAGATGTTGACGAAGACGGCCGTCGCCGGCACGAAGGGCAACCCCGGCGCGCAGTAACCCAGGTTGGCGCTGCAACCAACCACACGTATGCTTAGGAAATTGCATCACCAAGGATTCCAACTATGCATATATTTACGCTGAGGGCGGTTTGATGATTCTAAAGCGAATCAAAGAATTCTGTAGTGGAAGAAAGCGTAGCACCCGAGACGTACCTCAATACTACATATATATACAACTTTTTACTCCACCGATAAGGAAAATGCAAATTAAAAGCTTTAAAAACCATACGACAAATTTTTAATAAAAAAGCGGCCAAGTGCGAGTCGGACTCGCCCATGAAGGGTTCCGTAGCAGCAAGTAACATAATATAAAAGTTCGTTGTAGCTTTGATCAATGTTTTTATGACGTATTAAAAAAAAACTACTTACTAGATCTCGTTCAAACCAATTTTCGGTGGAAGTTTGCATGGTAATGTACATCATATATTATTTTTACATTTATCATTCCCTTATTTTAGAAGTTACGGGGGGGGGGGACACACATTTTTCCACTTTGGAAGCGTCTCTCGCGCAAACTATTCAGTTTAGAAAAAAATTATAATAGAAACCTCAATATCATTTTTGAATACCTATCCATAGATACCCCACACGTATGAGTTTGATGAAAAAAAAATTTTTGAGTTTCAGTTCTAAGTATGGGGAACCCCAAAAATTTATTGTTTTTTTTCTATTTTTGTATGAAAATCTTAATGCGGTTCACCGAATACATCTACTTACCAAGTTTCCACAGTATAGCTCTTATAGTTACGGAATAAAGTGGCTGTGACATACGGACGGACAGACGGACAGACATGACGAATCTATAAGGGTTCCGTTTTTTGCCATTTGGCTACGGAACCCTAAAAATGGTAATTGGGTTATCCCATAATTTTGTAATGTATAGTGGTTCAAAAACCATTTCGAGAAAAAGGGTTGTAGAACCATTCACTGTTATCAGATTATTTTACAAAATTAGTATTAAATAGTTATTTCTAATTTATCATTTGACATTATTTGACCTGTAATTTAGTGACGTCACGATCTTCATTGGTAAGTTGTGTCTAATCTGTGATCAACCATAGTACTGCATATAATATGAGTCCGGAATGCAGTAATAAATAGATAATGTATATCGAATTTTGCATATTTATTTCTGTTTTGTTTTAACGCTTATTAAAATTAAGACAATTTTTAACTGTATATAAACATGACAAGGTCAGATCTTTAAAAAAATGGTATGATAAAATACAAGTCCGTTTTGGAACCTCCGCCCGTAGGCTAGTCTGTGGGTGAAATTGTCAAACTCAACAAACTAAAAATAAAATTTCGGTTTGTTTGGTGTGCAACACATAACTACTCGTTTTCTAATTTTCTGCATTTTAACAACATTGCTTCAAATTCTACGGAATCTGACGATCCTGCTACACATATTGACCATCGCCAGATCTTGGATACCGATATTCTTGCTTATAATGACGACCAACGCTGTACATTTGTTAAACTTTGTAAGGGCTGATTCCACTAATCTACCCAAAGTGGATATAGTCAGGATATTGATATAAGTACTTGGGAGACAGCTCCAATCACAACGTAGCTGAAATACGTGGAGCTAAAGCTCTAATGTAAGTATGATTTAGGTATAAGAATATAACGTTCACAATACCATTAATACTTTAGTTTACCTATTTTGACATGACTTGACATTGACATTTTACGTGATCTGACAGAAACGCGTACTCTCAAACGAATTCAATAGTTTTAAAGCATTTCTCAAACAAACCAGCTTGTAGTGACGTCATAAAATCATTTTCTTTAAAAAATAAAATAAAATAATATATTGATTTCAATGCAAAAACCGTGAAATTAGTGTCTTCAATTAGTCTATTTTATCGAAAAAAAAAATTTAAAACTAGTGGTATTTTTTTTTGGGATAACCCAATTGTATAAAAAAATAACATATGAAAACACTTTCCGTCCATGTCCATATTTTATTTCAAAATGATCTCTAATGCCTGTAAAATCAAATTGACCATGAAAAACATCCCAAACACCCAATTTAATACCTAAAAAATGGCGGCGCCGGGGCGGCGGTGCGCTGCGGCGGCGGGCGGCGAGTCATTGTGAATTCTCAATACTGTCTTGCACTTTTCAAAAAAAGATTCTCTCTCTCAATTCGTCGATATGTTTTACAAATACTCTAATTATGCATTAATTTTCATTCATTTAAATCATTTCCTCGCATTTATTGAGAAAAGCATTATACAACGTGTTACAAAATAATCCGTAAAAAAGAAATTACGAAAGTAGTATACTGTATACCTAAGATACTGAACTGACGTTATTTAATAAGGGTTGATACTACTTTTGTAATTTTTTTTTTACGGATTATTTTGTAACACGTTGTATATGCCTCACGGCGGAAATGGTGTTTATTGCCTGACTCATATTTTAGCAGGCCTCGCTACTGCTTTGTCTGCTAACCACCCCGACAGGCAATCCCTTACTTTCCGCGCCTAGGCAATAATGTAATATTTCCTAACGTAGGATGGAATAGAAGGGGGAAAAACGGTCAAGTGCGAGTCACTGAGGGTTCCGTACGAACTTATAAGAATGTAAAATTGTATTGAGGGACAAACTTGACTTAGCCGTTGAAAATCTGTTGTTCCCATACATCGACATAGGTCGCGATTAATTTACCAACTGCAAATAAGCTTGCATTTTTTTGTTATAGAGGAACAAAATACAGACTTTCAGATTTTTTGCCTTATTTGTGCTATTAGACCTTCCTTTAAGCCAAACTTCAGGATTCTAGGTCAATGGGAAGTACCCTTTAAATTATGATTCCTTGAGAGTGTCAAAATATACTCGTACTGTAGACTCGATAGGACTGTAGACTTGAGTATACGGTTTTAATTTCAACTCGATCACTCCACAAGTTCCCTAGATAAAGGGTCTTATAGAAAAGGGTCAGATAGACGGACGGACGGAAGGACCAGTACCACAATTTATGTGTTCCCTGTTGTTAGGTGCAGATAGTTACGGACTAGCAGAGGACTTACTAAGAGACTGAACCCGCGAGAAAAAAACAGTAATCGACCGACTGATACATCACCTCTCCCCCTCCCTATCACTCTTAGAATGACATTTCCGAGCCATAACGTTATAGACGTTTTAAAAGTTATTAAAATTAGTCGATTATTGTCTCTTTATTCACCGCAAAAGTAATTATTTAAGTGTTCAAACTAAATATTATTCTGTATAATAATCTACATCGTGTTCGTTGAATAAGACTTTATTACAAGGGCGATAAGACCCTGTAGGTATGAAAACAGTTAAGTAATTTACCTATGTATGCATAGGTATACCTACACACAGACCCCACCGTGATATTATAAAATAAATAGGTACTTTGCTCGTAAAGTCCGTCTTTATGCTGGGTATAGGCTGCATAAAATCGCATTGTATGCACTAGTGCATAAAGTGTTGTCGTCATCTAGACTAACACAATGAAGCCCTACAGCCAGACAGACGCGGTGACTGCACTAAATAAATTTGCTATTCGAATACATTTACTTTTAATTTATTTGCAATTAATGTATGACTTGGCGGTATTGTGTTCGACCTAAGTACGTTAGAAGTTTCATGCAGAAAATTAAAAATAAATACAGTGGCGGAAAAGTTTCAACCTCGTTTTGGACTATTAATGTTGGTTTGTTTGCAAAACTTAAGTCAAGACAAACGCAAAGGAACTTATTGGACAGGTATTGCCGCCTAAATCCACGAATTACTTTTTTTTACATTATCACTGTTTTTTTTTCGACAAACAAAACAGTGATAATCAAGTGATAAGCAAGGCAGAAAGTGCGAAAGTGAAAAGCAGAGTGTATAACTCGGTCTTAAAACCCATTTTATACTCGACTTAATTATCCAACCTCGCCTGCCAACTCGGATGGATACCATAAGTCTTGTATAAACTCACCGGTTTTGTGGTTTTCTTGAAATAAGCAGCAAAATGACGAAAATGGCCAATGCCAGGCCGATCATGAGGATGGTCGTGAAGGTGGAGCCGCTGGGATCACCGTACGCGGCCAGCACGTCCAGCAGGATGATAAGCAGGAACATCACGCCCGTCGACTTGATCACGAACATGCCTTTATCGAGAAGGGCCATTAAAACACAAGAACTATTTCATCTGACCTGGATTAGCTTTAAACAAGGTGAAGACAGCTTCATAAAGCGAACTCGGTGGCTACCCTACCTTTAAATAAACGATTTCTTTAATAACCGGCCAAGCTCTAGTCGGATTCGCACACGAAGAGCTCCGTGTCATTCTTGTATGGGGATCCCTTTATTATTATTATTATTATTAAATGTCTTTATAGCGGATTATGTAGTCTAAGTTTCGATTTAGAAACGACTTTCACCCATTTGTTTCATTGATGAAAAGATTTTTGTATCAAATTTAGTACCGTAAAATGGGACTAATTAAGAACTGCGAGGCTATTTGGAATAAAAAAATTATAAGTTTTGAGTCCATATATTTTTTGTCATGACAATGGTAGAAACGTAGATCTTCGTCTGGCAATCCTAAGTCTAATGTAAAGTTGGTTAGTGGTTGCAGTAACGCCGAGGACTTCGCACGCGTGCTAAAAAATATCTTTATTGTGTCGGTGGAAAATCAGTGCATTTAAACACCGTCCTACTTCTATTCAAATATTGGCTGGCTGTGAGGTAAGCTTTTTTAAAGTATACATACCTAAAAGTACATATTCTCGGGAGTTTTTTAAGCTATATGACATAATTTTAGCCGTTTATTTTGCATTAGATTTTAACGGTTTTTTAAATGATGCTATTTGAGACGGCTTTTGGGGTTATTTGGTTACTAGTACCAAATATCCCCCCTACTGTAAAGGTAGGTTGACCATCTTTTTTTTTACAACAGGAAAATGGTGTGAAAGGACAACCGTACGTACCGTAAATGTCGGAAGGGAAAATAAATCAACCCTACACGTCATATACCCAAGAAGCATTGGCTAATGCTATGACCGACGTGTCAGCTGGCATGTCTTTGGCAAAAGCTGGCGACTGTAGATGACACTGCTAATTATGACTGTTGTTATTTAAGTAATATGTAGATTTACCAGATACAGTTTAGTAATATTTCTATTAACATTTTATAGGTAAATAAATAACAAAGAAACATATTCTATCTAACGTTGACTTAGAAGTTATATTTTTTTAAATATATTTTTATAGTTGATTTACTGTTGTAAAGTTGTTTTTATTTTATGTCTATATAAAAGAGCACATTTTGGGTTAATATAAATGTAACTACGGTTCTTTAAAAGCGTGTTACAGGTAGAAAAAGATTTTAATAATACTTTACTTTGATAGTACAACTTTGTTTTTTTTTGTCCCGTTTTTTTTGTGAAAGTATGGTTACTCTGCTTTTAATACCTTCGGCGGTCGTTCCTCAAGCGTCCCAAATAGCACTTGTTATGCTTTAAATAACACAAGCTTCAAAATTCAGCCAAAACCAGTTCGAAACCCGTCGATTTCCATAAAGCCCCAAACACGAGGTTATTTGGAACACCTCTTTAAAAAAAAAATATTCATCCTGTGTCAACAATTAAGACATGTGCAATATATAGAATGATGGAGCATTATGCGTTTTATCTATTAAAAATATTATACGTTTGATAAACTCATAAAACATGGATTTATGGATATTTTAGTCAAAAAACTGGGCCAAATACGGTATGTTAAAATATATTGCGAGTGCGTAAGCTAAATAATGCCAGGCCAGGCTATGATTAATTTTTGAACATACATTGAACAAACATAAATTAATCGCCGAAATGTATGTACGCGCATAACTTACGAGTGACTGCACTTAATTGGATAATTCTTTTTTTGTTGTGTTCCTTATTGCCAGGACAATGTTTGTATCTAAAATGACTAACCGGGATGGTCGAAAGTTAACGGCTGGGGCGAAGCCGCTGGCGGGCAGCTAGTTTGATATAAAGTATTTATTATCCATTGAACAGATGGGTGAAGGTCGTTTCTAATTTGGATCCTCTAGTAACTAATGTTTAGATCCGATCAGATTAGTTCCATGTTTTAATAACAAAACGATATTAAGTCTTTCAATTTGAAAATAATTCAGGCAACCTCACGTGCCAACACAAGATTATAAAAACATAATTATGGCAAGGAGCAAGGTTTAGCAAAACACAGGGTGGAGGCAGGTTAATTTTAAATGTGGTTACCGCTTTGGTCGGAAGCGGGCCCGAGATCGACCCAGGGGCACAGGGCGGGGCACAGGTAGGCCCGCGCGCGCAGCTGGCGGGCCAGCGCCTCCAGCAGGCGCCCGCAGCCGGACTGCGCGCCCGTCGAGCCGCCCGGCACCGCTCCTGCCCCAAACAAAACCCGTTGCAACGCTCAAATCTGATATAACCTTCTTGTGGGCCCTTCTACAGTGCATTAATACTTACACGATTGAGCAGTACGATTATAAACCAGTAAATACAAAAATGCAATCTAAGTATATAATGCCTCCACAACCACACCATTAAACATAAATTGCATTATATTAAGCAACAAAAAAATCCTTATGTGTCACTTTCGCTCGGTATGAATCGATCATATAACTAAAATAGAAAATCATGTCATATTAAGTAACATGAGTGTACATGAAAAATAAATTACCATAGAACTTGTTTTCGGTATTTGCATTGACGAGGAAAGAGTCGTCCCGGCCGAACTCCTCGCTGTCGTCGCCCGGCATGGTGTCGTCGGAGTCCGGGGAGCTGCGGACACACTCGCAGCGCTTAGCATTACATGATCGGGGCGCACAGGGCGCACAGAACGACAGGGTGAACAGGGCGGCCGGCCTTTCGCATGGCTACATCATCAGCTAGCAATCGCTTAACGGCCAGTAGTAGTCGGTGTTACCTGCGCGTGACGCGGCGAGTTATCACTGGCTGGCTCGAAGCCGTCACCTGGCTCTTGTTCCGCCCCTAAAATTTAGAAGAACGAAATTTGTACACTATTACAATTTGAATTTTGAACCGTTAAGGTATTTTGAAAGTTATACATACCGAAACAATATAATTAAATAAGACAAAATCAAGGAACAATTCATAGACTTTAATATACCAACGTAATAGACCTAGTGAGTGTGCAAGCGAGAATGCAGTTCTTGCGGGACGAATACGAGCGCAAAAGAGAAAGCGAATCTCGGAGAGTCACACAGCGGCACACGGTGACAGTTGTCATTTAGTATCTATGTAATTAATCGAAGAGTCCTTTAAAATTGAATAAAACTGGTCATAAAATCAACACTGATCTCCTGTTCAGTGCCTGAATGTATTCAAAAGGTTTATCTCAAGAGCGTTCACGCACTGACCTCGAAACATTAGAAAAGTAAAATAGCAACCATTGTGTTTTTGTTGTACTCATAATGGTTTACATTTCTGGTGACAATGATTATCATGGATCCCAAAAAAACATGTTAAATTGTAGTCTTACAATGGTATAGGTACCTATATATATAACTAGTTGTACAGAAAAAGTAAGAATATCGATATCGACATCATAAGTATTTTTACTCATCCCTAAGAACTTGATAGCTACCAAATTACACCTCCGATAGCGTATAACAAACAAGATATTGTTCACTCCAAAGCAGGGATTGTAAAACCGGTTTTATTCAATACCTGTATTCAATAGACAAATTGTTACCGCTAAAAAAGTAAAACCTATATTCGAATTAGAGGTATTATTGTCATTTCGCTTTTTTTTTATCGCTATGTATCTATCACTATTTACAGTATTCAATACCTGTATTTAATACCGCTATTCATTGCACCTGATAAGTAAGATGTCAATTATACTGTAAATAATTGTAATTTCAGACTTTTCTAAGGCGTGTCTGAGTTTTTTTGTAATAACACCGAAAACATTTACAGAAACAAATAAACGAGTATATTGACACTGACAGGTATTACTGGTTATGGTTTTTAGGGGTAAAGTATCAAAAAGAGGTATTGTTCTCAATTGGCTAAACCGATAATATACTTGAATATCGGTATTCATTATACCGCTAATCAGAGCTTTAGCGATATAAATAGCGAAATGCAATTATAACCTGTTATACCTCATTTGAAACCGGTAGTCAGAATACCGGTAACGATCCCTGCTCCAAAGTCGCATTGGACGTGCAGTTGTACAGTCAAAGGCATAAATATATATACGTTCCCAAGACGTCAAAAATATCTGTACAGTTGATTAGCCAGAAATATTTGTACGGTAATCCGGTCAAAAATATGTGAGCATTTAATTAGTCAAAAAGATCTAAACATTCACATGTCCATAAATAAATGTACAGTGTCAGTCAAATATATGTAGGCAAATAGGAGGCCATAAATATACACGCAACTCTCACATACATACGAACAAAACCCAAGCCAAAAATATCTATACAGTCAAGTGCATTATTATGTATACACGGACCTTATTACCAGAGGTATAAAGGTGTATAGATATTTTTGACGTCTTAGGGACGTATATATATTTATGCCCTTACTGTACACATAACGCGAATTATTATTCACATTGTAACTACCTATTTTTAAGAGGTTATAATGATCAGCGCTTCTGTATTGCGAGCGAGGGTGGCTGTAGTTCGAGTGTTATTATGGTTGTTTAGTCTCGCGTTAAACACTCTACTTTTCACTTTGAATGCGAGGAAAAAAACAACGTTCTAAACAATATTGTTTTTTAACAACGTACGCTCAATACAATAATTTATGAACATCTATTCAAAATACAAATAGGAAAAAAAAGTACCGCGGCTTTTTTGTAAAGTGATGTTTTAAATGCTTGCATATTTAGCCAACAGATTCAAACTTGGAAACCATTTTAAAAGTAATTGGACCACGCATAATAAAAGAGTTCGGCCTTAATATGATTAAATAGATTCATATTCGTAATAATTAATCGTGTTTCACGAAATTTAATCCTTTTTTTTATATATATTTGCACAGTTGTCATTTTGAGGTTATTTCGACACCCAAAAATATGGTCCATACACAATCACTGAAAATGGCGATAATCCTCCATTCACAAATACCGTGATTGGTTGTTTAGGGGTTTTTAAAGTAAATTAAAAAAAAAACTTTAATCCCTAGAGATTAATAAGGAGCTTTAGTCCCGATTCGCAGAGATTTAAGTAGCATTTTAAGAGCATGAGAAGTGAAAATATTATTTTTAAACCCTCCCCATATTTTTTTCACGAAGCTCTAATGAAATAATTATTATATACCTACACTATGTCACACCGGCAGTTAAGAAAAAATCTAGTGGTACCTCATAGGTTGAAATCCGTCCAGCCGTTTAGGCTACGGAGGTCGACAACAAAACAGATATACATACATATTTACGCTTTGAAAACGTAAATGTAATATTTACGAGAAAAGCCACATGAAAATCTTGTATGGTATATAGCTGTGAAGCGGAATCTAAAATAATAGGGTGAAAGGTAAAAACAAATGACACGTCGATGACGTCACGAATCACAATCAGAATGAAAAGGACAAAGCGATCATGACAGGACGGTACTCTTTTCGATGATTGCCATAATTCAAAATTAGAAAACTTGTTTTTTGTATGCATATTTTTGACTGTGTAGATTTTAATGCTCTTGACTGTATAGATATTTTTGGCTCGGGCTTTGCTCTTATTGTTAGACGGGAAAAATATGGATTGGGAACATCACTAATTTCATAACGCATCCCTATTGCGTTTGGCAGATCAAACACGCTCGGGTTGTCTGTGGAAGTTACTCTTGGCGGCATTGTGCGCTTGGTGGATTGTCTTTAGTTTATTTCGGAATATAATTATAATTTTGTAAAGCAATTTGTGTGTTATTAATTATTATGTATGCGAGAGTTGCGTGTATAGATATTTATGGCCTCCTATTTGCCTACATATATTTGACTGACTTTGTTCATTTAGTTATGGCCATGTAAATGTCTAGATCTTTTTGACTCTTGTAATGCTCACATATTTCTGACCGAGTTAACGTACAGATATCTCTTACTAATCAACTGTACAGATATTTTTAACGTCTTGGGGACGTATATATATATTTATGCCCTTCACTGTACCTGAACATGATTTGTAATATATTTTGCTAACGTGTTTTGTTAGTTTTTTGGCGCATCCGACACGCCTTAAAACTTTCTCACACAGTTAATAATCGCGCACACGCACCCATTTCTATTTTGCTGACGCGGGAAATTAGGAGTCTGTTCGTCTATTTACGCTAGACATTAATAATGTCTATGGTACAATTAGAAAGTTACGAACTTGTGTAATGAAAGTAATTTAATTCATCCGTGCTAATCCCTATTCGCGCGTCTATTTACTTAATTAATTAAATCAATAATGTTTTGTTGATTATGTAGAGGGTTCTAATGGGTAGAGACAGCACCTTGTTTAGTTGTGAATAATTCATAGCAGGTGAGGCGAGTCAGAAAATAGACTCGTGCGCCGCACAGGCCGCGCGTGGGCCGCGGGCCGCCCTCCGGAAACATTTCATAATTCATAGGAGGTGAGGCGAGTCAGACAGAAGATAGACCCGTACGCCGCGCAGGCCGCGCGTGGGCCGCGGGCCGCCCTCCGGAAACATTTCATAATTCATAGGAGGTGAGGCGAGTCAGACAGAAGATAGACCCGTACGCCGCGCAGGCCGCGCGTGGGCCGCGGGCCGCCCTCCGGAAACATTTCATAATTCATAGGAGGTGAGGCGAGTCAGAAGATAGACTCGTGCGCCGCGCAGGCCGCGCGTGGGCCGCGGGCCGCCCTCCGGAAACATTTCATAATTCATAGGAGGTGAGGCGAGTCAGAAGATAGACTCGTGCGCCGCGCAGGCCGCGCGTGGGCCGCGGGCCGCCTTCCGGAAACATTTCATAATTCATAGGAGGTGAGGCGAGTCAGAAGATAGACTCGTGCGCCGCGCAGGCCACGCGTGGGCCGCGGGCCGCCTTCCGGAAACATTTCATAATTCATAGGAGGTGAGGCGAGTCAGAAGATAGACTCGTGCGCCGCGCAGGCCGCGCGTGGGCCGCGGGCCGCCTTCCGGAAACATTTCATAATTCATAGGAGGTGAGGCGAGTCAGAAGATAGACTCGTGCGCCGCACAGGCCGCGCGTGGGCCGCGGGCCGCCTTTCGGAAACATGTCATAATTCATAGGAGGTGAGGCGAGTCAGAAGATAGACTCGTGCGCCGCGCAGGTCGCGCGTGGGCCGCGGGCCGCCCTCCGGAAACATTTCATAATTCATAGGAGGTGAGGCGAGTCAGAAGATAGACTCGTGCGCCGCGCAGGCCGCGCGTGGGCCGCGGGCCGCCCTCCGGAAACATTTCATAATTCATAGGAGGTGTGGCGAGTCAGAAGATAGACTCGTGCGCCGTGCAGGCCGCGCGTGGGCCGCGGGCCGCCCTCCGGAAACATTTCATAATTCATAGGAGGTGAGGCGAGTCAGAAGATAGACTCGTGCGCCGCGCAGGCCGCGCGTGGGCCGCGGGCCGCCTTCCGGAAACATTTCATAATTCATTGGAGGTGAGGCGAGTCAGAAGATAGACTCGTGCGCCGCGCAGGCCGCGCGTGGGCCGCGGGCCGCCTTCCGGAAACATTTCATAATTCATAGGAGGTGAGGCGAGTCAGAAGATAGACTCGTGCGCCGCGCAGGCCGCGCGTGGGCCGCGGGCCGCCTTCCGGAAACATTTCATAATTCATAGGAGGTGAGGCGAGTCAGAAGATAGACTCGTGCGCCGCGCAGGCCGCGCGTGGGCCGCGGGCCGCCCTCCGGAAACATTTCATAATTCATAGGAGGTGAGGCGAGTCAGAAGATAGACTCGTGCGCCGCGCAGGCCGCGCGTGGGCCGTGGGCCGCCCTCCGGAAACATTTCATAATTCATAGCAGGTGAGGCGAGTCAGAAGATAGACTCGTGCGCCGCGCAGGCCGCGCGTGGGCCGCGGGCCGCCTTCCGGAAACATTTCATAATTCATAGGAGGTGAGGCGAGTCAGAAGATAGACTCGTGCGCCGCGCAGGCCGCGCGTGGGCCGCGGGCCGCCTTCCGGAAACATTTCATAATTCATAGGAGGTGAGGCGAGTCAGAAGATAGACTCGTGCGCCGCGCAGGCCGCGCGTGGGCCGCGGGCCGCCCTCCGGAAACATTTCATAATTCATAGGAGGTGAGGCGAGTCAGAAGATAGACTCGTGCGCCTCGCAGGCCGCGCGTGGGCCGTGGGCCGCCCTCCGGAAACATTTCATAATTCATAGCAGGTGAGGCGAGTCAGAAGAAAGACTCGTGCGCCGCACAGGCCGCGCGTAGGCCGTGGGCCGCCCTCCGGAAACATTTCATAATTCATAGCAGGTGAGGCGAGTCAGAAGATAGACTCGTGGGCCGCGGCCCACGCGGCATAATACATGTTTTTTTTAGCTGTGAGAGACTCAGAGCTCTTTTTCTTGTCAAAGGTAATGAGTACCTATGTACCTACTTGTATTGAACGTGAACTAGCTTTTTAACCATATCGGACTGTAACAAACGGTCAAAAGCAAGATATCGGTAGTCGTGTTATGTTAAGCGAGCAGTCGAGTCGAGCACTTACAGCGAAGGTGGTCTCCCGATGGGCGGCGGCGGTGCCCTCGGGCGCGGCGGGCGTGCGCAGCGACTGCGGCAGCAGCTCGATGAGGTTGGAGTAGTTGGGCTGGTAGCGCAGCACCAGCACGCAGCTCGACACCAGGGTGTAGGCCAGCAGGGTTCCTGCACACACCACCCACGTGACCACGGGGTTTCGGAGGTTGCGTGGGGATTGTTTAAATTCGCTGATTTAGTAGCCGGCGTAGAACTCGTCGATATACTTGCCTTTGCACTACAGAACCATTTACCTAGTAGTTACATTTATAGTATTCGGATTGACGACACGCTAGCCTAGTTGGGAGTGACCCTGCCTCCGAATCCAGCGGTCCTGGGTTCAAATCCCGATAAGGGCAGATATTTGTGTGATGAGCGCGAATATTTGTTCCTGAGTCTTGGTTGTTTTCTATGTATTTAAGTATTTATTTCTCTATATAAGTATGTTTATCGTTGTCTAGTACCCATAGTACAAGCCTAGAGCTTAGTTTGGGACTAGGTCAATTTGTGTGAGATTGTCCCGTGATATTTATTTATTTATTTATTTATTTATTTATTACCGTTGTCCTATTTTAAACGTCTGTATAAAGCAGGGCTCGGAACCGGTTTGAAAAATACCGGTTTATTTCGATTTTGCTCCGAACTTTACCAGAGAACGCGTACGTTTTGAGAACATTTTTTTAACCTTAACTAACCGGTTTAATCCACGAGCTGCGAGTCAAGACACCATTAGTTTTGCACTGAATAAAAACACTACACAAACACACACTGAACACTGTTTATGGTGCGTGACATCCGTCTGGTTAACCCGGTTTTTTTTAGCTCTATACCGGTTAATTCAAAAATAAATTAATGTTAAGGGGTCTCCAAAAACCGGTTTATGCGAACGCAACCAATAAACCCCCGGGGTTTCCAATAGTGGCACATTTATACACAAATGTTTTGGACCCATTATTTAATTTAATAAATTAAAAAAAAAAACGATATGAAAAGGTTTTGCGGCAATGATAACGGTTTGAAAATTTAACCGGTATCTAAAGCCCTGGTATAAAGGACAGAATAAGAACTAAAGGCATAAAAGGAGCAATAAAATAAAAGGCAACATACAGATAGCTGTTATGCACAGTTTTATTGGGATTCAGTGTGCCAAAAAGAGACAGTCCTATAGCTACAGCTACGCTTAAATGTCATGGTCGTACACTGCTGCACACTGTTGCAACAGTGCAACAGTGCAACAGTGTGTTATATAAACAACGTTTATGTGTGCAGATATTGCAATCACAGACTAAGTAAATTTACACCAATATAATGATAGCGATATATTTTGAAGTTTTATATAACTATAACATGTTCTTTATTACCTCGTATCATCCAAACGGCTGGACGGATTTAAACAAAATTCTAGTTAATATTACTTTAAAGATATTTTGAACACACACACATGTTTACTTCGGATAATGATATTCTGCATTTCTACGCTTTAACAATGCTATCTGACGATTACAATCCAAAATATATTCGATATGCCTCCTTACCGTTAAAGGCTTTTTTTTCCATTTTATATTTCTTGCGGGATAAATGAGATCTGCATTCAAACACAACACACGTCATATTGCTGTTTATTGTTCTCACGTTTACATAAAACACCACATATACAACGTGTTACAAAATAATCAGTAAAAAAGAAATTAGGTACGAAAGTAGTGTCAACCCTAGTATACTGTGTATCTAAGATACTGAACTGACGTTATTTAATAAGGGTTGACAGTGTTGACACTACTTTTGTAATTTCTTTATTACGGATTATTTTGTAACACGTTGTATATTTTTGTTAAAAAAAAACATCTAACAAATATGAAGTCGCAACGGCAGCCTGCGAATGATAAACAATACACACGAAAAACATGACATCCGTTTGACACCTAGCTTATACATAGCTCAATACCAAAGACTATTTTAAGAGATTTTTGATTTGGCAGGCCAATTTACGACCATGGTGATATGATGGTCGCCAGTTGGTTAATCAGTTGGTGACTAGGTGTGTACGGCTAGTTAAAGCAAGAACTGGACACAATAATCTTTCCTTTTTTTTACTTATTGAACATTCATATTTAAATTTTCCAGACAGGTATAGATCTGGCGCTTTCGTTTTAAGGATCCTTCTATGCCCTTAGTTCTTACTCTATGGTTTTAGTGTCTGATATAGTTTTAGTTTTTCAGTTTAAAAAATAAGAATCCGAACACTGAACCAAAGAATATAATTACTCATACAGCGAAGAACGGAATCGCCATATTAAAAAAACGAGACTTTCACGTATACTACTAGCGATACTGTTAGCTGTAAAAGAACTAATAATTGGCGGGCTTTTCAAATGGCACCCGGAATGTCAAATCAAAATTGTCAAGTTATAATTTTAAATGAAGAAGCGAGTACTAAGGGAAAAGTTGTACATCTTTTTATTTTTATTCTTTGTATTGTTTTGGTTTTTCTTTTGTACAATAAAGTGTTTACATACATACATACATACTAAGCTCAAGGACAAGTTGGCATAAATATCGGCTTTATACCCACTTCTTCATATAAGTTAGGTATGTACTCGTAAATGAATGCCTACACGCATTTAAATGTAATGAATACTCAGAAAAAAATACATAGAGAAATAATTTATTATTTTTGATTCAACTAGAACATTTTAAGATATTATAGTAATGTCTTATAAACTTATAAGCTTTGGTTTATTCCAATACATCCTTTGAAATATGATGTTAAATGTCGGCGAGTTCCCGATTCTGCTGTTATTTGCTATTAACACAAGCTGCGCAAGTCGAATCCGCACACATGCTTAGGCGCAAGTTTCTACTGCGCAGAAAGGTCTTCTATAGCAGCTAGGCCGGTTCACTACAAAATATGAGTTTCTCCAGGTTTTGGAAACCAATCGAAAATATTGTTCATGACCGTAGTCTTTGCTTTCCATTTATTAACACAATTTCCTATGCGCGTATGTTAAAACCATTAACGCTGTATTATTTATATTTATGGCTCGGTTATCATATTACTCTTATTTCGTTTTATTAACTAGCAGGAAAATTATTTGTATACCAACGTTGAACTGAATACAGATAAAAAAGCAAAGATAATATAGATATTAAGTGACTCTATGGTAAAAGGTAATGTGTAACCAGTGTTACCACACACTATTTAATCATCACCCCTTTGTGTGCGATATAATAGTAAACTAAACAGCCTTCCCGTTTTGTTTTAAAATCTTAAAATACTAAAGAGAATAATTATAAAATCCATGTTTTTTATATCGATCCGTATCGTCCCCAAATACATGGTTGAACTGTTATTTAACCCTTAATTTGGCAGTGTGCCTTGTAGGGCACATACCATAATGTTCACTTTTTGCTTTTTTTGGATTGATATTTTTTTATGCTGGTTCGAAATCAAATAGGGTTTGAATTCACGACTTTTTTAATTTTTGCCAATTTAAGGGTTAAATATTTTCCTTCGTCTTCAGTACTTTGTTGAAGGCTGGTATAGAATCGTAATATAGAACTCACACATGTACATTTTTATATGAATTCATTTGCTAGTACGAGAGATACCACACCCTGGTGTGAAAAGTTGTATGATGGAAAGTTTTTACGTTCTTTTCATTAGTTTCACTGTTTCTTCAACAAAATTTTTCGAACGTTCGTTTACATCTTTGCACAAGGCTAGGGTTGTTACTTTTTACGCAATTTTAATTTTATCTTTATATCGTATAAATATGAGCTAATACTATTAAAAAACAGAATTTAGTAACAAATTATTTGTTGTTTGTGAATAAAATCTGAAAAATAAATTATTTTACTTTTGTCAATTCATACGTATGAATGGCAAGAGTTTTTAATGATTTAAGGATTTAAATTAGCCATTTTATCAACGGAATAATGACCATGATAACCTCTTGATTTAATATCATAATTGTTTACTTTTCAGTTTTTTTCTTGTTTAGATAACAAGATTTTTTTAGTAACGATATTTTACACTAGTTTTTTTTTGCGACATATTTAAATCACTTCTTTTTGTTTTAAGATGCTTGATTTGTGCCTGTCGTAATTAAACGATCATTGATCTCACACGTGTATTGAAAAAAAATACAAAGAAAGTACACGAAGTTATGAAAACTATGTTAAACACTTTATCGTTTATTTTAAAGTGACGATATTATTGACACTGACATGGAGAGACAGAAATTTAAAAGGATAAATTCAAACCAATAAACACAGAGTTTGTAACCTCCTCCACCTTTGGGGCGGAGCCACAAAACCACTGTTCATCATCACAGAACTTCACTGGGTTGCACTTCCAGTGGGTACAGTCGTTGGTAAACTCGGATGTACTCGCCATCTGCTGTGCGGACTTTTCCTACCCTTGCGTTGCCATCTTTGCTAGTATAAATTTCTATAATCACTCCTAAAGGCCACTTAATACGCTTTGCATCAGTTTTTATGAGCACAACATCGCCTACGTTTAAATGACACTCCCTCTCCTTGCCCTTCTGAATGAGCATCCCCAAATACTCGTTCATAAAACGCTCTCGCAGACCGTCTCTTAGCTTATGCATATACCTCAGTCGCCTATTTAATGAGCCTAGATAATGTTACCTTACATTGCTCTGTGACTGTGAAGCTCTAATGAATTCACGTCCTCTTACCTACATCGCGGGTGACACGGATATTTTGAAACCACTGACTCCAGTTTATTTTTTGCAAGGGATTCCTGCTAGTGAAACTCCAGACCTAGACCAATTTGATGCATTTCTTACATTTATTATATAATGCTTTTATGCCGTTAAAATATTCTTTGCTTTGGCCTTGAAAATGCTCTTCTACTGCCGCCTTCATTTCTTCATCAGTTCCAAATCGCTTTCCTCTTAGGTCATTCTTTAAATTACTGAACAGAAAATAGTCGCTAGGGGCTAAATCTGGACTATACGGAGAGTGGTTAATTTCTTCGAAGCCGATTTCCTCCATAGCTAGTCTTGCAATACGCGCGGTATGAACGAGGCGTTGTCTGGCAAAAACAAAACGCCTTTACTGATTTTTCCGCTTCTTTTTTCAAGTATGGCTTGATGCACTTATCTCAATAGCTCAGAATAAGTAGTAAGTTGCATTTATTGTAGTGCCTTTTGCAAAATAATCTAATTAAATAATTCCATCCGCGTCCTAAAATACCGTAGCCATTAGTTTAGAGGCCACTTTGCACTTTAAACTTCTTCTGCGGCCTTTCACCCTTCTCAATCACTCCGACTTATATTCAGGATCATACTGTCTGACCCATGTTTCATCAACGGCACAAGTCTAAAAACGCCTGAGAAGTTTCGAAACGCCGCTCTTTGTCAAACGCCGTCAGCATTTTCGGTACCCGACGCGCGCTGACCTTAGTCATGTCTAAATGTGTACGAAAATTTTCTCCAACCCGCACCTTGCTAATGCCCAAGGCCTCAGCTAATTGACACATCTTAATTCTTCGATCCTCCAACACATTTTTTTTTACTTTAGCGATGTTTTAGTCGGTCACCACCGATACTGGCCGTCCTGAGCGGGGTTCGTCTTCGATCGACTCTCGTCCTTGTTTAAATAGGCTACTCCACTTTTTAACTGTAGCATAGGAAGGCCCAGAGACACCATAAATAGCAGCCATCTCTTGAAAAATTCATTGATGAGTTTTTTTTACATTTCGTGAGGTGATGCAATGATAATTCAGACATGATACTGTTATTCGTTGAATATCTCAAGAAATTACAATTGTAATGACATAATGTTTTTTTCCATTTGTTTTTTAATGGCCCATCTAGTAGCCAGTACCATAATTACATATACAACCTCAAAATAACTGGGTTAGAACTTTTCAGCCGCCCCTCGTACCTTAAAAAACATCAAAAAAAGGAAAAAAAAATGCAATATATAATGTTTTATAACAACCTACATCCCGAATTTAAATTCTCGACAAAAAAAAGTAATTCGATCATAACCGAAATGATATTTCATGATGTGCATTAAAACTTGTAGCAAAGCAGTATTTTATCTGTAAAATCACGAAAAGAAGCAAAACCGGCAAAATTTCGTATAGATAGTATAGTTAAGACTATTCCCATTCGAATCTCGAGCTGAAGCATCAACACGGGGCGTACTCTTGTGGTCAGACTAGAGATTTTGATGACAGCGTGATGTTCTAGGTAGTGTTTAGGCCTTGCTGCGCTGTCTACTTCTTCGATTACGCCTGCACTCAACCAGTCTTCGAACACTTGACCGTAGTTATCAAATTCGTTTAGCTTTAACTGTTTTTGTGTAGTTGACATAAACGTTCTTTCGGCTAAGTGCTTGTTGGCAAATAGCTCGCCATTGTTTAGTTTCCACAATACGTTGACCTTGTATCATCCTTCGTCGTTGATTTTGATGGATTCTCTGAACTGGTCTATTATGATAGTCTGTCTTTGCCTTACTCGCAACTTCAGCCGGGTCCCTTATTCGGAGGGTTTCTAAGTCCCAAAGCTGTGATAATTGCAAATTTGCTGACACTATGTTCATTATTACACTGAATGCGTCCATTACTGGTTCTAGAAGTGTCCAACCTAATTCAGTTTTCTGAGCCACAACATTGTTATCAAGTCTAATGAAACTCTCATTGAGCAATAATCCTGCGTTGTCTGCACCGATGTTGGGCGCAGCCTCCTCGCCGACGTCGCTCAATGTGATTTTATGTTTCAGCAACTCATTAATCATGTTATGGTTCATGCTCAAACGAGAAATGTACCTACAGATCACGGACTTGTCAAGCGTGGTCATTTTACAATTAACTGGTTATTTGCACTTGCTACACAGAATTCGTACGTATGAAACGTCTGTTTTTAGTATCTATGCCGCTAAAAAGACAGTGTAACAACATTTCCGTGCCAACTGGCTTAAGATCCAAGTCTTCTTTTATATCGCGTCGTATATCTCGTCGTGTCTCTGTGCACCCAAGCCAATGAATGCCCGTACTTTGAAGCATTTTTTATCGCTTATAATGTTTACTATAAACGTTTGCATTAGTGTGGTACTAGCCTTATTCCGGGTGACGTTACTACACCTCAATACTGAATGACGTTTGGAACATAATAGGCATATTGTGAATTTTTTGCATCTTTTAGAAGTATGTCCAGTTTTCAAACAAATAAAACATCTTGCTTTTTTAGCTAGCGCCTCCTCCTAACCTCGTGTGACATCTTGTTGGCTTTATAGCATTTGAGGCTGCCATGCGATGCCTTTCAACACCAAATACAGCCAGTTTTTTACCTGAGTCTTCCGTCAACGACGCTAGGCACGCCGCGGTAGGTTATGTGGGCACGCTAATCAATCTGTCACTCGCTGCTATTCTGCTGCGAGCGAGTTGGAATCTTTCCTCTGAGTCCACTTCACGTTTCAGGATGAGCCGGTTTAGGTGATCGTCGCTCTTCTCTGCGTCTACTTGAGATCTCTCCCACGCTCGTAGCACAGATTCGGGCAAGGCGGACTCTACTAAAGGGAAAAGTAAAGCGGCGCATTTATCTACAGTAACACCTAAACTCTGCAGTGCTTGCAATTGCGTATTTAATTGATCGTATAAGTGGCTTTATGTATAGGAAGTATTACGTTTGGCTTGCGAAAATACAAGATTGATTGATTGTGTAAATATAAGAAGACTTACTCGATGAGTAAGTCCTCACGAGCAAACCTAGACTTCTGTACGATAGCTTTCTTGTAGGTAGCTTCCAATGGAGGAAAGCTACCGACGAGCTCTCTAGTTGGAGAATCTGGAACAGTGCCCTGAAATAAATATTGGAATTTATCTTCGTCGTCCATATTCTCATCGCTGTCAATTTTTTATAAACTGGCCCCAAAAACCAATCCAGTTTTTGATCTTCCCGTCGAACATCCGTAGTTCAATTTTGGGTAACCGGAACCGTCTCGAACGACAGGCCGAGCTGCACGTTGACTTGTTTGTTACATTCGTGATGTGACTTTACAGTATTATTAGGTACGTCGCTGCTGTTGGATTTACTAGACCTCTTCTTGCATTCATCCTTCCGGGAAACGCTGTCGTACTTAACTTTCACGCGCTCCCAGTCGTATTGATACTTATAGCTAGACTGGCAATCCTCTAGAAACTCCTCTTCCGTCATTTCTCCTGTACTCAAATATTGCTCTTTTATACGCTCATCCACGTTAAACATTTAATTCAGCTCTGAGCAGCAGTCGACCAAAGGCGGCGTTGACTTCATCAATGTGCGACTCTAAATTAGCGTTAAAAACGTTATTGGCTTTCGTAAATACACTCTGAGCTATCGATCTTTTTTTCCGTAACTTTCGATCATTGACCTCACACGTATATTGAAAAAAATACAAACAAAATACACGAAGTTATGAAAACTATGTTAAAATCTTTATCATTTATTTTAGAGTGACGACATTATTGACACTGACATGGAATGACAGAAATTAAAAGTTAAATTCAAACTAAAAAACAAAAAGTTTGTAGCATATATATTGCAATTAAATGTTGGAAGTTCAGAAGAATTTCTGATAATTAGGGTTTTTAAATAAAAAAGGCATTTTTAAACTTTGTGTTTATTTTTCTACTTTGGACAGCCCTGACCTTGCTTAACATTTTGTACGGGGACTGCTTTTCGACAGTGCCCAACATTGCCTCCCAGGCTAACATAAAAAATATAGCCGTTTAAGGCTTTCCATAAACTTTCTGCTATTACGCAATGATAATGCATTTAAAATTCAGAGCCGTTTTTAAATTCTGCTCAAATTGTCCCAGATAATCTTCACTCGCTCGTTTCTCTCTTTGTAATTTAATAAAAGTGTTTTTCTTGTTTTTTAAAGTATTCACCTTTATCTAATATGCACTTTTCTATGCGTGAACTTGTTTACCTTTGATGGTCGACGAATAATATTATATTATCCATATAGGTAAGCAAATTCGTTTCTTTTTTTTAACCCGTGGAGCGCCATGTCATATATATGTGCATTACAATATCAATCTTAATTCGAATCACTCTGATTTCCAAATTCAAATATCGTTACGAACACATGGTGTTCATAGGGCGCTCCACGGGTTAACAGTTATTGAACGCTGAAATGGGGCTCTACAAAATTTGGCGGTACTGCGAGGACGAATAACTTAAATTGTCAGTTTGTTTTGTAGTCTTCGTAAACCCATACTCGAGATTAGTTTTAAGTTTCAGGCTCATGTGCATATATCCATGACTCGTCACCTGATACGCCGGCTAAAAAGTGCATTTGAGCTTACCCCGTAGAATTTATTCAGTTTTGCGGACTAAACGGAAACAACTCGTTTTCTGCTCGTCGTCAACTGGGAAATCCAATGAGAAACAACTTTCACACGCCTAATTCTTTCTGTTAATCAATTTTGTATTTGAGTCATTCCAATACCCAAATACTCTTGAATTTCCCGATGTCACATCCCTGTTTTCCTTTATCAGCTGACCTAACAACATCGATGTTTTCTAGCTAGTGTCAATTTTGGTCGACCCTTACGGCCACGTTGAAATTCTGAACATCACTTTTTTTGTCATTTTTTACAGTCATAAATAAATCTCTATTAAGTTTTCACGGGACTATTCTATTTTCACCAGCGACTCATCGACTTCTAAAAAGAAATGAAACCGAACTATTCCTTTTTTTTGTACATGGCCGGTTACGATAATGAACTTTAGAGATTATAAAAAGAACTAGTGATTATTATTAACGATTATATATAATAAACTTTAGACATTATAAATATGTGTCAAAAATAAATATGTAAGTATTAGAGTCCCGAAAGTTTTAGTGCAGCCCTCGTATGTTTACAAATAAACCAACTCTTTTGATTTAGCGCATTGGCTTCTATAATGGCAAGCATAATATTATAGACTGTGGTGTTAATAAGAGCTGTTACAACATCAAAAACATGATTACGATAAGCAAGATGATCAAAAACCAAAAAAGACAGGGGCGGAGCGGAGATACTCACCGATGCTCATCATCTCGACCAGGACCTCGAGCTGCGTGACGAGTGCCACGAGCGCGGCCGCCACGCCGCCGCAGACGGTGGCCAGTGCCGGCGTGCCCGTCGCCTCCGAGATGTTGGCCAGCCTCCTGCGAGGGGGGATGGCGGACATGTTTTTTTTAAACTTGAAGTGTGATGTCAGTTTCATTTGAGGGTTTCTAGAGACTCAGATTAAAAAAAAAACGAAGAGCATGTCGGACTATGCTCAGTGTAGAGTTCCGAAGCCGTTAAGTACTACTAACATAAAAATACAACAAGTAATAACAATTATCCCGTCGTCCATCTTCTAGCATTCGCTTACTTTCATCGAAGAAACGCAAACAGATCGCAATGTGGCTCTGCCCTGAGCACGGAGTTGAGCTATGGGTAAAGCCGAGAATATTTGCGTGATGAGCACAAAAATGTTCCCGAGTCCTGGATGTCTTTAAATGTTTTGTACCTATTCACGTTTGTTTCATTGTCTACCAAGTATACATAACAGAAACATTATTTTTAGAACTCCGTACGTATAAATGAAAAAACGGAATATCACTCGTGTGTCTATCTGTCCGTCTGTCATAGCCAATTTCACACTTATACATTACAGGAAAACCTATAAGAATCATACGGAACCCTTTCCACGCGAGTTCAACTCGCATTTGTACGGTTGTAAGGTTACCATAAGGTCGAATTTATGCAAGACAATTCCAGGCTTGTTCAGGCGTGGATTAGAGAAAAAGAAGACCAGAAAAAAAGAAAATTAATTGAATTGCCACCGAAAAGTCCAGATTCGAACCCCATCGAGAATGTATGAGGTTTCGTGGTGCAAGATTGGTATCCTGCAAAGGCTCAAACTCTCAATAGTCTATGAGCACACGTCAAAGAAACTTGGGAGACATGCAGAGCGACCGAAGCCTGTCCAAATATGATACGTTCGATGAAAGACCGATTGCAGGCGGTTATAAACGCTAATGGCGGTTATACTAAGTATTAAGTTCAATACAAATAAGAAAAACGGTAAATATCGTAGTTTATGAAACTGAGCATTTAAAAAACCATTGCAGATGTGTTCATACAAATCTCGTACATTTCGTATGAACGTGTCAGCAATGGTGTTTTAAATACTAAACTTTTTTAAACTACTATATGTAGAAACATTTGTTATATACCATTTTGAACCTTATTTAATCAGATAATACATTTTATTTCAAGCCTCATATAACATGACACCTAAAATCCGCCGTTAGAAATCTGTCCAGCAGTTTAGATGATACGAGGTAATAAGGAATATGTTATATTTTTATAAAACTTCAAAATAAGTCGATATCGATATTATTGTTTTGTCCGTCCCTGGTGTAACTTTACTTAGTCTGTGATCTAAACAATATCTGCACACATAAACGTTGTTTATATATGCAACAGTGTGCAACAGTGTACGACCATGACATTTTAGCGTAGCTGTAGCTATAGACTGTGCATATCTATCAGCTATCTGCATGCTGCCTTTTATTTTATCGCGCCTTCTATGCCTTTAGGTTATATTCTGAACTTATCATTTAAAAATTGGTAAGCGGCCAATCATTAAATCTTGATAACAACCTCTTTTAAGTCGATTGTAAATCGAAAGTAGCAACTATAGGTATATAAGAAGCTGCAAACAAATACTATGACGTCACACTCAAAGTAAAAGAGACAAATGTATCATTTGACAATACGGTAATCGTTTCGGTAATTGTCATTTTTCAAAATTCGAAGTATTATGTTTGTAGCTATTTATAAACTTCGTATTTGTTCACATACAATTGGAATACGTTAGTACAGATATTTTTGTGCTACATGTTTATAAATATTTGAAAAGCCCTTTGGTAAATATTTATGCACTTTCAATTGGGTAAATATTTTTGAAAAATATCAGCACAAATATTTATTAGATTTTTATTACTTACATATTATTGAGAGGCTTGCTCAAGTGCCCTACAAGTGTATGTAAGTAAGACTCGATAGTGACCGGGGCGGCAAATCCGCCGTAAATGGATTTTTGATTGGGAAATAATCTTTTAAAATAGTTCTTAGAAAGTAAACAATTTTATAACGAGATACTGTAGGGCACTTTGGACTTGCCGTTAGAGGAATGGCGGGTTAATACTATCAGGATTTTTAAAAGCAATCTTATGGATCACTTCCGCAGTTTTTTACTTTTCCTACATCTTTCATTTACTATGTAGGTAGGTACTCGTCTGTTATCAAGTTATCATTGTTTGGCTGACTTCTACAATTTATATGTATATATTTATCCACACAATTTGAGCGAGCGCTGTCCACATGTATTTGTTAAAATATAATTAAAACGTTCAGAGGTAAATTTACATTCGACACTATAATTATATTTTACTGACATTTGTGTTAGTCCAGCCGTCTCTGATAGCAACAGCTAACTTTTTCACAAACAATATAAACATCAAGGAGTTTATTATTCTAACATCTTCTCTTTTTGATAAGTTAGTCTTTGCTGAGACCCATTCGATTACAAAGCATAACAAGTCTTGGTTTAAATAGTGGCTTAGTCATCATATCCGCAAGCTGGACTTCTGTTGCCACTTCATTGATCAGCAACCAGCCTTCTAATACTGCTTCTCTAACAAAGAAGTTTCGTGTCTTTATGTATTTAGTCCTCTGGTGGAACTCTTAAGTTGGGTTGTGAGCTCATTTTCTTTAAACAATTTGATTTCATCACCCATAGCAAGTTTCCACTTATCGCTGTCTTGGCACTTCATTAAACTCAGCTACTGCAGTCATCACAAAATCATACAATTTTAGAGGACGTTTGAGTGTGGAACGATCTCTTAGCATCATTCTTTGTTCGATGTCTAGTACCCCTGATTCTTCAGGTTCTTCTCTACTATTTGATCCTTGTTCTGCTATTTCTTCTCTACAGTCTTCGAATTGATCATACTCTGTGTCAGTCGGATTATCCTCCGTAAGCGGAATTTCTATTGTATTTGGTGGAGAACAGTCTGCAGAAGTACTTCGAATAACATCAAAAGGAATTGTTATTTCTTTCTCTTTGTTAGTCTTCACTGTCTTCTCTTCAAATATAACGTCTCTAGACTGAATCAGTTTGTTCTTCTCTAACGACCAAATTCTATAGATTACTAGGACGCCTTTTATGGCCTTTTTGTCCAATTCTTCCTAGTTATCTTCGGGACATGTGCATAGCAAGTGCTGCCAATTATCCGCAAGTGCTTGATTCTTGACTTCTTATCATACAAGATCTTATGTGGTGACTTATCTAAAGGAGTTGGACCTATTCTATTTAAAACATACTGTTGCACCAACTAGATCTACCCATAGAGCCTGTGGCAGATCATTTGCATGCATAATTGTTCTCATGGCTTCAACTAACGTCCGATTGTCTCTTTCAACACATCCGTTCTGCATAGGTGTAAGTGGCATAGTTAATCTTTGCCTGATACCATACTTCTGTAATGTTTTTCGTACGTTTTCATTATCAAATTCTCCACCGTTGTCACTTAAAACTCTTTTACTATGAACCCTGATGCTCTTACTTCAGCAAACATAAGTTTGAGCGTATTGTGAACTTTCAATGTCCTTTATAAAAAGTAAATGAAGCGGAATTTGCTAAAATCGTCTTTTTAGAGTAGGAAATACTTGTTTCTTCCAAAACGGTCCACATACATCAGCATGTATGAGCTCTGCAGGCTCAGTTGCTCATTCCCGCATACCAAATTTTAGTCTATGTGCTTTACCATATACATAAATTTCACATGTTTCATTATCTAGCTTCAGCTTTATACCGTTCTCTTTTAACTACTTTCCTTACATGAACTTTATTTTGGTGTACAAACCTTTCATGATATAACTGAAGCAAATTCTCATTAGAAATGTAATATATTTCAAATTTCGTTACAGGCTTTACATTTCTATGTCTAAGTTTGTAAAGACCTCCATGTTTCTGTCTATCTCTAATGAGTATTACATCTCAATCTTTAAGACTTTTGCTTTCTGTTGTTGTTGACATAAAGACGATGTTTGATAGCCTGTCCTGGGCCTCTATTCAACTGCGTTAAAACGATATCGTATTTGACGTGTTGCCGTATTGTCAACCTTTTGATAGCTCTTATGTCATTTACAGTAATGGCGACTGTGACATAAACGATTCTTAAACGAGTCAACACGATATCGTTTTAACGCACCTGAATATAGGCCCTGAGCTGATAAGACTGAAAATAGGTTCTTATTTATGGTAGGAACGTACCACATATCTGCCAACAATGTCGGAATCATTTTTCCGTTAACAATAGCTTCTATAACAATAGGTACTTCCTTTACCAACAGCCTTAATAACTTCACCGTTTGCTGTAGTTACAGTGTGAGGCGACTTAAAATTCTCGAATGATTGGAAAAAATCTCCTCTGTTTGTTACGTCACTCGTTGCTTCGCTATCCACAAACCAATTATTCATATCATCTGTATCATTCGCATTATGTACTGCCAAAACGCTCATGTTGTTCACACTTGTCGAACCTTTCTCTTTAGGCTTTTTAGGTAGTCTCATTGATTCTATGGCCAATTATTCCACAATAGTGACATCTATCTGATTTTTTCTAAGTTTTTAATTTAGAAGTTGAACTCTCTCGTACTACGAGCGCTCTTTCGTATGAGCATAACTGACTTGTAATATTTTCCACAGTTCATTCATTTTTAGCCATAAGTAACCAACCGGACTTGAATGAGATATATTCTTCAGGCAGTGTTTCTAACATTTTACAGTTAAGAAATAGCTTTGGTAAATCACTCTTAGAGTGTTCTTTTTGAAGTTCTCTCGTTAATTCAACCCATACATTCTTTAACTTGCTAAGATGAGTTGCAATGCTGTCACCTGTTTGCATGTTATAGCTAAAGAATTTCATACAAAGGTAGGCTTTGTCTTCTGAAACACCATCGAACAAGCGATGCAGCTCTAGCCACACCTCTCTTGCAGAGGAAAATCTTATTACTTTTTCTAAATTATCTTCAGATAGATTTGTGGTAATAACTTCCTAGTTATTACCAGTAGCAGCAGTAGGTACTGTCAGCAGTCAAGTAACTCTGCAACGTGGTCTTATAGTTTGAAAGCTGCTCTGGAGTCGCATTTGGAGGAGGTTGGTCAGGATCTTTGATCTTGCCTTCAACTATATCCAACACTCTAAACCTTTCAAAGCAATCATAATTTTATACTTCTATGTAATCTTATTTGAATCCGATAACATACCAAGTTGCATTTTTGTAGCATCCAAAATACACTTACCATCTTGGCGAAATTCGATTCAATATCCTTTACTTGAAATTATGAATTATATCTCGCGGACCCACGCTCTGCTACAAAGTTAAAATATAATTAAAACATTCAGAGGTAAATATATTCGACACTATACAGGGTTATTTGTAAAATACAAACAACCTCTCAGGGCTAAATTATTTAAATCATAAACAACAACTTTTGTTTGGAGATACAAAACGTAAAAAAAACAAACAAATACTTTCAAGTTTTTGTTGTACTATCTGATACCTTTTTACACCTGTAATTTTATTACATAAATAATTATTTTTAGAGGGGTGTACTTTGCGCTTACTTCACATTCCACGGCCTCATTTCTTGTTAAGGCTTGTTTACACTCTGAGAAGTAGCAAGTGCAGGTGAGAACTACAGGTGTAAAGTGATTAGTAAAATCGTGTGGCGACTAGCGTTATCCTTCGGCTTGGTGTACGCACATCAGGGAATCGTCTTGCATATTCGTGGCAGGCTTTCGATACGTTGTCATCACACCTAGCGAGCATTCGCACCATTTCCGTGTACTCAATATTCGAATACTGAAACGACATCGTGAACTGCCTACCCGCATTATCGGAAATCAAAAGTTAAATTTTCTTAACTTTTGTCTTTAACGATGTACACTTTTTTTGGAAAACGCCCATTTACATTTTTATTTAAAAAATGTTCCTACTTTGAGTCTTTCTTTAACTTAGATTATCCATTTTTAACAAACTTCAAAAAAGGAGGAAGTTAATAATGCGTCAAAATATGTTTTTTTTTTATATATGTTATCCGATTACTCAAAGACCAGAGGACCGATTTGTTTTTTTTGTTTGTTTGAATTTTTATATTTTCTAGTTGGTCCCATTTTCAACATTTCAAGATCTGATGATGGGAGAAATCGAGGGATCCTGTCACTAGCTGATCAGTTACAAAACATGGAAAAACCTTTGGAAGGTGAATTTCTTGCCGCTATAGTGCTTCAAGATTAAGAGCCTATGATAATGGTTTTGGAGCACTCAAGCATTGATATAACGACAGATATGGTGAAGACCAAATTACTACAAGACAGAATGCTTCGATTTTCCTTTGGAGGAGGAGTCAGGATCAGCTCCAGCTCATGCCGAGTCATCCAATTGCCCTGTTGAGACGGAGTATGAACAAAAGCCTGATGAAGATGAAATACTTGCTAACGACGTCTACTGACGAACGATACCCATTACGTTCACGTTTTCCAAATCCGACTTGTAACATAACTAACGCTAGTAATGTAGAAATTCCTGTAGAACCACAGACTGTCAAAGGATCTTTAATTTTTGACGATAGAGAGTTATTGCAAAAAGCCATGCAGGAAAAAATCGACTATTTTATTATTCATAAAGCATGGGAGCTTACTGTTAAGCTGGCTGATAATAACGGGTGCGTAACGATCGATAAAAATAATTTCTATAATATCAGTCGATATAACGCTCATTTGATATAAGTATTGAATCATATAATAACATTTAATATATTTAAATATGATATAATTATAATTTTATATAACGATCATTTATTCTAAAAATATTGTATGCAACATACATTAAGTATAATGCATATTTACTATAATCAACTTATGATATAAAGTTAATTTTATATAAAGTACAGTTGGTATAAAAATATACTGTCTATACTAACTCGTGTCCAACCACAAGGGTCGGTTTGTTAGTTACCTATTGTGACCCTACAGAGCGGTAACTCCTAGGTCTCAACTAATATATAGGTTAGGTTAGAATTGTGTCAAGGCGCGAAGCGCCATTACTACGCGGAATAGTTTGACCGTAGTTTTTTGTACCGTCGACTTTGCCTCACGGTCAGCGTTGTAGGTACCAAAAAATATACCACATGATAGTTATACAATATGATTTTTATACAAAATGATGATTATACCAAATGATGTTTATAATAAATAAAAATAGATATTTTGATAATATACCAATCGTTTATTATATAAAATGAATAATTACACGCTTTAAAATTATATCAAATGTTATTATATCAAATTAGATTATATGAAATATATTTATACCGATCACACACCCGATAAAAACATTGTCAAGAATAAATGGTTTTTTACCTTGAAACGAGACTCTGAAGGAAATACACGTTATAAGGCGAGATTGGTTGCAAAAGGCTTTACTCAAAAGTATGGTGAAGATTTTCATGAAATTTTTTCACCAGTCGTTCGTTACAATTAAGATTGTTATTAGCTTTAGCTGTGGAAATGAATCTTAAGATTGATTATTTGGATGTACGCATTGTGATTTATGCACCAACCAGAAGGTTTTATTATCCCTGTAAGTGAAAACAGAATCTATATGCTACGGAAGGCTGTTTATGGGTTGAAGCAAGCATCGAAGTCCTGGTACCAAAAGGTAAAAGATGTATTACTTACTCTGGGATATTAGCAATATAAATAACAAGACTGCATCTTCATTAAGAGATTTGGTAACTCTATTGTCTTTATTGCACTGTATATCGATGTATTTATCGTATTTTACAATGACAATTGCTTGGCAGAGACGTTAAGAACCATCTCTGTCAAAACTTTTTGAGTTAAAAGACTTAAAGCCGATCAAAACATGCGAAAAACAGGCGGAAACATGTTGGGCATAAAAGTAGAACGTGCTGCAACTAATTTCAAACTTAGTCAGGAAAATCGTATTGACAAGTTGTTGGATCGTTTTGGCATGACAGACTGCAAGTCTGTGAAGTCTCACATGATGACTAATATTAGTTCTAATAGTGAGAGTTCTTGTAATGCTGCGAGTAACAATGACACCAAATTTCCATACCAAGAAATGAATATGATGATTAATGGTAGCTTGTTTTTAAACCAATCACGTCACTGGTAGATCGCGTCATACGAAAAGTCACGTGATCTACCAGTGACGCGATTGGTTTAAAAACCAAACGAATAGAAACGCCAGTTAGCGAACGCATCTTGGCTAGGCCTACTGATCGTTTGCTGTCGCATATCTAAGTAAATTTAATAGCAATTATACGGAATTCCATTGGAACCAAGCTAAGCGTATATTGAGATATCTTAAAGGAACTAAGCAAAAGGCTTTAGTTTTTTACGAAGTTCAATGTAAACCCTACCTTGGAAGGAAACTCGAATGCAGACTGGGCTTCGGATTCTGATCGAAAGTCGTACACAGGATAGGTATGTGTTTAAGTACGGTGGTAACTCAATTTCTTGGGGTAGTGATAAACAGTCATGCATTTCCTTGTCATCCACCGAGGCGGAGCTTAAGTGAAGCTAGTAGAGAGGTGGTGTTCTTACAAGCCTTAATAAGGGAACTGTTGACGATATCTACTTGCAAGATTGTGTTGTATTGCGATAATCAGTCTGCTATGCAAATTGCTGTTAATAAGGTACAACACAAAAGAAGCAAGCATATCGAAATCAGGTACAATTATGTAAAAGACATGGTATCTCTATCTAGAGATTTCTGTATAAATACGTTTATCGTTGTCTAGCATCCATAGTACAAGCCTAGAGCTTAGTCGGGACTAGGTCAATTTGTGTGAGATCGTTCGCTGTGAGCCGAGCACACTGCCACGGGACTTAGTGTCAATTGACGTTAAATGGGAACTAGTGTCAAATACATACATACATACATACCACATTAAATTACGCCTGTTTCCCAGAGGGGTAGGCAGATACCACTTCTTTCCACCTGCTACGATCCTGACAAATATCTTTCGCTTCTTCAACATTCATGCGTCGAGTTATGCATGCACGTCGGTTTCAACCCTTCTTTAACAGTTGAATTTAGAATAAATTTGATGTATCTAGAAATAAATTGAAAGATAGGAATTAAAAGTGGTTGTAACTCCATATAAACTGATCAATTACAGGGTGTAAAAGGTACATGGGAAATTATCTTAGGTGAAATAATAAACGAAAACAAAATGTAATTTATTGGACCAATTAAGGGATCAATCGTGGAACTACATATAATTAGCCAGAGTTCGGAATCGCATTTATGTAGTGGTATTTGTGTGTTTACAGGACTTACAAATTTAAATCTTCATTTCCGTATTACTATCATCAATAAACGAGGTTTGTAAGTAAAGTAAAGTGTTGCGAGGAAGTAAAAAAAGATAGGACAAACCACAACCAATGTCATTTTCTAATGAAAATTATTCGTTGCTCTCGTGTTACTGTAAACGTATGCGTTTATAATTATATTCCAACGATACCACTTCATGTACGCCATTATGAGCTCTCATTAATACGTCAATAACTGATCACAAGTATAAAATACAATAAAATACACCATTCAGTGTAAAAATGAATACCAATTATCAAAACATAAAACGTAATTTTAATTTGAAAGTATCAATTAGAACCTTATAATATTTTTATCACTGCCCTCGTTGTTATCAGATTCTGCTAGAGTAGATGTTATCATTTCAGAATGAGGCAAAGTTAAATATTCTTCATGAAGACACTTTGGGATAGTGCCATCATCATACAACCCTTTTAAAATCTTGTACTTTTGCTCGGACATTGGCAAACTTGTTAGATAGGCAACTACCAAGCAAGCAAGCAAGTAAGGGTCGTTACTTAGCATTCAACTTTTGCTTGTCGATGATTGTTGAGATTCTTTTTTAAATAATTGTACTTTTTCTCGTACGTTTCCCTCTTCCTATGCCTTTTGTAACTGGGCATTTTCAAAATAAAGTGTACCCTAGTTAAGGAAAATTATGATACCTACTTTAACTTTGTCAGTTTTGTGACGATATTATCAATATTGCTAATTTCGTCACAAAACTGACAAAAGTTAACGTTTTTTCACTTTTCTTAACTAGGCTACACTTTATTATAAAAATGCCCAACTTCCGCATATTATTCATTAAGTTGAATAGGATAGGTAACAATTTCTGAATCCATATTTAATGGATCTTTTATTCTTAATGTCACGACCTTGATATCTCTCATGCGATTTTTTTAATTCTTGGGTACATTTTGAATAATTGTTTTAGTAGTAACGGTTTCAAAGTTAATAAATTATTTATGATCCACACTACACGTTATAAGACTGAGGATTTTTTATAGCCGATTGAATAAAGTTTGGCCACTGAGGCTGGGCCCAGACTGTAAGCTTACAACTTCTTTTTCAAAAGTTGCATATACTGAATCAACAGGCATATACGTGTTTCCAGGCAAAAGGTTAATTTGTATTGTAGCCAAAGTTTTGGATGATGTTAGGAAAAATCTAACTAAAGATGCACTCGAGAGCAAACTTTCGGGTCACAATAATAAAATAAAATATTTCGAAAACGAATACACCTAGCTACGTAAAATAAATTGAACCTTATAGACAATTTAATCCTCCTTAATTACAGGTATTAAAAATGATTGGTAGTATGAAAAAATGACATTAAAAAAATATTTTAAACAAAATGATCGTTTATGACATAAAGAACTTTTCCCATTTTCCATTTGTTATTGCTTTTGTTTTCGTTTTGTCATAAAATGCATATATAAAAAGGGTCCGAAATGTTCAGTGGTCATTATTAATGTAATAAATATGTCAATTACACCGAAGACTGCACGAGAATCCTTACAATACTGGAAAACGGCCGAAGCCAGCGAGATACTGCAAGAATAGCCGGAGTGACGTTGTGAACAGTACAGCGTATTGTTCAGCGGTTTCTAGAAACTGGTTCGAACTTACGCAGACCAGGAGGAGGCAGACCCAGGTGTACAACGGTAAGGGAGGTTCGATATCGAGTCAATACTATGCTTCGAAATCGATTCCTTACGGGAACTGCATTGACACAAAAAAAATTACGGCTTGGTGGGAGCAATCCTAGTGCTTAGACTATAAGACGGCGACTTGTTGAAGCTAATTTGAAACCCTTTAGGCCCGCAAATGGCCCTAAACTGGAAAGGCACCATCGCACAGCAAGACAAATTTATGCACGCGAACACTCAGACTGGACACCTGAAGATTGGTCAAGAGTTGTGTTCTCAGACGAATCAAAGTGTATGCTGTATCAACACGACGGAAGGGTGAGGGTGTACAGAAGGCCAGGAGAACGATTTATGCAAGCCTGCATTGCAAAAAAGGTTGCGTACGGTGGCGGTTCGGTACTCGTGTGGGCTGGGATTTCTGCAGAAAGCCGAACAGAGCTAGTACCTACTGATCGAAAACGGTACTCTAAATGGCGTAAGATACGTGGAAGAAATCCTAAATGAGCACGTCGGTCCATTTATGGCAAGGCTCGGTGAAAATGCTATTTTCATGCATGATAATGCCCGTCCCCATACTGCTCGTGTAGTACAAGACTACCTGAACGATGTGGGTATTCGCCGCATGGAATGGCCAGCCAGGAGCCCGGATCTCAACCCGATCGAGCATGCCTGGGACGAGCTTGGACGACAAATAAGGCAACGAGTACCTCCTTCAATGACGCTCTGCGAGCTCAAAAACGTGTTGGTAGAGGAATGGGAGAACATTCCTCAGCTGTGCTTCAGAAACTTGGTGTACAGCATGCCGAATCGCATTGCAGCTGTGCAGGCTGCACGTGAAGGCAATACCAAGTATTCAAATGTTGCAATACCAAGTATTCAAATGGATAATTATATAAAAAATTCAATATTTTCAATTTTGTTTTTTCAAGCAAGTGGATGCCATTTTTACTTTTTATTGTTTATAAAATTAAACGAACGTTCAGTACCTATTAATTGTAATGCATTTTACTTAAGTGACATTAAAATATCTTTAAAGTCCAATTTATTTTATTAGGCTAGCTGTATTAGTTTTTGAGATATTACAATTTATGTTAGTGACCCGAAAGTTTTGCTCTCGAGTGTAGTATAGTCTTGTTTTTCTGTCCGCTTCTAGAATTGCAGTACTAAATAAGATTATCAACTCCACGAATGCCCACTTCTTTCAAGTATCTAAAAAGACAAGATTCAATATCATTACATCGTTTCCCATTGCATACATAACAATATACATTTTGAGTAACTCTTTTATAAACGGTACAATCATTATATAGTATAATAACTAGGTATATTAAGTATTACTTCCTCCATACGGAATATTCAATACTTTCTGTTTTCTTTTTTTGCTCATTCAAAATTTGATTTCTCACTTCATCTGGGTTGTTTTGATCCTGGGTGCATGTATACATATTTTTTTTTCGGAACATGAAAGTTGTAATTGTAATCAGAGTAAAATATATTTATGAATAACCGCTGACTCCAAAAGGGTTTATTTTCTTTTATGCGCTCATTTTTGTGAATGGTGCGTAACAGTTACGTTGGGCATTATCGTAGGATTTGATGAATATCTCGAAATTAGATGGTACTCTACGTTGCTACCTTCTATTATGCTGTTAGAAGTGTCCTACATACATTTTGAATTATTTGTATCATCTTGACATCTGCAATTTATTAGTTATTCATTATCCTTTACATTGTTGCACCATAAAATGGTACTATCTAACTATACATTATAACTACTTATTACATAATAACTTCACTTAATACATAGGTACTGTATATAATTACTAAACATAAAGTTAAATTTCATCTTAACGTTTACAACAGTGTCTCATTAGTCATTATAATAGTCATACGTCAACCTTAAATTTTTAATAAGAAACACTTCAACACCTAAAACAAGCAAATTGTCGTAAGGGCCTGTTGAACCATTCTATTTACTGATACTGCGTTTTCATTTTGTCGTAACCTCCATGCATTTTGTACATCAGACGTATACGCAACTTAGCTGGTATTTTCCTAGGAAGTTATGATGCAATAGGTACTTACTTAATGTAGGTATTTAGAAACGTGATAAAGTATTTTGGTTAGCTTAGCATTTCTATTTAAAATTTAAAATTTTAAGACTTGCAAAATAATATACAAGTTCCTACATAAGTAGACACAAACACAATAATTGCATGCAGCCGAAAATTACATATTTTATTCAATAAAATGCTTACTGCAACAACTTGTCTCGATCCCTTGTGCTCTTGCAAAACAAAACTGAGCGACCAGCGGCAGCACTGTCAACCACAATCTGCAGCAACATGCTCTCCCTTGCAATGTTTTTTGTTGCGTACGCAAGTCTATAGTGAGATCTCTTTCACCCTCAAGCAACTTTAAGTTACATCTACTTGTGATAGAATCATCAATTAATTTTATAGATTTTGAGAACGTAAAATGGTGTATCGTACCTTTACTTATTTAATGGTTACTTACGGCGCTGGGTAAATTGCGAAGACGAATGTTACACCAAGAAGTAATTGAAGTTTTTTTCATTGCAATAGATACGTCTTATTTTTTTGAAATACAAAGTCAAAGTGACCTTTTCTTAAGGTAAAAGGCATGTTTTTAAGGCTATCGCGGCGTTACCTATACCATTCGACAGAGAAATAAAAACTGAATACAACTTCATTTATACTCATTTTCGCCATTTTGTCCGTTACGCCAATTTAGATTACGGTCGTCGATATATCCAACTATCCTACCCTAGCCTAGTTGGTAGTGACCGTGCCTTCGAAGCTAGGGGTCCTGGGTTCAAATCCCGGTAAGGGCAGATATTTGTGTGATGAGCACGAGTATTTGTTCGTGAGTCTTGGATGTTTTCTATGTATTTAAGTATATATTTCTATATATAAGTAAGTTTATCGTTGTCTAGTACCCATAGTACAAGCCTAGAGCTTAGTTTGGGACTAGGTCAATTTGTATGACATTGTCCTGTGAATTATTTATTTATTTTATCCAACTATTGTACTTAGCTATGTCACTATACCTTAACTGGTATTATCAATTTTAAAAGTTGGTAGAAATACCGACCAATAATACCATGTTTATTCATATCTATGTATTAATTGTTATCCAAAGACTGTTTCAATATCTATAGATTACTTTTTTTAATATTGAAATCGGACATTCCATTCAAAAGATATGACGAGATACGGTTACCGAGGGACTCGCGAGCAAACGCTTGTAGTAAATAAAAAGCGGCCAAGTGCGAGTCAGACTCGCCCATGAACGGTTCCGTAGCAGCAAGTAACATAATATAAAAGTTCGTTGTAGCTTTGATCAATGTTTTTATGACGTATTAAAAAAAAACTATTTACTAGATCTCGTTCAAACCAATTTTCGGTGGAAGTTTGCATGGTAATGTAGGTACATCATATATTTTTTTTAGTTCTATCAATCTCTTATTTTAGAAGTTACAGGGGGGGACACACATTTCAACACTTTGGAAGTGTCTCTCGCGCAAACTGTTCAGTTTAGAAAAAAATGACCTCAATATCATTTTTGAAGACCTATCCATAGATACCCCACACGTATGGGTTTGATGAAAAAAAGTTTTTGAGTTTCAGTTCTAAGTATGGGGAACCCCCAAAATTTATGGTGTTTTTTTCTATTTTTGTGTGAAAATCTTAATGCGGTTCACAGAATACATCTACTTACCAAGTTTCAACAGTGTAGTTCTTATAGTTTCGGAAAAAAGTGACTGTGACATACGTACGGACAGACAGACAGACATGACGAATCTATAAGGGTTCCGTTTTTTGCCATTTGGCTACGGAACCCTAAAAACCGGGCAAAAAAACGGACCATGCTCAATGTAGGGTTCCGAAGCCGATAAGTACTACAAACATAAAAAAACCCGGGCAAGAGCATGTCGGACAATGCTCAGTGTTGGGTTTCGAAGCCTTTAAATACTACAACCATAAAAAATAACAAGTAATAACTAATTTTCTATTTACAGTCACATTATAAACACTTTAATCGCCTATATATTAAGATCCAATGATGTCTACGTAGTCGTGATAGTTTTCCTTAAAAACTCGTTATTATGCGCTTTAATTTAAGTTTTTTTCTAATTTTTGGAATTTGTACTTTTGGTTGTAAGGGGAGCACCCTTGACTCTAACATAAATTAGCGCTTTAAAGCTTGATACCTATTTTATAAACGGAACCCTTCATATATTAACAGTCTCTGCGCTAGGCTGCGGACGGACTGACGGACATGGCCAAACTATAAGGGTTCCTAGTTTGACTACGGAACCCTAAAAACGAGTCAACGAGCGTCAAATAAAACGAGAAGTAAAGATTTAAGTAAATCTGGTGATTTTGGACACTGAATACCATTTTAATACTTACTAACTTACTAGACTATCTAGGTGTAGGTATAAAAAATTCGATTCCCAATTCATTATCGTCATCAATTCATTATCTTAAAAGTAAGTTTTGAGGTTAGCTGGTAAGTCATGATGTGTCTTTATGATAACCTTCAAGTGCATTCTTAATTCTAAAATCGATAAATTTCCCCGTCTTTGAATTTTTGGCCTTCGCTAAGCTAACCTATTTGGCATTTGTCACCATGCTCTGACACTACTATTTATTTTATTTAGGGGGCTTACTTGAAGATGAGTCCATCGTTGGCCATGGCGTAGATGACGCGCGGCATGGGGAACATGGAGCCGAACATGGACACGGTGAGGCCCGCTAGCGCGCCCACCGCCACCACGTACTTGCACGTGGGCGCGTGCACGTATGCGAACATCTGCACCAGCGCGCTGTCCATGTCTACCTTGTCGTAGGGCACTGCGGAAACGCGCTACTGTTAACTTAAATCTATGGCATCTTTGTTGCGAGCGATGACCACATTTCTTATGCAGCACGACTGTTCAGTTCCTTATAAGTAGTAATCATTACATTTTGGAAGGGTTTTTTTTGTTATTACTAATTAGATTGTTATTGTGTTGTGATTAAGGTTAAGACCAAGGTACTCATACTAAGCAATATTATTTCTTATACCATGTTTGCGGAGTACAAAGATATAGGGGTCTGCTGGCAAGAATATTTTCCGAATGGGTGGCCATGAACAGTAATTTCGTGATTTGGTTGCTAAACCTCTGTGGTTAAACCTTTTTATCTACGCACATACAGTACGATTCATGTACACAGAATAAGGACTACACATAGAAGGAGCGATAAAATAAAAGGCAACATACAGATAACTGATATGCTCAGTCTTATTGGGATTCGGTGTGCCAAAAATAGACAGTTCTATAGCTACAGCTACGCTAAAATGTCATGGTCGTAAGTACACTCACATTACTATAAGTTTACCACTGACAGAGACTTGCCTTCATTTCATTTTCAACTTTAATTTCATACAAATAGAGCAATTTTCAGAATACTGTTACCCACCTCTACCTATTAAGTAATAACTATTTTCATTTGTATGAGATTAAAGCTGAAAATTAAATGAAGGCAATCCATCTGTCAGTGGTAAACTCAAAATAATACAACTGTACCTATCATTAGTCCTCTAAAACGCGTTCAGAAATCGTAGGAAATTACCAGCATTATACAACCATTTTATCTACATCCATGGTATAACTTCCCTATAATATGTTCAGAAACGATAAGCAAATGACATACATTACTAAACATGTATCTGTGGTTGCATCATAATGTTTAAATTAAAGTGCAGGTAGCCGAAACTTTAATCACGTTCAAATTTCGAACATCTTCTTAGAACAATCCAGCAAACCTGCAGCACCCGCGCGCCCGCCCCCCACCTGCACCGCACCGCACTCATTTGTTTCGAACTCTCGAATAGTGCGTAGACCAGAAAATAAAGTTACTTGAAAATGTTTGCCGGATTGTACATATTGTAGAAAATTTACGATATGTATGTAGATAAAGTTATGTATGCGACTGTACGCATAATTAGGCATTAAAACACTCGTGTGATCTTATTATGAAACTCGCCTTCGGCTCGTTTCATAAAACCACACTCGTGCTTTAATGCCTCTCATTATGCACCAGCCACATAAATAACTATTAAAATCTGTACTGTAATATTATAACAGCATTGATTTTTGCAAGTTAATGAGTTTTTTTCATTTATTTGGATCAACAAACAGTCACAACAAGAAATATATTACAGAGACTTAAATGATTAGATGAAATTTGTAAGAACAACACCGTTAACCACATACTTATTATTATTCCTTAGGAGTTAGGAGCTTACGGAGCAATACAGTCCTTGAATGTCGTTAAAAAGCACAAACAAGCACTCACACTAACGCACATACCCATACACAGAGAAAGAAAGAGATAAGGCCAAGAACGAATTACGTAATTATCAGAGCCAGGAACTTCCGTAGCACTTTAAGCTGTCATAGGGACTTCTCGTTTATCGACTTCCGATATACATGAGTATATCGATAAATACAGTTTTTTTTTATATGATAGCGAGTAGAAGTAAACAACATGCAGTCTTATCGCGAATGAGCGATCTCTTCGAGATAAGATAAAATTATGACTATCTATTTCTTTTATAGATAAACTAATGGAATCGCTTGTTAGCACTAAAACTGGCTTTGAACATGAAATTGATAGATGTTCAAACACTGAACTGAACTGATTGAATTTAGAATTGTAAACTATTAACTTTTAATTGCAAATCTCTATTTAACATTTTCAGCCACTCACAAGTTATATAAAAGAGGTACCTCTTTGGCGATAAGACCGCCTGTTGTTTACCTTTACTTTTAATCTTCATATGCTGTGTTGTGTTCTATAATGTATCGATAAAGTTATGTATATCGGAAGTCGATAAACGAGAAGTCCCTATGACACATAAAAATTGCTACGAAAATTCCGGGCTCTGGTTTTTATTGATAACACTACACATAAAACTAGTATGTACGTAACACGTAACTACGAGGGCTGACCCATAAGTTTTGATGATCGGTATGAACCATCCCCATAATTATATTATTTTAATGATATGGCACTAATTAAGCTTAAATTAGAGAAAAAATATATACGTTATAATATATAAGATAGAGTATTATTCTTCGTTACTTATACGTTTCGGATTGGCTAGCAACTGCACTACCACATTATCGAATAAAACGGAGGCTTAAACAAACCTAATTTATTTATTGGCTGCTTTTTAAACTTAATTACAAATTAATCACTGAAGAATCCTTTCGACTGCTACGACATATTCGGAAAGATTTATTGTAAAATTTTATAGTGTTGAAATCTCATACTAATGAATAGCTTTTAAAATAAACTATTGGGAAACGTGGACTTGGCAAGATGAAACTGATTTTGTTCATTTCTTTGTAAATTAATTCAGCTACTTTGCAATTTACGTGTTTTATTTGAAAACACCAGCGAAATATGTACATTTTCTGTACATATTGGACCATAATTATTAATATTAAATAATTCAACACGGTAAGTCAAAAACGGCTAGATCTCGCAGCTTCGACGATCATTTATTTATGTCGTGAAGAAGGCAAAGGAGAACACAACCAACCTGATGGTGCAATATTAAGACTGCATGGCGTTCCCAACTCCGAGGACTAAGACGGAATGAATACATTTATTTCACCCGTTATCTTTTCCCCACACACCCTGCACAACGTCTTAATTAGCTCCACTGAAGAGCACCGGGCCTAGACGCCTAAAAAACAAGCAACTAGTTATTTATACAACTCAAGATAAGAGTGCTCACCTATCAGCGTCAGCATCATGGAGCTAGTGACGTAGGCGACGAGGATGATGCCCAGGCTCAGCACGATGGCCAGCGGGATGGAGCGCTTGGGGTTGTTGGCCTCCTCGCCCGTCGTGGCTATGATGTCGAAGCCGATGAACGCGTAGAAGCACGTCGCCGCGCCGCTAAACACCTGCCGCCACATCGCGCGACGTTACCAATGGCATGATCACACATCACATCGCATAAAATTCGTAACTGCAATTCAATTTGAGGTGTTTAAATATTTTTCTCTATTTTACGTTCATTACCTACATTACGCCTCGCGTGATAATTTAACTATACTATAAACAATCTACGTAACAATTTTATCATAATGAATTTACATTATTCAGGGAGTTAGGGATGTGTAATGAATGAATGAATGAACAAATAAAACCACAAACCGTCTTATACGGCCCTCGCTTTATCTTTCTGGTTTCTCGTTATTGTTGTGAGCTCTAGATAGAGAAGACTGGCCTATTTCGTTTAGAGAACTCTCAACGTCTCAACCAGCCTCGAGCAGGCGACGGTAACCTTTACTCTGCTAAAAGTATTTTCTATCACGCTATACTAATGTTAAGTGTTCCCGAATTCTCATTCTCTAAAACTTAAGTTTTTAATACTGATTTCCGCGCCTTCTTCCGAAATGACGTGTTATTACGAGATTTAATTCACAGTAAGCTGGCGTGCACTTTCTGCACAGGATACATTTAAGTTTAAGTAATTTAAATTAAATTGCGTGTTTGTATCAAGTCAAAGAACAAAGCGAGTCATGGATTCAATTTGAACGATTTCCACAGGAAACGTTAGATAGGACTTTGAACTGCGAGGATAATGTTGCAAATTCCAACATGCCAAGCACTTGCACTTGAACAAATGAACCTGATAAACAATGTTACGTTCTTCTTCGATAAAATTCACAGTATTACATTTCCAAAGACATATTGCGTCTCGGATTAAGGTGCAACTAAATTGGTTCATAAAATAGGCGAAGTAAACTGACGTTTGCTGGCTTGTTGGTTTCTCATAAATCAGTTACAAATACGAGTACAATGTGCTTTTTTTTTTTTTTTTTATTTGTCTTACTTATAAGTAGTAGCTCTTATTTACTTGACAGTAATGGCTGCCAAGTTAAAATCAATACAATAACATATCAAAGGCAATATGGTTTTACCCAGGAGAATAGAGGCTCTAAGTAAATTTTTAATTAAACATTGCAGTTGGAATGAGCACTTAAAAATTTTCTTCGTCTTTATAAAAATAGGTATGTACGTGTGTAGAGCATTTTCTTGGAGCAGTGACGTAGGTAAGTGTAATAAGGTAGGGTCAGGACCTTCGGTGGCAAATCGTGGTTCAAGAATCCACATATTCGCTATTCCCTAATAATAATAATATAAAAGTACGTAAGTACCACTTTGATTTTATACTTCAATACTGTCATATTTAACAATGGATGAATTAATAAAACCGCTGGACCAATTTAAATAAATTTTGGTATCGAGGATATTTCCTGATGTGAACGCGTAACAAAAGCGATAAAAAATATTAGTAGGTATTATAAAAGTATTTCTAGTAGTTTAGTAGTTTATTTTGAAATATGATAATACTGAAGGTCAAAATCAACGGGTATATAATAAATAATTAGGAAATGGCGACTCCATGAATTCTAGAACAACGTTATGCCACCAACATCCTAACCATAAATATAACATTATACGGGGTGTTGCCTGTAATACGAGGAATAAATTGAGGGATCGTTTCTACTGAATAAACGTAGCAACATTTGTTCTTCTACAACTTTTACAAAATATGTAATAAAATAATGTGTTTTTTTCGAACAAGCTAAGAAGCATTTTCAATGTACTCCATCCAATAGTCTAGTTGACATCTACTGTCAGCCTACAAACTTCGTAGTTTTCGCAATACATTGCTGGCTTGGAGAATCTAAATTCATTAATATTTATTTAGTAAACAACATGTTATTACAACAAGTTTTACAAAAGTTGTAGAATAAATGTTGTTACGTTTGTGGTGTCGAAACGATCCCTAAATTTATTGCTCCTATTACAGGCAACACCCGGTATACGCTCGCTTGTCAAGAAAAATGTTGTATAAATTATAAAGCGTGCACTTTAGAAGTGATGGCTACTTGGTCGACGCACCCCAGTCCAGCCATACGGAAGGAATCCCTGGTGCTCGCTCCAGTTCCTGAAGTCCACGTAGAAGAGACCGGCGGTCAAAAGAAACACCCACACTACGAAGTTGATGGCGTTGAGCAGGTTGTTGAACATCAGCGACTTGCGCACGCCGGCCACCAGCACCGCCGTCATCAGCAGCGAGATGCCGCATGCGATGAAGTCCGGGGGCTTGCCTGACGCATGCAGGTACAAAATTACTAATATTCCTTAATGCCGGTGGGTAATAGTTGTAAACGAGCGTCTTTTACAAGCCTGAGGTTTTAAATAGATCACGCAATAGTTTTCATCACATATTCGAGGCAAATATTTTATTTTTATTTATTTTCTTCTAAATTTAAATCTTTCTGGTCTGGACTGTTTGCTTATTTCCCTTCTATTGTTTGTTCCCCTGTGGGCCGAGCACGCTGCCACGGGACTTAGTGTCAAATGAGAATGACGTCAAACGGGAACTAGTGCCAAATATTATTATGAAATTATTAAAATGACAAGAGATTAAGTTGCTTAGTATTAAAAGGACTCAAATCACACTAAACACACTTTCATTTTAAACCTTAGTTCTTTATACTTACGTTGGAATATGTTAAACCAAGTCCCGACTCTATGTCGAAAATTGTCCCATGGCAACGTGCTCGGACCAGAGAAGAAATTCTTGTTTCTTTTGTAAATTGGTAAGGAATTCTAATTAATTACTTAGCCTAGGGCGTTTGTGATATTAACTAGGAATTAAATGAAATGCTTTTAAACATTATGCTAACACTTACCGAAAACTGTCCCCAGAGACGCTTGTATGTACCGTGATATGGATCCGTCGCATAGAGAGTCCAAACTGGCGCTGAGAGCCCGCGCGCACGCGCTCGTCCCGATCTGCAACAAAAGCTATCTTGACAGGGTTCGCAGACGCGATGCGGCGCCCCTCGCCTCGGGTAGGGACACTAGGGACGCGCCAGCAGAACCGACTCGTTATCTAGTCTAGGATAATCGGAAGGCCTACGCTACGCGTCGAGTAGAATCCTGTCACATTGACGTATCAGCAGAGTACAAATACATAGGTACGTTGAATTAATGATTCACTTTTTATGACAAGATTTTACCCTGACTTAACAAGTAAAGTTCCTGATCTTTACCGGGACGCAGCAACATAAAGCAAATGGGACCAAAATAACACATATTGTAAGTTTTTTTTAAGAATGATCTTGTGTTGCTGAATCAAAGCGTTGACAAACATTTTGAAATCCTGTTTTTAACAGTTTTATCTTGTTTTCAGTTTGTCTAATATCGCCAAGTTTTACTTTACGTGGATTAAAGAATAAAACGACCCACAAACGCAACGAGAGCAAGTGGACGGAAACATACAGTGCCTCCAGTGAAAAGGGGAATAAGTCGAGTTATGCTCTCATGTTTTTATTGCACCATTGGATTCAGCGTATTTATTTATTTATTTATTTCAAGGGAATCAAACAGCAGTAATATTACAAATATAACTCGTTTCGTCGTCTTCGTTTTAATACGATTTGGTTTTACTTAATGCCATAGTTATACCCATATACATATTCGATTTGTTTGAAAAAGTCGCATTATTCCTTTATTTGTAACAAATATGGATATAATAAGTATTGTAGATAGAACAGTCAGTATTTTAAGTGATACTTAAAAAGTCATTTTGAGTCGTCTTTAAGTCATTTTATTTTACAGAATAGACTAACACAAATCATGTTGTACCGTTAAGTTTTCGTGACTAAAGTTGTTTATTCAGTAAGTAGGCCGCACGGGCACTTTTACACGTCAAAACTACTGGCGCTTCAAAGAGACCACTGCTGATAAGCGCCACAAAAAACTCAACAGTCAGTATTTTTTTAATTATTGCTTATTACAATGATAGAACTTAACCTACCATTACATAAATCAATTAATATAATTAAAAAATATGTGTATCATGGGTAGCTAAGCAGGAAAACGTGTCTAAACTTCTAATAAACAAGAGCAAATAAATAAAACAATAATAATAAATTAACTAAAGTTTCGATACGTTCTCATACAAAAAACCGTGTCCCCTAGACTAGATAGGTACTAAGCTGTTACGTTAGGTATCTTAGGCCAAGCAGTTTTGTCTCTTAGATAATCCTCGACCCTATATAGTCAGCTTTAGACATTAATGACTTATTCAAGTAATTTTTAAGTACTGAAAAGGGTAGCAATAAAATTGCGTCGGGTAATTTATTATAGAAATTAATGCATTGACCTACAAATGATTTATATATTTTGCGGTCATGAAAATTTCTAATGGCATTTTTATTTTTATTTCTAGTATTAAAATTATGAATATCATAATTTTTAATAAAAGAGTCATGGTTCTTAATAACATAATTAATATTCTCATAAATAAATTGTGACGCTACAGTCAAAATATTAATTTCTTTAAATAGTACTCTTAAGGAATCACGGGAGTTTAAGTTATATATTGAAGGAATGGCCCTTATTGTAACACGAATATAGTCTGTATATCAGCCGCTTCTCCCCAAACTGGAATACCGTACGACATAACACTATATGAAAATAACTATGATAAACTAAGGGAGCTGTCTCAATATTGGTAAGTTGTCTGATTTTCCTAACAGCGTAAGCTGCCGAACTTAATTTACCTGCTAGTACTGCTATATGGGAACTCCACTACAAGTTTTTGTCTATAGTTATCCCTAAGAAAAGTGTCTTATCTACCATTTCTAAACACTCGTTATTCAGAATTATGCTTGAATCTACCGGTCTAAAATTAGGCAAAGTGAACCTAACACTAAGGGCATGACTCGAAAAAACTTAAAAAATATATGTCTAGAATAACTAAATGTCAAACCAATACCTATTAAACGAAAGCTAAAAACTATACCTACAGCCAAAAACCAGTAAAGTTCTAATAATATATTGAACTCTAAAGACCCAAAAACGACATAAGTTAGGTGTTTGCCTCTATGATAAGTAGCGATTTTGAGTTATTCCCTTTTTCACTGGAGGCACTGAATATTGGCGACACTTACTTTTACTTAAGAAGATACGAGTATATAATATGTATTATGGAGTTTATGTAATGGTTACACAACAGGCGAACCCTGCGTCGGAAGACAAGTAGAGCCGTGTCCGTGAGTGAACCGCGGGCACGCCGCGCACGCCGCGCACGCCGCGCGGGCGTCGCATGTTGACATTGTCCTCTCTTGACTACAAACCAAATTTATGATACGCAAACCCATCTCAATAACTCCACAACTAATTAATAATTACTTCAGCAACATTTTTTTACTATGCTGAGCTAAAAATGAAAAAAAAAAGCTAAATCGCGCCTTGGCATATAGGTAACCACTTGGCTATACATAATATGTTATGTTAACAATGTTTGTATCCATCGGTCCCAAACTAGGCGCAGCCTGTATCTTAGGAATTGGGAGTACTTGTATACAATACCAATTTAAAAATGGCAGATGCTTAGGCACTATTAAAAATATGTCGAGGAGAGTATGAGTGCGGTGAGCTACTGCAGCGGACCAGGTTCAGGGCGCGAGCCGCTGCAGGACGCGCTCCGCGGCCGGCCCGCGGCTTCCGCGAGCAACGCAGGCGCGCGCGCCGCTGTGTCGCATGTGCGTCGCTTATAATAAAACTCTCGTCTCGGACGATATTTTTAACTAGACGTGCTAAAAATATAGTCGGAACCAATATATTAAAAAAAGAGGATCAATGGTAAAATTCTAGCCACATGATCGTTTTTGAAGTGTTTTGACAATCAATTTTTGCGTGTTATATTGGTTTGTGCGTGACCTTCATCTGTTTACTGGTAGTACCATTTTTAGGGTTCCGTAACTAAATGGCAAGAAACGGAAACCGTATGGATTCGTCATGTCTGTCTGTCTGTCTGTCCGTCCGTTTGTCACAGCCACTTTTTTTCGAAACTATAAGAACTATACTGTTGAAACTTGGTAAGTAGATGTATTCCGTGAACCGCATAAAGATTTACACACAAAAATAGAAAAATAAAACCATAAATTTTGGGGGTCCCCCATACCTACTTAGAACTGAAACTCAAAAAAAATTGTTTCATCATACCCGTCTGAAGTATCTATGGATAGGTCTTTGAAAATGATGTTGTGGTTTCTAATATCATTTATTTCTAAACTTAATAGTTTGCGCGAGAGACAATTCCAAAATGGTAAAATGTGTGACCCCCTGTAACTTCTAAAATAATAGAATGATAAAACTAAATAAAAATTATGATGTACAAAACTATGCAAACTTCCACCGAAAATTGGTTTGAACGAGAGTAGAGTAGTTTTTTTTTAATACGTTACTACTACGGAACCCTTCATGGGCGAGTCCGACTCGCACTTTGCCGCTTTTTGTATTGTTGGTACTGTCTTCATATTTTTTATTTTATTCGAGTTAATGCTTGTTGTGCTGATGTGTAGATATAAGTAGTTAAGTACATGTAGTTTTCTAGTTTTTGTTTTTTTATTTTACTTTTGGCTAAAATTTTGTTTATATTTATAGAGCAATCTTCTTTAATCATATCTTAGTGATAAAGAAAACTATAATGACTAATAATGAGTGAATATAAACGCTTGCGGCTCGGGCTTGTGTGTGTATGCGTGTGTGTGTGTATGTGTGTGTGTGTGTGTGTGTGTCTGTGTGTGTGGGTGCGAGTGTGTGTGAGTGTGTGAAAGACTGAGTGTAGGTACAGGTGTCTATTTAAGATTTGAACACGTTCTCAGTTTCATTCTTAATTCAATGACAGAAGCCAACTTTTCACTTTACGTTTGAGTATAGAACGAGAGTAGTTATCCAAAAAGCATGCCTTAGAAACCTTATTGTAAATAGAAGGAAACAGGAAAGAAACAGGTGTTTGTGTCGCTATTTGTGACGTTTGTCGTGATTGGTTGTACTGACGGCAATTTGATGAGTTTCAACCACGGCTTTCAAAACAAAAAGCTGGCGAACTCTTAATACTGAGGCTTCTTTGGTCAGTTGGGAAACGGTACGGCTTTCTCATCATAACATTTAATACAGCACGTTGCGCCCGCTCGACTTCGACAATCACAGTTTTGGCGGCACCGCCCCAGGCACCAATGCAGTACTGAAGAATGGCCTGACAAAGGGCAACATAAACCAACCGAAGAGTTTAACCATTTGCGCCATTTCTAAGCAATTTCATTACATAAATAAGTTTCCTGACGCGGCCAGACAAGTTTATGATGTGATGCTTATAAGATAGCCTTTCGTCAATAAAGACACCAAGGTACTTTACTAACTCAGCTCGCTCGATCTTGTAACTTGTGCCAGAGGCAGATAGAATCGTTACAAAATCAGACAGAGGAGGATTTAAAGAAAGCGTTTTATAAAAGTCGATATATTTGTTTTTTTTTCACGTTTAGAGTAAGTAAATTACAATCCAACCAATTCATTATGAAAGTCATTTCATTCTGCACCAAAGAGTTTACTTCAGCCTTTAATTCTCTGCTGAAAAGGGCCACCGTATCGTTTGCGCAAAAGATCCAGATCGAAATCAGGCACGCCAATGGACAGAATATCCTTCACGCTCTTTATTTCCCTGATTGTTGGTAGCTGCCATTTTAATATTATAGTAACAATTTCCCAATAATCACACTGAAACTATGACCGGCCTGTCAAAAAAACAATTTACCACTTCGATTTTTTATATAAATAAAAAAGTGTATCTTTGTTAAATTCTCAATTTATATAATGTATTGTATAGAGCTAAATTGCAGAAGTGTGTGGAAACCAAATGATAGCACTAGATTTGACAGGTAAGTCTATTCTTACGCTAACACCTGCCCGTATACATTACAACCATATTCATACATGTTTACATTAGGATTATAATATAACGTTCATATTAATACATTATAGCGTCGTGTGGCTATATATTAATGTTATACCAATTTTATTCTATAGATTTCGTACCATACGAGTATTTATCAAGTTTCTACAATTTATAACCTGATTACCTTACTTAGGTAGGGTGACCATTATCACCGCACTTGCACCTACTCTAGTAGGTAAATATTCGTTCCCAAGATAAAATACTAACTATATTTATGATGGTAGGTATATAGAAGATAGTCTGTAGATGTGTCTAAGGCCCGATTCGACCAAACTTTTATACCGGGGTAAACGCTTACTCCAAGATTAGTAATGTCAAAAAATGACAGTTTTCTATGGCATTTTGACATTACTAATCTCAGAGTAAGCTTTACCCCCGTGTAAAAAGTTTGGTCGAATCGGGGCTAAATAAAGTAAATTACTTAGGTTAAGTGTACAAAAATCAAGCCCAGATGGTAATAATAGTACCTAATAATTTATTTATAACACGTACAGCCCTTGCCAATTTCGGTAACAGCAACCGGCTTTCTCCATTAACTCGAGTTCAGGATTTTCGCTGCCATATAGCTTATACAGTGTGTAAATGGTATAAGGGCGTTCCTTTTAACTGTGGTTAGTATAACCCCTACTGAGCACATTTAGGCAGCTTTTGTTAAAATTAAATTAAAAAAAAATAACCATACAAAATAATTTAACACGCAATGTATAACGAAAAATGCAATGAATTAAAAAGCTATTAATGACGTTTCAAAGTTAATTATTAAAGCTGTGTACTTGAGTCGAAATACACATTTTCACAAGTAAACATTACGTACCTACTTAACTGATAGATGGACTTCGATGTACATTGCGGGTCGATAGTTTGTTCAAAAATTAATAACGGTGTATACGTCAGCGTAATCAAAATAATTATTTCTGTTAATGATTAGTAGAGTCTTAATCTATGTCCAGTTTTAATAAACGCCCGTATACCATTTACACACTGTATACCCAGAGTTGGACGGTATTTGAATTACTTACTTGTAATTAAATTAGGTAATTGAGATACAAATACGTTTTTTGGAATTTGTATTTCCATTACTTGCTTAAAATGTAATTTGTATTTCGTATTTCAAACACCTGACGCATAGATATTTGTAGTTAGTATTTCAAATACTTATAGCTTAAAACCAACATTCTAACATAAATACATTTAACCTTTATTTAGCGATGTTATTACTGGGTGGGCTCTGTCAAAAAAAAGCGCTCGATACCTGTCGTAAGCGCTTTATGTTAATTTTATCCTGCTGTACTATTATGTATTCTGTGCCGTTAACCTGAAATATTGAAAATTAGGAAAAACAAGTTCAGACAGCAATATACTACCATTTTTAGCTACTTAAAACTTACATTTGCAGTTGGCGCACTCGACTCTAACAAAAATAGTTCTTTAAAGCTTAATATTTCATAAACGGATCCCTTAACCAAATAATGGTTTCTACAAATCCACAATATTTTTGAAAGACCTATCCAACGACAACCTACACGATGGGTAGACGAGAGAAAAAATACGTTCCCACGTTACGGTAGGGAAGGTTCACTATATTTTTTTTACATTTTATTTTACCACTTTTTGACGTGATAATATGTACATTCATGCCAAATTACGTCTTTCTAGTACTAAGAGTCAAAATAAATTATATGTATAAATTATTATTTACTTTACTATTTCTTTCTGAGCTAGGCTGCGGACGGACGGACGGATAGGAAAAACTATAAGGGTTCCTAGTTTGACTACGGAACCCTTAAAAAGGTTATAATACAGTGTCTAAATTTGTATAGATAATGGTACGGAACCCTTCGTGCGCGAGTCCGACTCGTATTTGGCCGGTTTTTTTAATACGTATGCTGTTTCTGTTTTTCTGATTACTCAGACACATCTATTCCTCTAAAATGTAAGTATAATGTGCAATGCAAATACGAGTATGTAAATAATAATAATAATAAAATATACTATATTGTTGTTTTTCATTGCTATTAAAAACGATTCAAATTCTGGGTTCCTTTCCCACGTTTTCATTTATTTTTCGGTTAATAACGTAAACTGTAAGTACCTAAGCAGTGTCCTAAACTCAGGATTCAACGTGGTCACGCTAAAGGGACCAAAAAACATAAGCGACGTCATTCAAGGTCACTTTTCTTGGCTTCAAGGCTTTGGTCGCCGTGCAATTTCCAGTGTTATATTAAGCTTCTTGGTTCTTCTTCTGTGGGTTTCATGCTGTCATTATGACAGGGCTCCAAAGTGGCATAACAATTAACTGACTGTGCAAAGGATTCAATTTAACTACCCATCCTAGCCTAGTCTATTGATAGACTTCGTAGGTAAAGTTCCCTTTTAGTGAGATATAATATACATAAGTGCTGTACCCCTGTAGCGCAATTTCCAGCGAAACTCTATAGTAAATTGAAGTTGTTCTCGCCAGAGTTGGGCGTAATCAATTACATTTGTAATTAATTATACGATTACATTACAGTAATCATGATTCCTCAGTAATCGATCACTTAGGTAATCAAAATTACTGTAATACTTTATTTACTAATCGTAATCATCATTTCGTAGTCGATTACTTTGGAATCGGTATTGAAAACCACTACTGTAATCTTGATTCCTCGGTAATTAAGTACTTAAGTAATCTCAATTACTTTACTCCAAGTCCAGACTAAATTACATCATTGGCGAACCTTATTTTATACTTTTGTTAATGTCACTGAAATAAAATAATGGGTCAGAATCTGAGATTAAATAGGAGTCGCATAGAATGAAGAAGTGGCTGCTATTTTGAACTTCGTAGTTCTTGAACGGATCTTTCAAAATCGATATCTGGGAATCTTCATGATTTCTTAATATAAATCTGTACCTACTCATAATTAAGAAAAATGGCCGTCATTTTGAACTTTGTAGTTCTTGACGGGATTGCGTTCAAAATCGATATCTGGGATTCTTCATGGTTTCTGAATATGAATCTGTAGTCAGAATTGAGAAAAATGGCCGCCTGTTTGAACTTTGTTGTCCTTGAAAAGATTTCATTCAAAATCGATATCCGGGATTCCTCATAATTTCTGAAAATGGATGTGTAGTCAGAATTGAGAAAAATGGCCGCTATTTTGAACTATATAATTCTTAAATGCAATGTGTTCAAAATCGATATCTGGGATTTCTCATGATATCTGAATAGGAGTCTGTAGTGAGAATCGAGGAAAATGGCCGCCATTTTGAACATTGTAGTTCTTGACCGGATTGCGTTCAAAGTCGATATCTGGGATTCCTCATGATTTCTGAATATCAATCTGTAGTCAGAATTAAGATAAATGGCTTCCATATTGAACTTCGTAGTTCTTGATCTTTTTTCTTAATTTTGAGTAAAGATTCGTATTCAGAAATCATGAGGAATGCCAGATATCGATTTTGAACGCAATCCGTTCAAGAATGTCGAAGTTTAAAATATCGGCCATTTGGCTTAATTCTGACTACAGATTCTTATTCAGAAGTCATGAGGAATCCCAGATATAGATTTTGAAGGTAATAAAAGGCATAATTTCCATAGAGAAGCGATAATTATCCAAGTCTTTTTTAAAATAGAAAAACCAAATAAGGAAAAAAAAAAATGTTGTTACTTTGGATTAGCTTTATTTAACATTTTTTTATTCCTACTGACCACACGAACGTGTGGTTAAAATCTTTCGGGTTCCTCGGGCCCGCAGTGTATAGACATAATCTGGTGGTAATCAAGTCAACAATTACAGTAGTCTGGAATCGATATTGATTCCCAATTACCAGTAATTGTAATATTTGTATAGATAATTACTGATTCCTTAACATGTAATGGTAATCAGCATTTCATTTGATTACATTACAAGTAATCTGACAACCAGTAGTGGATTACAAAAGTAAAATCAAGTGATCGTGAATCAGGAATCGATTACGAAATGCCCATCTCTTCCAGCAGTAAGAAAGTTTTCGTGTAGTAGTAGTCCTTGTCATTAAGTCTCCTCTCAGCAAACACTTGTAAATACCCTCATGACAGTTGTATTAAACCAATTTGCAGAAATTAACAAATATTTATTTTAGGAAGCAGTAAAAGAAACCAAGGGACTACATCTAGATCTAGTCAAATTACTGGACCCGGCCAATATTTGGTGGTATATAATCTTACGTAATCGTGTCATCACGCTAAGACTCTCTTTAATCTTGTTTTTACCTTGAGCTTTGTCTGTTCTATAGCATCGAGTAAAATAAGAATGATGTAGTAGTTATGTGTTCAGTGGGTTACCAGGTACTCCAGCACCATGTTCCACCCGATCACGAAGGCGATGAACTCGCCGACCGCCACGTACGAGTACGTGTACGCCGACCCCGTCGTGTTGGGCACTCGCACGCCGAACTCGGCGTAGCATCCGCCTGCGCAAAATAACACGCGTAGCGGTTTAACCATGATGTCTTTAAACTACCATCATTTTATTTTGTTATGGCCATGAGACTGTAATGAGGAGAGTAAACACTGGGGAAGGAGGAGGTTGCAAACTGTAACTCCGCGATATGTAAGCTCCCTGCGTGCTCACTCTTTAAATTCGGATTTCGAATGTACGAACTTTCGTGATTAGGTATACTCGTAGCCTCATGCTGGAGATGCTTCACTACATGTCATTTTTTTAATTCGATGTGATATTATTAACCGGCGAGCCCAAATTGCCAAGACAAAGCATATTTAATGCGCATATTTTTAATAAAAAAAAAGGTGTACTAATCTTTTCCCCCTAAATTCTAAAAAGGCCCGCATGCCCCAAACACTATTTGTCGAACTTCCGTCATTTTTCGGTTAAACCTTTGGTTTTATTCAACACCTAAATCTTATATTTTTTTTTGTCTCGCCTTTTTATTCTTGATGCAAATAATTCTGTACAAATCAATTCGTTTAATTAAGTTTCTTGTCATTTGAACCTGTTTTACTTTAGTACTGTAATAAATATGTTAATCTTCCGTTCGGTTTATAATTTAAAATTTAACGTTTGACGCTGACGTCGTTAGTGACCAGAAGTGTGTCAATCTTTTGGATTGTTGCGCATCAAATGTTTAGGGGTAGCGGGTTCGCTAGAAGTAACCAAGGTACGATATAAAAACGGCCTGGCAGCAGAATGTTAAACTCAACATCACCCAAGGCTAGACACAAAACTTACCCGGACAATCCGGCAGGAACGGGATACGTAATATGTAGTATATTGTGCATCAAGGGAAGTAAGAAGGGGATAATAGACTAACGAGAGTTTTTAATGACTCGAGTTTGTTATCCCCTTACGGCCCGTGATACACACAATGTTTTTCATCACATTTGCAAATATATAAAATAAACTTACATTATTAAGGAAAACAACAATTAAAAAAATGAATGGCACTCAACTCGCTAAAAGAGATTGTCGACAACTGAACTTTTTTCAATGTTGTGTTCGACGGATAATGCTATATAAGAACTGCCATTCGTTTTCAAAGGTGACCATAAGGAAGGAAGGAGGCCATATTGCCAGATTGTACCGATTTTCAGTATAAAATTTAATAAAAATAATTGCAAATGTCTCTGAAATAATCAAAGAGTGGAATTCTTCATAGCAAAAATCAAACTGTCAGAGGGATTGACCTAACTGTTTTATCGACTTATCGATGTTACGGAATAATATCGCATTAGGTATCCATAATCAACTATAATTGACCTCTTTGATAAGCAACTTGCATCTCTACATTAAAGTAAATCATGTCAGCGTCACATATGTCATCTCACTTGAGTTTCATGAGTGATTTCCGTGCCGTGCTACTAAAATGGTTAATCCTAAATGAAAAACAATAAAAAAATGGATACAGAAAGATTCTTCTCTTAGTTTCAAAGAAGATTCTTCCACAATATATTGCTCTAAATGTGACGTTCATTTACATCAGCTAAAGAAACAGAATTGTGTTGAAAGTCATTTAGTGAGTAAAACTCATTCGTCACAATACTCAAAAAGTACGAGTTCAGACACATTCTATATAGATTTAATAATATTTTTAGTTTCGTGCTATATTCCATGGAAAAAGATTAACCATCCACAGTTTATAAAAAAAAAAACAAAAATATATTTGTTGTTCCTGTACATCAAAATCACTTCCGGATGAATCATTGCTGAGAAAAGTATACTTATATATAGTTTACCAACAAACAGTTCAAGACATACGCAAGAACCTGATAGGAAAATATATATGGATAACAGTCGACGAAACATTAATTAGGATGGGCAAAAGTGTCACTAATTTGATTGTAAGAGAACTAAAGAAAAATTCTTGTTGCAAATCTTACTTAATCGGAAGTATGTTAGAAATGTCCTTGTTTTGAGCACTGATAGTGCCGCGTACATGCTAAAGGCTGGTAAAATCTTAAAAGCTACATTTCCAAATCTACTACATGTTACATGTCTGGCACATGGATTACATAGAGTCTGCGAGCACATACGATCTCAATATAAAAGTGTTGATGCCTTAATATACAAGGTAAATCCATCCGTACCATTGCCTCCAAAACCTATTATAACTAGGTGGGGCACATGGCTTAATGCAGCTATATATTATGCAGAATATTTGGAACGTATTACTGAAGTAATTTCAAAATTAAATTCAAAAGAGTCGGCTGCATTAAGAGAAGCTAAAAGAGTACATAAGCACAATAATTTGAGAAATTGATCTGTTGTACATAAAATAAAGTTATGGCATTTTACGTGACGCAATAATCAAATTACAAACATCCTGTTTATCCTTATTAGACTTTCTTCTAATACTTGACCAGGTGAGAAGTATTCTAAATTGGTGTGGATCTCAGACAGTGCAAATAAAACTTGAAAAAGTACTAGATAGAATTCCGGACTACGACATGATACGCAAATATGCTGATTTTATAGAAAAAGGTGATTACAGCCAAAACACCGTTATCGAGTACTACAAATATGCTCCTGTTACTTCAACTGAGGTAGAACGCTCGTTTTCATCTTATAAATGGATCTACAATGAAAAAATGAGTAATTTGAAAGGTGACAATGTTGAAAAAATAATGACTATTTTCTTTTACTACAGAGAAGATGAAGAAAACATATTTAGTACAGATTTAGATTTCGACTTTGTTATTTTGAATGAAGATTAGTTACCTACTCTTAGCAATATTTGTTTTTAATTTTTATTTTCTGTTTTATTCTTTACTATTATACTAAAATACAGTGGCGGTCAGCTAATTAGGGACACCGTTAATTTGTTTGTATGTATATCCAAAAGCCTGATTTCATTACTTTAACTTTGTTTCGTTAAGTGACAAATATTTATCGATAAGTCGATAAAACAGTTAGGTCAATCCCTCTGACAGTTTGATTTTTGCTATGAAGAATTCCGCTCTTTGGAAATAATAGTAAAATATAAATATAATGCAGTTAAATGTACCATTTAAGTTTTATACAGGGTGGAAAGGGACGACGGCCCTTCCGGTAAATTCAAGATTATGCATGTTTAGTACTATATTTTTCTCCAAGAAACTATGCTAATATTTTTAGCCGTTTTCGAGTTACAGCTCGTTAAAGTTTTATACAAAAAACGTGTAGTTTCAACCCTAACAGCTGATAAGGTCAATCCTACCTTGACCTAACTTGTAAACATTAACTTTGTGATGTTATTGATGGATGACATTTAGTAGGTGCATTGCCAATATTTTTGTTTTGCAACCTATTTGTTTCATAGATTATTATTACAATGACAATAAGCACGTCACAATTATGTCACACTTTTAAACTAATGCTGCTGAGATTATCTTAATTTGTTACTGTTATACGCAAAGTGCAACTACAATACCTCTGAGACCTTGCGTCAATACAGACAGCGATATCTTCCACCGCATCCATCAGACCGTCGGCCTTTGACCGCGTTGCTAGCAATCGTCCCATAGTCCCCCGAACATCTCAAGACGATCAACGCGGAGGAGGTGTCGTGCGACTTGCTGCGGGGCTCGAAGAAAGAGTACTGCGTTATTTTGATCGCAATCCAAGAGCAAGTTCCAGGCGGGCGGGTCAGCACTTTGGATCAACTCATACGACAGTACTGTATAGAAAATACTAAAACGTGCCCGTCGTCGTCCGTATCACATACAGAGGGTTCAAGCGTTATTGCCCAGAGACTGCCCCATCCGGGAAGCATACTGCCGGTGGTTGTTAGACAAAATAGCTGGAGACCGTGACTTCGTTAGACGCATTATTTGGACGGATGAAAGGACAACGCACTTGGTACCAACAAGACGGAGCACCAGCTCATTTCGTGATAGAAGTGCGTGAGAAATTAAACACTGAGTTTGGGGACAGATGGATAGGGCGATTTGGGCCACACCGTTGGCCCCCAAGAAGTCCCGACCTCACGGCACTGGACATTTTTCTGTGGGGCACGATTAAAGACAAAGTGTACAGGACAGAATGTGATACTGCCGAGGAAATGAAAGAAAGATTCATTGCTGCCTTCGAACAACTGCGTCGAAAAAATCGTGAAGTAAATACATTATCAAAGGTGCATCGCCATACTCGGGCACGAGCTGCTGCCTGTATTATTAGATGCGGTGGAATATTTGAACCAGGGATCGTTACCGGTATTCTGAATACCGGTTTTAAATGAGGTATTACCGGTTATAATTGACTTTCACTATTTATACCGCTAAAGCTCTGATTAGTGGTATAATGAATACCGGTATTCAAGTTTATTATCGGTTTAGACAATTGACAACATACCCCTTTTTGATACTTTACCCCTAAAAACCATAACCTGTAATACCTGTCAGTGTCAATATTCTCGTTTATTTGTATATGTAAATGTTATCGGTGCTCTTACAAAAAACTTAGACTCGCCTTAGACAAGTCTGAAATTACAGTTTATTAAAGTCTAATTGACAACTCACTTATCAGGTACAATGAATAGCGGTATTGAATACAGGTATTTAATACTGTTAATAGTGAATACATAGCGATAAAAACAAAAGCGGAATGACAACAATACCTCTAATTCGAATATAGGTATTATTTTTTAGCGGTAATAATTTGACAATGTAAATACAGGTATTAAATAAAACCGGTTTTACAATCCCTGATTTGAACATCGGTTGTAGATCCCTAAGATAACAGGTATCCTTTTCTCCTTAGCCTTACAAATGTTTGAATGTAGTTAGGAACATAGGGTTGTCACCAATATTAAACATTTTAACTTTTTTGTTTTCTTTATAATAATTGTTTCTAACCATTGCACATCGAATGTACACCACTTATGTGATACTATATTTTCGGGAACAGCCCTCGTCCCTTTCCACCCTGTATACAGTAAAAATGGCTTGTAGCCATGTTTTCAATATAGGAATAAACCTTGGATGATTTTACACCCCTTTAGCCTGAAATGATGTACTAGTGGGTTCTAAATTTTAACACTAAACCCATTACTCCCTTGGGAGGTAAATAGGCTATATCTGATCTATAAGCCTGCGTGTTATAACCAGGGATCGTTACCGGTATTCGGAGTACCGGTTTAAAAGGAGGTATAACCGGCTATAATTGCATTTCACTATTTTTACCGCTAAAGCTCTGATTAGCTGTATAATCAATACCGGTATTCGAGTACATGATCGGTTTAGCCAACTGACAACAATACCTCTATTTGATACTTTACCCATCAAAAGCATTACCGGTAATACCTGTCAAAGTCAATATACTTGTTTATTTGTTTTTTTTTAAGTTTTTAAATTTATTATGTAAATCAAAATACACACAATCAATTTACTTATCCAGGTTCTAGTAGACACTAGTTAACCAGCCATGCACAATAATGTCATCGCGTGACGTACCCTGTTACACTTGGTATGCTTTAGTAATAATGTCAAATTGACGTCTTTTTTATCGGGTGCATTGAATAGCGGTATTGAATACTGTAAATAGTGTATACATAGCGATAAAAACAAAAGCGGAATGACAACAATACCTCTAATTCGAATATAGGTATTATTTTTTTAGCGGTAATTATTTGACAATTTAAATACAGGTATTGAATAAAACCGGTTTTGCAATCCCTGGTTATAGTGTATACATAGCGATAAAAACAAAAGCGGAATGACAACAATACCTCTACTTCGAATATAGGTATTATTTTTTTAGCGGTAATTATTTGACAATTTAAATACAGGTATTGAATAAAACCGGTTTTGCAATCCCTGGTTATAACACCCTTTTCGAGCATTTGTAATGAAAAAGTATTTAAACATAACCTAAGTATGTAAAAGAAAATCCTTCACTCCAAATTCAGGATTTTTCTTTCCAAGCCAGCCTGGGTATTGTAACGAGGTTGTTATAAACTCTTTTTTACGTTCCTGGCCACTTTTACATTTCGTTTAAATTCTATCCAAATTCAAAATAAAAATTTTCATAATCTATTTTTTGCGATCGATAAATTCATTTTCTAGAAAATTTCCATAAGCTTCAGACACGGTTCCCGTGTCTTGGTGACTCATTTTATTTCATTTAATTATTTATTTAGTAATAGTTCTATAAATCTTTTTATTACCTAAAGTATTAAGCACATAATATTTACGGAAAGCAATTGATTAAATACCAATTACAATACCTGAGCATGAGTCTACATTAACCCTCAGAAAAGGTTTTTAAAATGGCGCAATAAGACTTGACATTTTACAATTCCAAACTTGAACCGAAGATTTTTAAATGAAAAGTACAAACCCGAAAGAGTTAAAGCACTTAAAACGGTCGGAAAATAAAAGAGGTAAAAAGTGAGCGCGAGAAGGGAGCAGTCCCTACTACAAAGCAAGTCACAAAATCGACAATATTTTCTAGTTTTGTATGGAGTTTTGAAACAGATTTGTTAATTTTTCATTATCATGTTTTACAGTTGGATTGTGTCATTTGTACTAGCATCAACCCTACAAACGGTTCTTCATAAAGCGGCAATTTTGCTACACACTTTTTGTCGTTTGTTAGAAGCTTTAAGAAAAACAAAAATTACTAGCCCCAGATCACTTAGAATAACGTAGAGCCCAGTTACGAAAAATGTTTACCTGAAAAGATGCTTGCTACAGCGGCGATGATGAAGCTGATGACGACCCCCGGCCCGGCGAACTTCCGCGACACCATCCCGCTGACGAGGTACATGCCCGTGCCCACGCACGAGCCCACGCCCAGCGACGTCAGGTCGCGCGTCGTCAGGCATCGCTGCAACCACGCCCCTTTCTCAATACCCCATCGCTTTACTCTCGGTGTATGGTCTTAAAAAACCTTCGAAAATACGTTCATTGGATCATATTGAATGATACAGAAGGTCACACGCACATAATTAATTGTACACAAAACAAATTATAAAACGAGACCAAAATACTAAAATTAGCACGCAATGTTCGATGACTTTCTTTGTGTGGCAGAATGGGTAAAGGTCCCTTGCCCTTGCCCTTGCAAACGACAACAAATACAATGTTATAAGGGACAACTTTACTAAAGTAGATTATTACTTAAATATTTTCATTAGGACGGGACTGAGAGCAGGCGCGATAGGATTTAAACAATAAACCATTATATTGAGCAAATGGGAACATGAAACAGTCATTCTCCAAACAGACATACGAGTACGTCTTTGCGTTAAATAATACAAAACTATTGAATTTTGCATCTTTGATTTTTGTCATAGAAATTAATTTTGTTGAGGTGTACTTTTGTGTATGTGTAATCACGTTCTCGAAATCGGCTCAAAAGATTTCGATGTGCAGTATAGACGTTTAGGTGACGAAAATTTTAAAAATATATACTTATTATATGGAACAACAACAAGGATCAATTAAATAACTGTGTAGGTAGGTGGTTCATTACCACCCGCCCACTCACCCACCCCCCTCGCCCCTCGAGATCGACTCGCGTCGCGTCGAGACAACGCACACTGGAATGCCGCACGGGAATGAATGCGAACACACCCTTTTTTTTAACCGACATCAAAAAAGGAGATTATACGTTCCGTTGTATGTATTTTTTAAGTATGTTCACCGATGACTCCCTCATTCACTTGGCACCCCGCTTTAAATCAAACTTCCCGGTGTGTTCGTCTGTCGCCCCTTGTTGTGTTCTATTATTTCGTCCTCGTATTCAATACGCATAGTTTTGCTCGCAAATGGACTCTCCGTTCAATTTTCAGACATACTCACGGTAGGGCAGCATATCCGTAGTAACTTAGGATGTGAACGCAACACGTACACGTCTCGTGCACGAGAATGTACTTCATATAAGGAGGCATTCCCGCACACTGTCGTCGCCTTTAGTCATGCCTGTTTGGCTTAATTATTGATTACAATTAGGTCTATTTTGGTATTAATCCCCTTGTTTGCTATAAAATTGATGGTTTATTATTTACATTCATTTTATTTTATCATTCCTTTGCACATAAATAGCAAGATTTACTGTTCAGTTATATGTAAAGTGTACGCTTACTAACTATTTAGTATGTGTTAAATTAAGGGTACACGGAAAAAACACGTTTAATCAACTAAAAAGAAATACCTACTTAAAATGTAGAGTTTACAACCTACTGTTACTTACAACTCAGTTACAGATATAAATCTTTACGTAGCATTTATTTTTTCACTTTTATAAATCCCGTAATTCTATACGTTTTTTTCGAGTAGGTACTACACAAAAAATACTGAGAAATTACATGATTCTTAACATTAATCGCGATAACTCAAAACATGACTAAGACATGCCTAGACGTGATCTTTCCGGGTACCCTTTTAATACTCTGAACTTATTTTCAATACTTTCAAATTAAATATCATTAATTTCCTGTTATTATCCTGTAACTGTAACGAGCGATACAAGCCTGACAAGACGTTAGTTATACGTGAACTAAGATGTTACTTGAATGACTAAAGAACTTGCTGCTGTTACTATCAGCTTTGGTTGATATAACTAATATCATGACTGGAAATCTCTAATGGTTGGCTCAATTTTTTTTAGTGTATAGGCATAGAGATTAGAAGCGATTCATTACAGACACAAATATCAAGACAGAAAAAGCTGAGCAGAACTAAAACATAAACAAAACAATATTACGTGCCCTGTGAATCTCGGGTATGTGGTAATGATGGTTTCAGCAATCTACGTCGCAGAACTGACATTGAATTTAGGTAAACGTCAATGCAACGGGCTTTGGCTAGATGGGCTAGATCATTCGGGCGGACATTTGCTACTGTCCAATCAAGGCAGAAGAACGTGAGACGAAGGGTCCGTGTATTGTGTTTGATAGCATTTAGACAACGCTGCAAAGACGGCTTTTGGATATGTCTATAAATAATTTTATGTAAGATAACCATATCAAGATACATACGCCTCTGCTATAGACTATTGGCTATATATAGTTGAGTGAGTGAGTGATTGAAGTGGTTGTCAGCTCTTTTTGAAATACATTTGCCGCTAACTTTGAACTTGGATCACAAGAAATCAAGTAAATGGTCCTTGTACCCTCTCCAAGCGATCAATACGAGTAAGCAACTGATATATTGGTTTTCAAATCTGACAACAATATTCAAGATGTAAACAAAAAAGTGAATTTAAAAGACATTAAAATTGCATGCGTTTGAAATGGCGAATTCTTTTAATAAAGCCGAGCTCTCTTTAGATATTGCTTTCACTTATTTCAGAAACTATGTGGCTTCTAAAGTTACCTAAGTTGAGAATCTAATTGAACCCCTAGATCCTTGAAGGAGTCAACTTCCTAAAGAACAACACCGTCGAGCTTGTAATGAGTTCTTAAGGACAAGCGTTTTATTGTAAATCTTATATTAGCGTTAAGAATCATGTTAGTCACTAGGCACCAACAGTTAACATTGTTCAGGTCATTCTGTTAGTGGTGTGCGTCAACCACCGTGCTTATGACTTTATATATTTTGAGGCCATCCGCGTACATAAAACAATTACATGGTTTGACAGATTTTAATAAATCGTTTATAAACATAACGATAAGCAGTGGCCCAAGATGGGATCCCTGGGTAACTCCAGATGTACCTACATAGGGCTTACCTACATAACCATCTTTAACAATCCCTACATGTCGATTAAAAAGATATGATTTTAACCAAACCCAGACCTTACCCGTGACATTAAAGTTATCATAAAGCTTTTGTACTCGTAGGAAGATATTGTGGTCCACTTTATTAAATGCACTAGTAAAGTCTGTATGAATAGAGTAGACCTGATAGCCAATCATTTACCTATCGTAATAGTCGTAGTAGACTAGATGAAGTAAATCCATGCCGCAAGGGCGATATTTTTCCTTTTACATGCCAGGCCAACCTTTTACAGACAAAACATGGCACTTAAATGCTTTGGAAAATATGAAATTGAAACTGAAATTGTAGTTTCTTTAGGTTTGTTAATTGTTTGCAAAATAAATAAATTTCTTTCTTTCTTTAAATTAAGCTGCTACATTGTGATCCGCACTTTGATTGCGATGATTAAATGAGAGTACCTTGTAAGCAAAATTTCGTCACTTTTACGTCATCGGCATCAAAAGTTCGACGAACTTATGAAAAGAGAGAGTCGCAAAACGGCAGCTAAGCAACAGTTGAGTTACCGCGAGGCGCTGCTTGCCGGGCAGGGCGGCCCCGTGAGGGCCCGGCGGGCCTGGAGGGCCCGGCGGGGGCTCGCGGCCGCGCGGGTCGCGCGTGCGGATGAGCTTCGTGAAGATGGTGTGCCCGTCGCGCCGCATGGAGTCCCAGTCCACCTCGCGGAGACGCTGCATGGCGCTGTCAACAAAAACTTACTTAATCAAATTCCAATTACTGCCATCAAAGCTCAATCTTAAGCTCGAACGTGATGTTACAAAACAATCAATTATTAGTGTCTTGTTCCAGGAAACGGCAGAGCCTCTGCGGTTTTACTGACAGTTTTCACGTGTGGTGTGGTTCAGGCTGATAAGTATAATTTCGTTGCTAGCAGGTTAAGGTTATCGAAAATAATAAATTTACTGTCCGAGTAGATAGACGAACAAAAGATAAATGATTCATTCAGATTCTAAGTTTTAATGTATGTTTGTTTCAAAGTTACAGTTACCTAATAGAAAACAACTCTGTGTTGAGCCTGGACCCAAAGCCAACAAAGGTAAGAGTTATGTCATCAAATATCTCTTAAAATCTACTTCATTTCGTTCTATGGGCACCAAATCGAATTCCATTGCTGAACTGAGATGTAATTCACAACGTCTACATTCTTTTGCCATATTTTTACGAGTACATAAGTATTGCTGATCCACCGCGCTTTGCAACCAGTCCGATGGGTGCCCCTTGAAATATCGACAAACTATTTATCGAATTTCATTTCACCGAAAACGATTCATACATAGCATATTCAGTACTAATATTTTCTCTTGGATTAATTTGGCTTCATCGACTATTCATTACATATTAAAACGATTATATGAAGAAAAGTACAAGGATTTTTAATTACTTAAAAATATATTTCATCAACTATTCAAGTGATAGAACAACTAAATATCGCCGTTTATTTCGTCGACATATTGTTATAAAACCCTTTTATTTCATATACAGGGTGTTAGGTAATGAGTGGATAATCCTTGAACTACGGAAAGAGGGCACTTAGGACGTTATGAAAAAGCTAAAATAGGTCTAGTAAAAGTCACACGGTTTTCGAGATATTTGGACTTTTAATCGGATTTTTTGTCATTTTTCCTTATGTCCATGTTACGAAAAACCCTTAATTTCATGTATTAATTCATATTTTTTTCACTTTTTTCTTGCATGGTTAGAATCACTATGAACTAAGGAAGTTTTTTAAAAACTTTAGCTTTAGCTACATGCCAAGTTTTTATCATGACAACTTTTTGAGTAAACTCACTAAGTTACTTTTTCCATACTAAGAAATCCCCGCGTTTGTTTTTCACGTAGTATGGAAAAACAAACTTTGTGCGTTTACTCAAAAAGTTATCAAACTTCCTTAGTTCATAGTGATTTTAACCATGCAAGAAACAACGAAAAAAAATTGAATTAATACATGAACTTAGGGGTTTTTCATAACACGGACATAAGGAAAAAATACAAAAAATCCGATTAAAATGACCAATATCTCGAAAACCGTGCGTTTTTTACTAGACCTATTTTAGCTTTTTCATAACGTCCTAAGTGCCCTCTATCCGTAGTTCAAGGATTATCCACTCATTACCTAACACCCTGTATATAATTATAAATTATAAATATAAATATTACTGCTATAACATCCTTGCAAACATTAGGTATTAAAATTTTATGTTTAACAACTTTAGCCTTTATCCTATTGATATTATAAACGCGAAAGTTTGTAAGTACCGAGGTTTGTTACTCTTTCACGTAAAAACTACTGGGCCTCTATTCAGGTGCGTTAAAACGATATCGTGTTTGACACGTTTAAGAATCGTTTATGTCACAGTCGCCATTATTGTAAATGACATAAGAGTTATCAAAACATTGACAATACGGAAACAGGTCAAAAACGATATCGTTATAACGCAGTTGAATAGAGGCCCTGGACGGATTAGGGTGAAATTTGGAATACAAACAGCTGATACCTTGGAATAACACTTAAGGCATTGATTTATACGCGTACGAAGACGCAAGCGGAAACTATTAATACACATAAAATACATATAAGAATAATTCCGTGCATGGCGTGAATAAGTTGATAAGTCGAGATGAAAAGTTACTGAAATTTGTATTTAGGGGCCTTTCTCTGTAAGCTTGTAATCGGCTGTCCCGGTCAATTTTTACAAAAAGTGATTTAAATATTCAAATAGACATCACTTCTAATAAAACTTAAACCCCTAAACTCTACAGGCAAATTGTTCTTAAAGTCGTGACTATTATAAGTTTTTTTTTAGACGTGATAGAAGCCCTGAAATTACAGTCCCCTGGCTGTCCCCATCACTGTATTCCCACATAGAAATGAGATTTACGAAGAAACTAGTGAAGCTAAATACATTTGGCAAGTAATATAATACACTAAAATAATAAAATTGTATAATTTTCGTAAAACAAGGATTCTGATTACCTATATAATATATTAAGTAAACTTGTAAACTTTGTCCCCTGAATTTCTATACAGTCCCCTGTCAAAAAATCAAAGCCATAATAAAAGAAAACTATAAGGTTTACAAACGTTTCTTTGAGTGAAACGAAACGCAACTGTCGTGAAATTGGCGACCATGAAGAAATCGCCGGCGAGACGCCATTTTGTTTAGTGTCAGAGCGTCACTTGTGACGTGAACACGCGTTTGGACTGCTACCCGAAACAGTCCTCTGGTAAGTAATAATACTCATATTAATTGCTTTAATTATCTCTGTTATATACATAGTTTATTGGTTTGTTATGTAACTTATGTATGCCTAAAAAGATAGGTAGGTTCTTAAAAAACTAATTACATCCGTTTCGTAAACATTGCGGAATTTATCCGAAATACACAGTCCCCTGGCAACAGTCCCCTGCCTTAAAATGTAGCAGGGGACTGTTCTCCATAACAGGGGACTGTGAAATTTGTGTAATGGTTCTTATTTTTATACATTGTTTGTGTAAATTTATACCGTTAATCGGTTTTATTAACCCCCGACGCAAAAACGACGAGGTGTTATAAGTTTGACGTGTCTGTGTGTGTGTGTGTGTGTATATGTCTGTCTGTGGCATCGTAGCTCCCGAACGGATGAACCGATTTTGATTTTGTTTTTTTTTCTTTAAAAGGTGTATTAGTCGGAAGTGTTCTTAGCTATGTTTGATGAAAATAAATCCAAGATGGCCGCCCCCATAAAATGTCAGATTAATATATTTTGTCTCGTCTTTGGCTCGAGTACTTAGTATAACACAATACACTATATATGAGTCGGGGGTTTTTTAAATTTTCAATTTAATTAGTTATTAATGTAGAATCACCACAGTATTGTTTTGCATTGTTTTGTTCATAAACTAAAATTATTTTGCACAGGCTGATCGAACATAATGGCTCCCAAAAAGAAAAAGTTATCCCGTGAGGAGTTGATAGAGAAAAAGAGAGAAGCAGAGAAACAAAGATACCTAAAAAGAAAAAATGACCCTCAAAAAAGAGAAGAAATGAGAGAAAAAGAAAAGTTAAAATACCAAAAGAAAAAAGAAAAAGAAAAAGGGTTACGGAAATTAGTGAAGATTTAAATGAAGATCTCAGTTGAACTAAGTATTTGAAAGACTGTTTTCTAATAATTATACTAATAATAATAGTAATTATTTCAATGTATACTGCATAAAGCATTTACAGATTGATATTATAATAATAAGACTATTGATCTCAGTGAGTACAAAATGTTTCTAGTACTTAAGGCTAATTTTTGATATGGATGTTTGAAGAATGTTATGTTTTTAGTTGATATTTTCTAAAGAAACTTTTGTTGATTGTTAATACGCAAATATGCCATAAAAATAATAATAGATTGATTAATATAAATTGACTTTTTTCTAAGTAAAACAGTCCTCTACCTCACTACACAATCCCCTGACACGTTCAAAACAGTCCCCTGATGTCTCAAACAGTCCCCTGTCATGATTTTTTGGAAAATCGCTAATAACTCTGGAAATATGTATAGATTCAGTGGGCTTCCTTGCCTAAGTGAAATAATAGTTGATTTTCTTCTAAATAGAACTCTGGTTTATGCCAAATAATAATAATAATTGCCAGGACAGCATTTATATGGGTCCTGTGCAAGCTTACAGAGAAAGGCCCTTAGAACAAATTGCATATAGTTCAAATTACTTCATTCTTTTTCAACGAGTTATCAACGTATTCACGCCCGCCACGGAATTATTCACATTAATTTATTCACATACGTCCGCGAGCGTTTTGCATATAGTTCTTCACATAAATCATTGTAAGTAGTTGTGGAATGATAAAAATTGAAATGGTTTTCCAAGATGTAATATTTACAATATCCAAAAAACTACATGCATTACATCACGCGTCAATTACTTTCAAAATTCGATACAATAAGTTTATGGCTGACAAAGGGATCTCCAATAATAAATGAAAAGTTATCACTCTCAAAATTTGTGGTACTATTATAAAAACAAATTGTTATCGACTATGAAATAAAGGGGTTTTATAATAAATAATATGTCGAAGAAATAAAGCTTGTCCCAGAAAAAAGTGTCGCTTTTACTAACCAAGGTTGTTTGTCAGACTTCAATCAAATCAGTTTGAAAACTATTTTCCTAGTTAGCATATTGTCTATTATTTGAATTAAGATAAAAAAAACAGATGTTAGTACTTGTATTTTCAAAGATGTCGTCAGTTAAAAAAAAGTTTCATGAAAAAATTCTGTACAAATATGTTCAGTATCGCGGTATATCTGTGAAAAACATTGCATCGGAGCTTAAAACCTCAGTAAGAACCGATCAAATAGTTTTAAAACGGTTCAGAGAGGGTGGTAGCATACAACGAAAGCCTGGAAGTGGCCGTAAACCTGGGTTTGTCAATAAAAATATAGAGAGGAACATTGTGGCAGCGTTACAGAAGAAACCTACTCTTTCTGTACGGAACTTGGCCAAAAAATACAAAAAATCTAAATCTACGGTGCAAAGGGTGAAAAAGCATAATTCTATAAAGTCATTTAAACAAGTTAAAGTACCCAACAGAAGTGCGAAACAACAAACGGAGGCTAAATCCCGGTCCAGGAAGCTCTATTCGGAAATTACTAAGAAAAAATATTGTAATGTTATGGACGACGAGACCTACTGTAAACTTGACTTCAAGTCACTTCCAGGTCACCACTATTATTCAGCCACTGGTAGAAAAACTGTTGATGAAGAGTATAAGGTCATAAAAATGGACAAATTTGTTCTCGTGTGGCAGGCGATTTGTTCATGTGGCAAACGCAGTACACCGTATTTTGCCAAAGGAACCATTAATGGTGATTATACCTGAATGAATGCCTTAAAAACGATTTTTGCCATTCATTAGGAAGCACAGTAAACCTGTCCTCTTTTGGCCTGATTTGGCCACGTGTCACTACACGAAGCGGGCAATAGAGTGGTACGAAGCAAATAGTATCGATTTTGTTGAAAAACACCAAAATCCTCCCAATTGCAAGAAATATTGGGCTCGCATGAAGCAAAAGCTTTTAAAACACAAAAGTAATGCCACGTCAGTGGAAAACTTCAAACGGAAATGTAATGAAGCTTCCAAATTAATCACTGATGATGATGTACAAAAATTAATGGCACGGGTTAAAGCAAAATTAAGGAGTTTCTGGATGAACAAAACTTAAACCGATGTTTATAGGAATAAAATGTATTTTAAGAATATTCAAATACAACTGTGTTGTAAAATTTAATTAATTTTATTATTTGGTGGGGTTTTTTAACAAGTTAATATGCGACACCTTTTTCTGGGACAAGCTTTAAACAGCGATAACTATTTAGTTCTTCCGTCTTGTGGTTAGTTTATGAGATGTATTTTTTTAAGCACTGGACTTCCGGACTGCTTGCATCGCACGGAGGAGCAGCAATACTATCTCCCGAGAAAAGCATAACATTTGACTTCGTAGTGTTCAGAAGCAAGCCGTTACCGAAGAACCCCCTCTGCACTTGATCACGGGCTTCGTCAATTTACCTAGCAAGCTGCTCGCTATCGAAGGCTTAGGTAATAAGCGGGGCCCGTTTGCTACTTTTTACGTACCTACGGAACCCTAAAAAGGAACAAACAGTCAGACAGACCGACAGGAGCTGTCAAAGGCAGTCGGTAAAATACGCGTTTCCTACCATTGCAATGCATAATAACCAAGAGCCTTATTCTTTATATTGAGTTTTCCCCTATCGCATGTCGTGTAACTGATCTATGGAGGGATGACGTAGTCTCGGGCCCACGGACCTTAGTGAGGAGACAGTGAAGTGGGAGCCGTGGGCGAGTACGTGCGTGTTGACCCAGGCTACTGGTGATGTAGCGATCCATATACTTGTTCCCTCCCCACACAAGAGTGAGTACTACCTGCGGCGAAGAGTTAAATAGTTAGTGGAAAGCGTACTTTTGACTAAGCGGATTTTTCGTAAAAGAAAAGAGGGTACCTATCTAGATGGGTAATTTAGATTGTTACAACTCTAAATAACTACATTATGTGTAGACGTTGTAATTGAATAGATAACATTATTGATTTACGTACCCACCTTAATAGAAAAAACTCATCAATCATCATATACCACAAAGTAAACAAACACATACTAAAGATAGCTTGAGAACCGTGTATAAATTTATTAGTTACACTAATTTATGCCAGTAAATAGATTTTACTTTATCTAATCGCAGTGGTGTAGTGTAAGTACATCATTAGATTAACACTCAACTGCAGAAAAATAAATTCTAATTTCATCATAAGTATTTGTATGAGCCATCTTTATCCGGAACCTCGATTATCTTAATTACAGTTAGTTGCAAAACTGAGTGAGAGTGTGCTAATATTGACTCAGTTTTGCAACTAACTGTATGTGACTTGTAAAATGGTTTAGTTTTTATTGTGGTTTTTATACTTATCATAACTTACCCGTTCCTGTCGCGAATTTATTTATGATATCGATTTGTGATTTCGGGAGACAGACTAGCCCGAAATCAGTCTTGACAATGTTTTAGTGAAATATTTGTTCTAATGAGTTAAATGAAAATAAACGTGGATTAACAGTGGGGTAGCTTAAATGCCATGCTTTGCCTTGTAGTGTTCGTGTAACTGGTCTACATATATAGAAGGATGACGTAGTCTCGGGCTCACGGGTAGTGGGGAGACAGTCTCTTGAGAGCCGTGGGCGAGAACTGATGTGTTGACCCTGGCTACTAACGTAACGAGCCGTGTACTTGTTACCCCCCACACAAGAGTGAGTACTACAGTCCTAATCTGTAATTGTAACATTTGCACCTGACAGTAAGTGACAAAGCATGGTATAAGTTACCCCACGGTTATTCCATTTTACAAGTAAGGGGGTTAGAATAGTATAGGTGAAAAACTTAAGTAAAGGACCTGTTGTATGTTCTTGTGTACAAAAATTAATATGGAATTTATGTCAAATTTCAAATATAGAATGTCAAACGGTCTATACAGATGTGTTACTACAGGTGATTTACTTAAGTTTTTCACCTATAGGTACTGTTGTAGCATTGTCGCTGCTAGAATAGAATCGCTCGCTTCTTACCTTTTTCCTTCTTTGGTTGTCCGATCGTTTTAAGTATTTTAACTCCATGGCGTTTGTACTGGTCGATTAAGTGTTTACCCGTTCAAGTTTAAAAATTAAAAAAATCGAAGGTCTTAGCGTCGTCGACGTGGCGCATTAGATGACCGGATTTGGGCTAGATAAAGCATTATGTTTCTTCTCAGGGCATAAGCATAGCCCGTTTAGTAAAACTTTTTGTTTTTGTTGTGGATAAGACGTTTCAACGTTCCGTTCTGTTACCAACGTAGGTAGATATAAGTTTTTTCTCCCACATGCTCGGAAATGTTAACCTTACTGTTGTAAAATCAGCCCGCAAAGTTCCGAGTTCCAGGCCCAGGCAAAATTTAAAAAAAAAAAATATTATTTACCAGCGGCAGCGGCCGCGAAAATGTATATAAATTTCATAACGTACCCGGTTTTCTACTTTTTAAAACCAATTTTGGACTATGATATTTGGATTGGAGTTATCCAAACAGCCAAACACTCGTACTATTCAAAATTCTTCCATGTTTATTTACTTTTTAAATTTCATAGACTAAAAAGGTAAACGCCGTTTATCGCGTTTACAGCGTATTTACCAAAGTGTCAAATAGTTTTACTTTTTTTAAAACATTCTGCGTTTAGAATTTAAAAAATTAAGGCGGGAATCGGGAATACTTTTTTCTTAGGGAAGTTTAAGTACAGTACGTATTATTTTTGTTTCGCGAAAATACAAAAGTAAAATGAATTCCAGTGATGAAGATATGTTTATCGGCACACCACCAGAGTGTAAAGAAGAAGCAAAGTCGGTTAAGACCAAATTACTACCACCAAAGTCCGCAGAAAAATATTTAAAAACATTTGAAAATTTCATGGTATGGAGAGAGAAGAAAAAAACAACTTCAGTGTCTGAAAACGTCATGTTAGCTTACTTTAGCGAGCTAGCTAAGGACAAAAAACCGAGTACACTATGGGCGATATATTCAATGCTGAAAAATACAATAAAATTAAAATGTGACATTGATATAAAAAGTTACACCAATTTGGTAACATTTCTAAAAAGGCACTCAGCGGGCTACAAAAGCAAAAAATCAAAGATTTTGACTGATGCAAACATTACAATGTTTTTAAATGAAGCTCCAGATGATACTTTTCTAGTAACTAAGGTAAATATAAGCCGTGCCTTATGTGTCACCTTATGAATGATCATTTATCAATCAATACCTATGATTCAATGTTTTCTTAGGTTAAATGATTTCTTTGTATTTGTTGCAGGTTGCCCTTATTTTAGGTGTGAATGGTGCATGTCGAATGATCGAGTTAACAAATTTAACTATAAATGACGTTACATGCCTCGATGACATAATGTTAGTTAAATTACGTGACACCAAAACTAAAATAGACCGCACCTTCGTGATAGTTAAAGAATTCGTGCCTCTAGTAAAAAAATATCAGGCACTTCGTCCACCAACAGTAAAATCGGACAGATTTTTTATTAATTACAAAAATGGAAAGTGCACCAACCAGGTTATTGGGAGGCACAAAATGGCGAGAATACCCACTCAGATAGCTAATTATTTAAGTTTACCAAACAGCGAATGTTACACTGGCCATTGCTTTCGTAGATCGTCAGCTACTTTATTAGCTGACTCTGGGGCAAATTTAACAACTCTCAAGAGGCACGGGGGGTGGAAGTCGAGTGTCGTTGCCGAGAGCTATATTGAAGATTCTGTGCAGAATAAAAGGAAAATATCAGACCGTATAAATAAGACCATCAAGCTGCAATCTACTAACAACGAAGACCCACAGCCTTCTACGTCGAGACAACATTTAGTAAATGAACAATCCTTCTCCCAACAGATATCTGGTCCAGAAGCATTCATGCCTGACATAGAAACAAGTCCTGTGCAATCCCGTTCGAATCAACAGTTCAATGTAACTAATACGCCATCTACGTCCACTGAAAATATTCAACAAACAAACATTAACGTACCAGGAAAAACCATTACATTTAATTTTACAAACTGCCCTAACATGAGCAACATTTCTTTTAATTTTTAAGTAAACCTTTTTATTTAAGTACTTACTGCCATTTGCCTTCGTCATATTTTCACATCGTATTTGAGTTGATTTTTTTAATACATTTGAATACATATTATATCAAAACTGAAATTTTGTTTAATTTCCTCGCATTGTTAGAGAAAAGCACTATACAAGCCTCGACCAGGAAGGGCGGTTGCTGGACTCGTATATCTCTCCCTCTACTCGTCCCGCAACGGTCTACTTCCTGGTCTGTGCAGTAATGTACTATTTCCATACGATACGTTCATCGTTCTTGCCGGATTATCTGGTCCTGCTATCGCATAGTTTCTTATTGTGCTATTTTTAACTTTTAGCAAACCCGCTACCCCGTTCCGAAGAGGGTTATCTTAATTAAAAAACCAACCTCCAAAATGTCATGTACCATCAGTCGTTGTTAACTTACCAGTACATTCGATGTGAAGTGCCCCCGAGTCACCAATCGTGTACCAACTCGCCGCAAATCCATCGCGGTTTGCGCGCTCACCGCCATACGAGCTCACGACGTACGACCCCTAAGGGAAGTCGTACTCCCGCATCGAGCCGTATCCACAGCTACATCCTGGAGTTCTCGGTCCCGTCTGTCCGATCGTCGTGCCCACCGCCGCACAACGTGCTCACCATTTATTATTTTTACTTAATCTTATGAGCATGACTGTGGATAAGGTACCTCTTTTTTAGAACTCTGTTTAGTAGATTGTTTGTTATAGTGCTGTACGAATTTTCTGCTAAATTGTGTTTTCTGTGTACCTCGTCCGTTTCCACCCCTTAAATTCTAAAATGCCCCGCGCGCCCTCACGACTATTTGTCCAGTGGCTTTCATTCGGTTAAATCTCCCCTTTGATTTTTACTCCTAAATTTACGTATTTATTCTTCATTACAAGAGGTACTCACAAAAAAATCCCCGAGCTCATTTGATGTAAGGGCCGACTCACTATGGGAACCCGGCTATAAGCCTTTACGTGTACATTCTTTGTTTACTCATTTTTGTATTTTTATTTTTACCCCCTTACTTATGAACGTGGAATAAGCTTGGAATAGTTTATGCCATGCTTTGTCCTTATCTGTAATTGTGACATTTGCAACTGACAGAAAGTGACAAAGCATGGCATAAACTATTCCAAGCTTATTCCAGGTTTATAAGTAAGGGGGTTAATATGCAAAGAAGTGCGTGAGTCCCTTATAGCGGGTCACACCAAGTTGTCACACCAGTGTGATGACGACTAATTTATTTTTCTCGTAGCCACACTGTTTGGTGTGACCAATAGTAAGTTACCAAAACTTGAGACTTGTGGTCACACTACTAGTGCGGGAAAACATCTATAATAGAATTCGAAGGTAGCTTTAGGTTACGTTAGTTTTGCAGCAGGCCCGGAGGGCCAAAACACCCAGAAATAGGAGCTCCGTTGACACCGTCTAACTTCAAATCAATATTAGTGTCGACGGAGCTCCGCTGCTGCGGAACTTCTGTTTCTGGCGGGTTTGCTGCTGTATAACTAACATAACCTAAACCTACCTACATTATCATGGCCTAATGTTAAGTGGAAAATTGTAATTAAAATTATCATTGCCGTGAAGTGCTTCACAACACTCAATAAATGTAATATTCAGTAAAGTGCGATCTTGTTTATAATTTATTTTTTAAGTGTACCTCCCCTAAACGTAACGTGGTGTTTGTATATTTTTTCTCGTCAACCCCATAGTGTGTGGTGCGAAGAATATAATTACTCGTGCAGAGAAGAACGGAAACTCCATACTACAAAACGACACTTTAAATTATACTACTAGCGACACCGTGACTTGTAAAACAAACTAATAAATGGCGGGCTTTTCAAATGGCACCCGGAATGCCAAATCAAAATTGACAACTTTTAATTTTATATGAAGAAGCGAGTACAAAGCTGAAGGACAAGTCAGCAAAAATATTTAGCTTTATACCCACTTCTTCATAGAAGTTAGGTATGTAAATGGATGCGTACACGCACTTAAATGTAATGAATACTCCGAAAAAAAATACATAAAGAAATCATTTACTATTTACGTTTCAAATAGAACATTTTAAGATATATTAATGTTTTATTATAGTCGTACCGCAACCAAAAAAACACTGGTATAATTCAGTCTTTGGTTTATTCCAATACATCCTTTTAAGTATTATGTAAAATGTCGGCGAGTTCCAAATTTTGATGTTATTTCCTATGAACAGAGGCTGCGAATGTCGAATCCGCATACATAGGCGCAAGTTTCTACTTCGCAAAAAGGTCTTCTATAGATGAGAGGCTGGGTAATATAAGTTACTCTAAGTTTTAGAAACCAATGGAAGACATTGTTCATGACAGTAGCCTTTGCTTTCCATTTATTAACACAATTTCTTATAACGCTGAATTATTTATCTTTATGGCTCGGTTATCATATTACTCGATTTCGTTTTGATAACTAGCAAGAAAGTTCCATGCATGGCGTGAATAAGTTGTTAAGTCGAGATGAAAAGTTACTGAAATTTGTATTTAACACAAATTGCATATCTATACTTCAAATTACTTCATTCATCAACGAGTTATCGAGTTATTTCACGCCAGCGGCAGATTTATTTGTAAAACTACGTTTTTTTGAAGTTGAACTGACGTTACATAATGAATACAGATAAAAAAGCAAAGATAATATAGATATTAAGTGACTCTGTGGTAAAAGGTAATGTGTAACCAGTGTTACCACACACTATTTAATCATCACCCCTTTGTGTGCGATCTAATAGTATACGAAACAGCCTTCTCGTTTGGTTTTAAAATCAAAAAATACTAAAGAGAATAATCCATAATATAAAAAGAATCGCAAAATGTGTTGGTAAGCGCATAACTCAACAACGCCTGGACCAATTTTAACAAATCTTTTTTTTTAATGTTCGTTGAAGTCCGAGGATGGTTTTTACGGCGAGAAAAAATTGAATAGTTTAATTTCCGGGAAAGTCAAAAACTTGCAGCGGGCGAAGCCGCTAGTTATAAAATAAAAGTTAGCTAGCTAGTTAATAACTAAAAATCTAGTGAAACTTAAATGAAAGAGCATAATTATAACGAATTTTAAAGGAAAACTATCTCAACTAAGTATACATCATTGGTTCTTGAGATACAGGCGATTAAAGTGTTTATACTAAAATCATCTAAGACGGCACCAATTGACTTTAAATAGAAAATTAGTTATAACTTGTTGGTTTTTATGTTTGTAGCACTTAACAGCTTCAGAACCCTACACTCAGCATGGTCCGACATGCTCTTGCCCGGTTTTTATTAATTGTTAATTCGCGTGTATATAAATAACCTGTTTGTCTTCTTTAGCCTAATATTCAATACATTTAAACTTTTGTCCACTTATTATTTCAAATTCTACATTTGACGCTAACGCCGTTAGTGTTCAGAAGTACAGCAATTGTATATTACATTTATAGGATTGTTGCGCTTCAAATGGCGTTCGAATTAAGTATTTGTTTTATTTATTAAATGATTATTAATGTAGTAATTCTTTTTTTTAGTGTTTTGAAGGGGTAGATTGGTCTTAGTCGACCAATAACCTCCAGTTCCGATTCTGTGCTACTAGTTTTTAATTTTATGTTACAGTTTGTCCAACAAGTCTGTGATACTTGGACTTTTCGGAACACTCTCCGACGGTGAAGACGGACGTCGTGACCGGGCTGTTGTCTGACACAACAAAGATACGCGCTGGATTCTTCGGTTTGAAATAGTATTAAAAATTGAATTATTAAATCTTGTAAAACAGCCGTTTTGCGTAGGTACTTTTGATGGTATCAGAGTTTTTCGTCCGATTCGTTTTACGTTCAAATCTTATTTCATCTCATTTTGTATTCGTCACTCATTCTTTACTAGTCTTGTTCCCTATCTGTCCCTATCTTTTTAAGTCCAACTCAGTAGCTTGTCTCATTTTTAATAAGTTTTATTCGTTTTTCGTCACGGTCTTCCTAGGGCCATGTTTTTGTTTGTCTCTCTCGTTTTCAGTATCATCCCACTTTGTCTTTAGTCTACTACTACTACTAAACAATTTGAAATTATGGATTTTACGGCTTTTCATTATTTTTGAATTTGCCTATTTATGAAGCAAAGTTTCCTAGTGCAGTCAGGGGGACATGTGGACATATACATGGTGGAATAAAATGCGGAAGTGTGAAGACTTTATACTTCAGATGGGTGCCCCTTGAAATCTCGACAAACTTTTCATAGAATTTAATTTCATCGAAAACGATTCATAGAATATTTAGTATAAATATTATCTCTTGTAGTATTATGGCTTTATAGACTATTCATTGTATATGAAAAAAAATATTAGAACAACGATACAAGGATTTTTAAATCCTTAATAATATATTTCATAAACTATATAAGAGACAGTCAAAAAAAAAATACATACAATTACTATTACTAAAAACTAGTTTGAATTGCACCACATTGATATGTAAACAGAAGTTTGTTATTCGACAGAGTACAAATAGGTGCGACGACGAGCGAGGCGAGGAGGAGCGTGATAGGTGAACTTCTACCTAACAGCGCGCGAAGCCGCGGTAGCGACCGGCGAGCGTTAGAACCGCTTGTTTTATTCTAAAATATGCCACACAAACACAATACTGACATAATTTTCAAACATTTACAATATGAAATAAAATATTAGATAATAAAGTATAAAATAAAGATCAGTGACATAAAATATCTAGTAAATAATGATTATACACATTAAAAATCGGTGTTTTAAAAATATATCATTTAATTGTTTGATGTAAAGAATATTCGATCAAATGAAAATAAGCGAAACGTTTACTTTGAACTAAAATTCGAATAAAAGTTCGTCGATATTTCAAGGGTAAACCACATAGCTAATTTTACTCAAATCACACATTGTAACGCCGTTTACCGCTACTCGACACCAGATGGCGTTTCTAAGAAATATAATCCGCGCGGTATCAAACATATTTTGTTCCTTTCACTAGATGGCGTTGCCTGTAGATTAACTCGCAATCGTTTGGTCAACCCAGAATGTTAAAATACCAGCCACCGACATTGCACTGTATCGAATTCATAGGGAGGGACTAGGTACCACTGCTCGCTAAACGCTTTCACCCTGAGACGTTTTAGTGTCAGTACCTAGAATAAGAAGTCCATAGTAGTTTAGAGTACTTCCGCCCTTGTTGAGTAGGTAGGGTATCTCTCTATCCCAGTTGTAACAGTTGTATCGCTCACTCTGTCTTAATATTGTCCTAGGGACTTCCGAACGATAATAATTTATTGATAAATTGTACTTTCTTATGAAAGTTAATTATGTATACATAAATCTGACATAACATATAATATCAACATGCAATTCCATACACCGTATTTCAAAACTTAAAAGTGGCATAAGCATAACGTTAAAAATAAATAATGATCTACCTAAAATATTTCTAAGTTTCAGTCTTTTCCATGCAGTTTTCGAAAACCAAGTAGGTATTATATTAGAGAATACTATTAATACTATTATGCTACACTGTGTCTTACAATTTACCTAAATATGCCTTTGTTGCAAGGCACTCTTCGTTTAAGTTTATTTTGTATGAAAATCGATTGAATTTCATCAATGGGTCAATCAGCATTTTTGGTAATATATATTTAATCCGATAAATGTTAGGTACCTATCTACTATGACACTTTATAAGTAAATGAAACAGTTATCTATAAATTTAATATCGGAAGGAAGTCCCTAGTGAATTGACGTTTTTGCCACAAAAGCTTCTATGTCTGGTCTTAGTACAACGAATTGTTTGAAGCACCCCCTGCTTTCGTTCGTCACCCCGCCTGCTCCTGCCGAGCTGCATTATTTTATTTTTCGAACTTAGTATAAGTGCATTCATAGAACTTTAACGGCATTTTAAGTTAAAATAGGTTTGTGAATAAGGGGGATAACAAGAGGGGGTATGGTTTCAGCGCCATCTCAATTTTTAAATTTGACACGACACATTGACATTTCACTTGGCTTTTTTGTCACTTAATTTGATGTTTTGTGGTATTTATTGATTCATTTTTTAAGACTAACGAAGTATATAAAATAACTAGCGACCCGCCCTCGCTTCGCTCCGGATTAAAGTATTATACATATAAACCTTCCCCTTCAATCACTCTATCTATTTAAAAAAACCGCATCAAAATCCGTTGCGTAGATTTAAAGATTAAGCGTACATAGGGATATAGGGACAGAAAAAGCGACTTCGTTTTATACTGTGTAGTGATAAAATAATATATAATAATAATATGAAATAATGTAAACTTCTCAATTTTATAATAAAAATTACAGAATTTATTTTGGTAATAATTATTTTTTGCGTTGTAGTAACACTCAAACATTTATGTTTAGTCTTTGGCCTAATCGTTACGTTTCTAGTGTGGTTCAATTGCGTTTCTATTTATATTAAGGTATTGTTCTTTTTATAAGACAGTTTAATGGCTTATTTGTTCACAGTAGAAACTATATGGGAATAGTATATCTTTATCGAATCTTAAAAGATTCTTGAAATATGCATATTAGTATAATTGAACCCAGGGTTGGAATACAGTCGGAATGATCGCGCTAGTTGTCTTGAATCACTTCACGAAACGTATGCCAAGGTTTCGGATGCACTCGCTTTGGGCTTCCTGAGGAATGCATCCAGATACTATAATCAACATAGAATCGAAATTCAGTTTCATACAGGCGATATTGTTTGGAGGAGAAGTTTTGCTCGCTCCGGTCAAGATAAGTTTCGTGGAGGCAAATTCGTGCCACGTTTTATTAAATGTAGAAATCAACGTGTGTCCTCCCCTCAGGTTCTAGAGTTGCCTGACGTGGACTCTTCTCACGTTAGTACCTATCATGTCAAAGATGTGTTTTAACCTTTTCAACGCTTAACATCAAATACAAATACGTCACTCGCACGCCAAACATGTATTAAAAGTTATGCAAAATTTAACTTAATCAGTACGAAATAAAGTCTCTTTTAAACTGTACCTGTGACCAATTTAAATGTCGGTGGCATTGTAGGCACGACAGCTCACGACTACTTTAGGCGTCGTTGGCGTTTAAAAGGTTAAAGTTGTTCTAAGTTTGTTGTTGTTTTGATTTTTCTTAGTCACTGGATCTTTGTGCAGTGAACCTGTTAACGGCATAGATATAGGCGTGTACTGTATTGTCAAAAAAGGCAAGGTCACCACCGTGTACCGTGGTTGGTAATCTTTTGGTATTTAACTTTTAATAACTCATAGGGCACGTGACGTATTTGGTAGTGCGTGTTACATATTATTTGATCGCGCGTGTTACACCTGTTAAGGGTGTCAGTATTGTTGACCAATTATGGCACAACTTACGATAAGGTTTCATGATAGGATGGTCTCCATCATAGTATGTACCGGCTAAGGGTTGATAAACTTTTTCTTTTGTGTTTCTAGGCGATCTTTAAGTCTGGATATCTTTCTGCTATCCATTATGTTGTATTTGTTCCATAATTATTCATATAATAAGCATTGTGGGTAATATTATATTCAAAGTATGCATAGGCCAGGAGGTTGGTCTACTTCTTTTTATTTTTCTAGACGATCTCTAGGTTTGTCTACTATTGTTTGGTTCCATTCCATTATCTCTATCCCATATTTTTTTTGGTAAAACTTGATATATGCTATGTCAGACGTAATTATTTAGGCAGCGTTGGTCTTCTCGATCCACCTTTTGAAGGTGGCCCGGAACTGGTTTCATCTTTTGAAGGTGGGATACCGTCAAAAGACGGAACTTGTTCCGGGCGGTGGACCCGTCCGGGTTAATTTCTACGCTGTGCGTTCATTTCTTTCGCTGTCCTTTTTCATTTCTACGCTGTGCATTAATTTTTATCCCTGTGCGTTCATTTCTTTCGCTGTGCGTTTTAATTCTACGCTGTGCGTTCATTTCTTTCGCTCTGCGTTTTAATTATACGCTGTGAGTTCATTTAATTTAATGTTTTTATTTATTCGCTGTGCGTTTATTTCTTTCGCTGTGTGTTTTAATTCTAAGCTGTGCGTTTTAATTCTACTCTATGCGTTCATTTCTTTTGCTGTGTGTTTTTATTTCTACGCTGTGCGTTCATTTCTTTCGCTGTGCGTTTTTTGTTTCTACGCTGTGCGTTCATAGCTTTGGCTGTGTGTTTTTATCTTTCGCTATGCGTTTATATCTTTGCTGTGCGTATGTGTTTCTCGGTGTACACTTACGTTTCTCATCGTTTCGACATACAGATGTCGGCTTTGTCTTCCCATAGCATTTATGGTTGGCCAGTGGAAACTTTCACTAGGGATGTCGAAATAGTCGACATCCCATTAGGGTTGACACCTTGGTTTGTCTTCAAGGATTGCCAATTATTTGTAGGGTTAGTACCTTTCATTTTCTTTAGGGTTACCTTAATGTTTTTTTCTTTTTTCTCTAGAAAGGAGATGACTGCAGCATGGTCGCTGCGAAAAAATTGCTCCCTTCTCGCTCTTTTTACTTCGTTTGTTCGATCTATTTAAGTATTTTAACTCCATGGCGTTTGTACTGGTCAATAAAAAAAAACCCGTTCAAGTTTAGAATTTTAAAATGTCAAAGCTCTTAGCGCTGTCGTCATGGCGCATTAGATGACCGGATTTGAGCTACATAGTAGCATTTATTTCTTCTCAGGGCATAAGCATAGCCCGTTTAATAAAGTTCTTGGTTTTTGCTGTCGATACGACAATTCAACGTTCCGTTCTGTTTCCAACGTATAAGTTTTTTCCATACGATACGTTATTCGTTCTTGCCGGATTATCTGGGTTAGTTTTGTGTTTTTCCTCGAGTCCCACTGCTTTTAAGGCCCTACTATCGCATAATTTCTTGTCGTGCCGTTTTTAACTTTTAGAAAACCTGCTATCCTCTTCTGAAGAGGGTTACCTTAATTAAAAAACCAACCACCAGTATGTCATATACCATCAGTCGCGTTGACTGTCTACTGTTGGTTCTTAATTGGCTGTTCGGCAATACATTGTGGTCGCCGTCATACGTATCCTCTGTTTAATGGCTGAAGAACTCCGCATTAAGCCGCGATAGTTTTTCTTTGAAGCAAGTCGCTAAGATAGATCGTTAATAAGTAGAACTTACGAAAAGTATTTACTAAAAATATAAATACAGAGAGCGCTGAAGCCACCGTTTTTGTATATTTTTTGTCGAATTATAGCTAATATTAAACTTTCATACATACTTAACCAAGCCGGTGCAGAACCTTCCGGCCGCCAGGTTCGATCGCGTAGTTCGATTAAACGAACCACGAGGTATTTCAGGTCCTTATGGTTCAATTGAAAAGTCGAACTGTGCAGAGTTTGCTATTTTAAGTACACATGGTTCGATTAATCGAACGACGAGGATTTATAGAACTTTATTGTTCGATTGAAAAGTCCAACTGTACGGAGTTTGATAGTTTAGGTGCACTTAGGTCCTTAGTAAAAATGACAAAGTGCTCTCGCTCACATAACCATTCAGACCACCAGGATCCTGGTGAATTCGGGAGTTCATCATAATCCTCTTTTGGTAAAAGTATGTAAAGTTGCATACACATTACGGTGGATACTTGTTATTTAATAAAAGTTAAACGATAACACGTAGGTAGGTTTAGGTTCGATTATTTACCCAGAAATATGGTTTTAAATTAGACAGTGTCGACGGAGTTCCTATTTAAGGGTGGTTTGGCTTTCCGGACCTGCTGCAAAATCAACATAACCTAAACCTACCTATAGAATATATATTTTTGGCGAATGTTCATACTGATTATTGAAAGACGACTTTTTCATTTACCCATCGAACTACAAGGAGTTACAGATCGTCGTAGTTCGTCTGATTGAAAAGTAAGGACTTTAAATTCCCCGTCCAACCCACCTTCACACTGAGCCTTCACACCAGTGTTAAGGCTGGGAAATTACTTTCCCTACTGGCCTATATTACTTAACCCTTTTTGCCACCTTTTAAGAAATAGAAATAGAAATAGAAAATATTTGACCACTAAAGTGGTCATGAGCTGTCGTTCCTACAACGCTACCGACCATTATATAGGTCACAAGTACAGTTTAAAAGAGACGTTAATTCGTATGGATTAAGTTAAATTTTGCATTTGATTTGTATTTGACGTAAGGCGTTCAAAAGGTTAAAATAATCAGTGTTACGGTTGATCATACATATGAGTAGGTAAAGTGTTAACGTTGGGTACCCGGCAACGGTTTAGTAGCGAGATGCCTACTATCGGCCTTACTAGACTTTATGATTTTTACTTGTGAAATGAAGCGATTACGTGTTTGGAGGTTTTACAAAATAGGCGTTATGCTACAAATTGTGATAAAACGTAAAAAGACTAGGCCGATAGTAGGCATGTCGCTACTAACAAACTTTTTAGGGTTCCGTAGCCAAATGGCAAAAAACGGAACCCTTATAGATTCGTCATGTCTGTCTGTCTGTCCGTCCGTATGTCACAGTCAATTTTTCGGAAACTATAAGAACTACACTGTTGAAACTTGGTAAGTAGATGTATTCTGTGAACCGCATTAAGATTTTCACACAAAAATAGAAAAAAAAAACATAAATTTTGGGGGTTCCCCATACTTAGAACTGATTTTTTTTTTCATCAAACCCATACGTGTGGGGTATCTATGGATAGGTCTTCAAAAATGATATTGAGGTTACGAACATCATTTTTTTCTAAACTGAACAGTTTGCGCGAGAGACACTTCCAAAGTGTTGAAATGTGTATCCCCCCCCTGTAAGTTCTAAAATAAGAGAATGGTAGAACTAAAAAAAATATATGATGTACATTACCATACAAACTTCCACCTAAAATTGGTTTGAACGAGATCTAGTAAGTAGTTTTTTTTTAATACGTCATAAAAACATTGATCAAAGCTACAACGAACTTTTATATTATGTTACTTGCTGCTACGGAACCGTTCATGGGCGAGTCCGACTCGCACTTGGCCGCTTTTTACCTTGGTACCATCCGAGAGTACCATTGATGGTACTGTGATTTATTTTTGCCATAGTACCATTGATGGCACCACAGAATATTTTTTTTACCGTTGTACCATTAATAGTACTATGGCAAAATAAGTTTACTCTAGTACCATTGGAGTAGGGAGATCGAGTGATGGCACTTTTGATAGCTGACAAAAGTGTTGTGAAACATTCCATTATACTATGGTAAAATTTCAGTCAAGTGCGAGAAGTATATTTTTTTTTAAGTTTATTAAAGAAATAACGCATAAAAATAAAGGGCCATATTCCCTGACCAAATTAAGAATTTATTTTAAATCATTTGAAAATTAAAACTTAACATGTTTAAAAAATAAAACTAAGATACTAAAATGTATGGCGGCGTGACAAATTATAAGCCTAGCTTTAGACGCAGCAGTATCATCATCACTGTATGAATGGCATTAAGCCATGTCTCATCCAAGAAAACCACAGTGTGCCAATGTTTTATTTGTTTTACTTGGAGTAAAAAGTATACCTTGCCATCACAATATCGTACCTTTCCATTAATATTTTGAGTTTACTAGCCTTCGTGTATCAAATCCAATTTCTTTTAAAACTGTTTTTAAATAACTTTTTTGCCGATAAATCAAGCCGGCTTCTTTCAGGGATTCGACTAAATTCTTCCTCGTTGGATATTCTTTGCGTAAATAATAACTGTACACATGTCTTCGAAAACTATCAATCAATGCCTACGGATTTGATAGTTTTTTTCTTATTTGAAGTCTGAAGAACATTATCTTGCATGCCAGTGTCACCATATTTTTCTTTACTTATCCTGATGACAGTTCGCTTTCCAATATCCAATGCATCAGCTACACGATCAAGCACCTGTGTCAATGGTAACAATGGCCCGCTATTTTGAGCCACACGTTCAAAATAATGTTTAAAACAGTATTTTTCATAGGTTTGGGCATAGTGACGAGATCCTAATCAGAAGCGTAAACGGAGGGCGTGGGTTGAAATAAAGAAAAAGGGGAAGCGGAGCACGAAGTGAAGACAGGACACGAAGAGGGTCTGAAGAGCTGCAGCGGTAATGAGATCTGGTTCCTGTGTAAGTGGAGGGGGAGGACGGCAGGTATGTGGAAACAGAGATAGCGAGATCACTGTTAGTTTGTGAGTAATAAGCAGACAGGCCAACTCGCCTTAACAGTTAGGCCGACTTGCCTCAAAGGGTTAGGCTAACTCGTAGTAACAGCAGTTAGTTTACTTTTAATGTTTACTTCTTGAAGCTGTAGTAGGAATAACCGTGTATTTTAGATGTAGGGGTTTCTATGGCGACGATGGGAAATTTTCATAACAATTTGAATATGGAAAAGTTTTGTTGTATGCCAATATAGTTTGTAGAAAAATCTCTCGAAATAAACTTTATGGCTAAAAGAAGACGACATTGTCAGAAATTTTAAATATTGAGTCAAAATATACAATATGTGAAATAATTGATGACTGCAAGGAAATCAATGACGTTCAAGCCAGCCTACTTATAAACTTAATAGGCTCGGAAGTCTACAATATTTACATGACCTTCAAGTATATTGAGGACAAGAGCCGTGATGATTTAAAGACCTTAGTGGGGAAATTCAATGCGCATTTTGGAACAAAGCAGAATACCACAATGGGTCGTACTCTAAACACAAGATTTCGACGATTAGATTGATTGACGGCTCCATGTACTCCTTCCAAAGGTCCAGGACACCCATAGTCCCGTGCTTGGTAATGACATACTAAATTATAATAATAATTGTGAACAAATAATCATAAACCACGTTACTCAGAACTAGAACGCGAGTTTGCCAGCGGCGGTGACGTGAAAGTGTAGTGACTTGATTGTCATACGTTATTGTACCAGTCAGCGGTCCTTTGTTATCAATGTTATCATCACGCGAATTCTTTTATTGAGATATTTTTTGTTAATTATGATTAAAACGATGAAGGCTAGAGTGCGAGCCAATAAAAACAACCTCAATATGAAGCTAGTTACGAAATGCGTTTCGGTAAATTACAGCCCCAGCAGTACATCACTATTCCGGTACCTACAGCAAAGAAGTTTGATATCTTCCTTATCTTATTTAGGGAACTTCATGAGCGAGCAAACGTCAAAAGTGCCATCACTAAATGTCCCTACTTTTCGTTGCATAGGTACCAATGAGATACAATTATCTCAATACAGGATAATTTTGAAGAGCTGATTTGATTGACTTCACTAATAATAGTACTGATGCACATATATCATTAATTGCACACGGTATCCTATTATTTTATGAATACCTCGTTTATATATATCATTTTAATGGCTGTTATTTTTTATTTTTTTGTTGATATTTTTTATTTTTTTTTTAGATACATGCGTACAATTCAATTTATAAGATTAAAATTTTTAGCTATGGGCAATCCAAATAGTAATGACACTAATGACATATGTATTATTCAAAGAAAAGGTGGAAAAGTGCTTATCCATGCTGGTTTTCAGTACTATAGCTACCTACTATAGGCATCAGACGTATAAAAAAAGATAAATCTTCAATCTGGATGTGTTCATCGTTCAAAGAAGTTCCCGATAAGTGTCCTGGAAGTATCACAATTTTCGAGGTATGTACCTACCTATTTGTTTTTTTCTCTTTGGTCCTAGCTTGTACAGTCGAAGTCATAAATATCTTTACTATTTAGGACCTTGTCCCTTTAATCGCAGTGCCAATTTCATATGACGCTTTAAAAATTAGGTTAAATAGACAAGGTACTAAATTGTAAACATGTTTATGACTTCGACTGTACAAGCTAGGATCGAGAAAAAAAAAACAAATAGGTAGGTAGGTACATACCTCGAAAATTGTGATACTTCCAGGACACTTAAGTATTGAAGGCTCAGTGTGAAGGTGGGTTGAACGGGTAAAACTCCTCGTGGTTCGATTAATACAAAGTGATCAAAATATAAGGAATTACAAATCTTCCCAGTTCGATTGATCGAACCATGAGGGCCTAAAATACCTCGTGGTTCGATTGATCGAACTACGCATTCGGTCGGCCGGAGGGTTGCAGAAAACCATAAATGTTATCCTGTACCCTTACTATGAGTCATAGTTACCACACTCGCTAGAGATTCTAATGCTCTGTCCCTTTCGATCTACTACAATACTGTGAAGGACATAGCATTCGACTCGTTAGCGACTACGGTAATTGCAACTCATGGTAAGGGTTCTACTTTCATACTCGTATACTTATGCGTAGCAGTTATTTTAGAAATAACACCGATTGTCGCTTTGAAAATTCGTACCATATGCACACAGAAGCAAAACTTCTTTAGGTACCACTACCGGGTAAAACCATATCGCCTTTGAGATGTTAACATATTGTCAACGTTACAATAGCTCTTATTTACTTGAGAGTAATGGCGGTCGAGTTAAAACGATACGATTACAAGTCAAAGGCGCCCAGTAGAATAGAGGCCTAACTGGCCGATTAACTACCCATTATGTAGCGACCTCAGATTATTGAAACGAGGAGGATATGGTATGCGTGCGCGGCTCGTGATGCGTTGATATAGTAAAATTTGATGGTTTACTTCTCATGCTCGTAAAGTCCTTCTTTATGCTGGGCATAAAATCGCATGTTATGCACTAGTGCATAAAGTGTTGTCATCATCTAGACTAAGATAATGAAGCCCTACAGCCAGACAGACGAGGTGACTGCACTAAATAAACTTGTTATTTGAATACATTTTCTTCAATTTATTTGCCTTCAATGTTGCATCTAACACAAATGAAATTTTAAACTATTAAAAAACAAGCATTATTAACCAAAAACACAATATCAACGACTCACTGGGCAGTGTACTGTTCGACCTAAGTTAAAAGTTTCATGTACAAAATTATAAAAAAATAATATAGTTATATAATAATAATAATCACAGGACAATCTCAAATTGACCTAGTCCCAAACTAAGCTCTAGGCTTGTACTATGGGTACTAGACGACGATAAACATACTCATATTGAGAAATATATACTTAAATACATAGAAAACATCCAAGACTCGGGAACAAATACTCGTGCTCATCACACAAATATCTGCCCTTACCGGGATTTGAACCCAGGACCCCCCTAGCTTCGAAGGCAGGGTCACTCCCAACAAGGCTAGCGTGTCGTCGATATTATAATTATAATTATAGATTAAAAAGAAATACAGTGGCGGGAAAGAGGTTTTTGTCTCGTTTTGGACTATTAATTAGTTGTTTTCCTCGCAAAACTGGCAGTATTGCGTTCGACCTAAATTACAAGTTACATGTGAAGAATTAAAACAAATAAAAAAGCAGTGGCGGCAAGAGGTTGTTATCTCGTTTTGGACTATTAATTAGTTGTTGTTTTCGCAAAACTTGTTGTGTTACGGAATTTTGTTAAAATATTGTGAAGTGAAGAGAAAATAATTGGTCAAGCGCCGCCTCAGTCGCCCACCGATCGCTGTAAATACCTACACCAGCTCCGTTTAAATGGTAGAATGACTGTTTGTAGAGTGAAAGTGTCCGACAATCGAAATGCAATCGTTATAGTATAGGATCCGAGTATACAACGACTTTCACCGAAAGATTATTGTTAAACATATATTGCAAGTGGTTTGACAAAAAAATAACATTTCAGATTATGAGTATTTTTTTTAATTTCAATTTCACCGTTTCGGTTAATAGACAAATGACATACAAATCAAAAGTATGAAGCCTATAGTATATGCAAACGTAAGGTTGACTATTTTTTCCCGTCATAACTTTTGGGTAGGCAGGTGTAAACAAGTAGATCGATATTTAGTAATTTGCACTGGTCTGGTTAATGAATAAATTTAATGTAAATAAAAGTTACCTACACTTTTATTAGTTAAACATGTATGTCAGTCATGTATGTCATGTATGTACTTTAATATCAGATTACATATATACACACATTATATTTCATATAACATCAAATAAACAAAAAATATTCAAACTGATTTTTTTAGTCAACTCACTTGTAATATATTTTTAACATATTTAATTTTATATAAAATACTTTTCATCCATGAACCAGTTCGGTGAAGTGAAGGTCGTTTTATACTTGGATCTTTATAGACTATTAATCTAAAAAGAGGCATAACATACCACCAGTTTTTTTTATGTTATGGAGAAGGCACACATAGACATTTGAATTCTTAAGACTATAATCCTAAGACCTCAAATGCGTTGCCAATCCTGAGGACTAAGATGGAATGCCTCTATGCTAGTAATTAATTAATTTTTAAGCATTATTTCTATTTTTAAATGAATATTGATTTTTGTATGGACTTCCGACCTTAAGGATGTTGCCCTGATTTCTATACATTATCGATAAATGGCTTGTTCTACAGCATCAATAGAATAAAATATGTTAATAGCTTAAGTTTTATTTCATCACTATCACACGCATACAACCCAAGAAAAAAAATGTATTTTTTTCACGCTATAGGAAATATAATTTCCGTTATATCGAGTGACTTTGTATAAATTTACCTACACTGTAAGTACAGTCACTAGCAATAATTATATTATCCAACATGGGGCTCAAAGATATCTGATACGTCTTAGTTACTGGAGGCATAAGAGCGTGTCTGATATTTCTAAGCGCAATCACTGCATAATATAAAAAAGTCGCTTGCCGCTGTCTGTCCCTTAGATATTTAAAACTACGCAATGAATTAGATTTTTTTATAGATTGAGTGATTAAATAGGAAGGATTATATTATGTTTAATACTTTAACCCGGAGCGAAGCGAGGGTGGGTCACTAGTGTTGTATAATAAAATATTGCTTGTGACGTACAAATTGTAAATGACGTTGGTACGTCAATACTAAATAATTTCTAAATTAGGTTCAATTGTATTGCAGATCAATCCATTGATTAGATTTTATATCCAGGGTGGAAAGTTGAGATAGGCCAGTAAGGGCAGCTACTATTTAGATCCCTTGCTGCCACACGAGAATGCTCTTATGAGACCTTTATTGACTTTTTAAGTGATGACAATCGACATTCACTGATTCTTGATTAAATGTGCTGTCGGAGGAACTCTAAATACGATATTTTTTTTACGCAGATAAAGCTGGCCGTCATGGATAAAACAGGATAATAATAAAAAAATGTAGATACCTAATTTTAATATTGAAATTAAATCTATGACCATCTCAAGCCTAATTAGAATTTTCGTTTTACTCTGAAACGTTCTGTTTAGAGTGTTACTTAGTAAAAAAATTAGAATCAGGAGAAGTTAGAAGCCTATTTTGTGAATAATAAAAGCTTGTCGTCATCTTTGGAGAGGTACCCGATTAGATATCCGACGAGAGTATATAACCCCGACTAGGAAAACAACATGCGAAAGTTTCACTTTGTACTTAATTACCCTACGAACTATATGAAAAAGTTTTCTTTGATTTGTGGGTGTTCTAGTACTCTAGCCATAGTTGGTTTAAAGTGTTTTAATCCTTGATAGCAATGGGACCGATTGACATGAAAAAAAAACGACTCATAACTGACGATTTTCTCACTGACTGTACATTTTATCAATAATCTGTGAATGTCAATTGTCATCACTTAAAAGGTTAGTAAAGGTCTCCTTAGAGCATTCTCGCGTGGCAGCAAGGGATCTAGTGGCTGCCCTTTCTGCTCCATCTCAGCTTTCCACGCTGTATCTCTGTCTATCCGTCTGTATATCACATCGGTCATTTTATCTTCTTTCTTAGTAAACTGTGAGCACTTAATATTACATAAGTTTAATTTAACACAAATAAGAAGCCATATTAGATTTACAACCATTGTAGGTAAAATTAGTTTATGAATGCATTAATTTGAACGTCCTTACATTAGAAAATAGATTTAATCAAGATTAAAACGAAATAGGAAATGTTTTAAGCAATGCTGCCCACTCATAGTAGTAGCTATTTCGCCTCTATTTACGATTTTTTTTTAACATCGCTATCTTTTTTATGTCACTTTTTTGTGATTCTCGCAGATGTGACTCGTGGTCTGCCTAATCCGAAAAAAACATCGAAAAATCCTTCATATTCGATGTATTTTAATGGTTAGTCTTTAGATTTTAAATTGATTTATCTATTATATTATTCATTGTGTAATAAAATAATTTATTTTTGCCAGAAATCAACAGTTAAACAGTAAGGTTATTTTTATGTTGGGTGTAAATGCGTACTACATACCTAGTGGGGTTATTGCATCTGATGTGACGCTATTACCCCGAAATCAGTGATTGTAAACGTTTTTTTATGATTTATTTTTAAACGATATGGAAGTTATTAATTTAATTTTAAACTATTAGAATGACTGATTAGAAGTTTTAAAAAAGATTAAAAAAATATATATTTCAATTATTACTAATGGCTGTTTAGATCTTTTCAAAAAGTGATTTTATATAGTTTATTTAATAAAATATGCAATTATCGCAGCAGCAAAGTGTTAATATAAACCGCACCGCGACATTAGATCTCGAGTGACAAGAGAATAGGAACTTTATTCGTTTGTCTATGTTTTAAATCACAGAACAATATCGATATACTTAGAAGGAAAGATTGTATACGTACCTCGCGTGCTGTAACGACGATAAAAATATCGTCGTTGCTCGCCGCGATGCTCAGTCCGCTCTCGACCGCATTCCGCGTGTGACGTTAAAGTGTTAAAACAAAATGGCCCCTTGCTCTATAATAAACTGTTCAAACACCACCAAAAAACTCGGATCTGTAAATCAAGATATTTTTTCCTTTCATCGGTAAGTACTCTTTTACCCTAAAATGTATGTTAACTTATTATTTATGAAATAATTTATGTTGCTCAGTATAAATTTCATATAAACAGTAGCGGCGACTCTGTGTATAATGCTACTTTCCCACTGCGGCTTTAATTTGACGCGCCAGACTTGGCATGCATTTAAAACCAGCAACGAAAATAAAACAATCCAGACTGTCGAGCACTTGTCGAGACGCGTTCAAGGTTGATTTCTCATTTTCTATCGAAGGTAAATAATGTTAGACCCTGCGATTTTCAACGCCGATTTCTTAGTCGGTTAAAATCGATTTTGAAAACAGAAAGTGATAATAACCTACTATTATGTAGCCGTGCGATGATATAGTAGTCAAAAATTCCATACATTTTCACTTTTACTGGCCCATCAAAGTACCGGCGAATAGTTAATCAGTACAGCTTATCCGACTATAGATGGGTCTTACACAGATTTAGGTTAGCGTCTTTTTAATGGACACGACAAAACGTTTAACGATAACGTTTTTAAGACCCAATTTTCTGGCTAAGCCCATTCCCGCGTAAACGGCGTCGGGACTGCATTAGACATATCATATAAAAACAGAACTTATATGCACACAAGCTTTTAACTATTGACCACAGGAGAGACAACTTTTGTTTTCAAGTGTGTATGACTCAGATGTAGTTTTTATTTGACTTGTGTGTGTGTGTGCGTGTGTGTGTGTGTGTGTGTTTGTGTGCTCGAGTTATTTCGCCTGCTACTGTTTATAAGAAATCAAAAAATCAAAAAAATCAAAAAAATCAAAATTGTTTTATTTCACTCAAAAAAGTACAATTCATACAGTGGCTGGTGTCTCCTTTTAGGTTATTTAAAAAATAACCTGTGCTAGGAGGCACCGCTCTTCCATTATCACATTATTGTTTAAATAATTACTAAGCACCAAAATAAATCTATATGTATAATAAAAATGAATCGCTGAATGTGTTGCTAAGCGCAAATCTCGAGAGCAGCGGAACCGATTTCGCAAAATCTTTTTTTATTGTGTTTGGGACTGTCAGGAGAAGGTTTTTATGAAAGAAAAAAACTGAAAAATCCATGGGGAAAGTCAGAAATTTGCAGCGGGCCAAAGACTCTGGCGGGCCGCTAGTTGTTTTATAAATAATAACAGATATCCATAGTGGCGAGCAATGACGTTTTCTAATCGCAGTTGCGGCACGCGAGGTCCATACACTTTTTCCCTCTACCTCGATATAGTTCTGTGTGTTGGCTATTCCGACACGATTGGAAATGATTCTGTTAATTTTATGCACATCACTAAAAGGCTCGCGTGACGTCAAAGTACCTAAGCAAAATGTTACACGCTCGGTTCTCATAGGTATAAATTGACGAATTCTTTCCTTCTATCTCGATATAGTTCTGTGTTTTAAATAAGCATTCATCGCGTCGGAGGATCGAATTGCCGCCATTATAGTTAACATTTGTTGGTTTTTTGCTGATTATTACGAAAGTAGGATTGTAAAATGTTGTGTTTAAGTGTGTAGATAAAGTTGTGTAAGTATGCAACGATACCAACATAATTAGGCCTTAAAACTCGCAGACGCTCGTTTCATAAAACCACACTCGTATTTTAAAGCCTCTCATTACGCTTCAGTTGCATAAACTACTATTGTATTGTAGTGTTTATTAAGAAAAGAGCTATATTTACCTCTGCATTGTATGGGCGAGGGGTGGATCCGCCGCGTCTGTGACCTACATCGAGGGCAGCGACCACCTGTAAGAGAAACCGTCTCATAAGTAGGGAACGAGAATGGTATATTTTCAACACTGTTTCTCAAAAAGTGTTACTTTTCGTAATTTACATCGTACGGAAAGTTGGATATTTCGCACTAGTGCGTTTTACTTTTCAATTTTTTTTTATATAATTTTGTTTCAATTTCCAAGCCGTGCATCCAACCAAAGAGTTTATATGTTCAGCCACTTTTTGATTACGTCATTTAGCATTGAAACTATAGATAGTTAATATAATTTGAAATATTACAATTACATAAATACATACGTACATACATGTATCTAGGTAATATTAAAAAAAAAAACAGCTCATCAATTTGGCTGAATCTGAATTAGTATGACGAATGATCGGATAGTTGGGTATTAAGGTGGATTCACATTACACCATGCCGAAACCGGGCCCAGCCAAGCACGGCGTATTGTCGAATGATACACGCGCGGAACTGTCATTTTAACTCGTCTCGAGTCTTGTCCCTCGCTTGTAGCTCGGGCCAAGACACCTTGGGACACTCGGAAAATTACATACTTTCCGCACTTTCATCAAAATGTACTATTTATACAAAAAGCCTGCAAAAGAAGCTCGTTGTTTGTTAGATAACAATTTTGATCTCAATTAAATTACAAAAATTCTTTAAATGAACATAGTAGGTACCGTAAAACGGGGTGAATAGGTACTTAACCTAAAATGAAGCATAATGTTACTAATTATAAGATTGAAATAATTTTCAATAGAATGTAACTCATCTTATTTGTAACAAGTTTTACGGTACTTGAAACTTTGTTAATATTTTTACAACGATATCAACAGAAAAATAAGGTTGGTGCCTAACTCAATTGAACACGTACTTAAACCGAAAGAAATTGTAGATAATTTGAACAATTGAACGAACAAAGATCAAAATCACAGCTAAGTATGTTTAATTATTGATATATTGTAAAGTGAGTTAATTCGGTTTGATACGTTTGGAGGCCGCTGTCTCTTTACATAATAATATTACGCTATCAGCAAATAATTGCCAGCTCTGAAGCGCTCCTCGAGGACTTGACAACAAGCGCTGTGCGCCGCATCAGCCTGACGACAGAAAACTTTTGATTCATTACCATCATATTTTAATCGTAAACATGTCTGTTTTCGCTGTCCGTTATACATATCATCGGATTAAATAGTAGATTCTGTCACAAGGGAGCAATATGACATATTTACGGCAAGCGCGTATATTGAATCCTGAATGAAGCGTCCTAGAGATGGGCATTTCATAATCGATTCCTGATTATACGGTTACTTGATTTTACTTTTGTAATCCACTACTGGTTGTCAGATTACTTGTCATGTAGGTAATCAAATAAAACGGTGGTTACCATTACATATTAAGGAATCAGTAAAAAACTATACAAATATTATAATTACTAGTAATTGGGAATCATCATCGATTCCAAATTACTGGATTGTTGACTTAATTACCCCCAGGGCCCTGTTTTATAAAGATACAAATTACAAATTATAATAATAATAATAAAGACATTTATTTCAGGAAAAACCCATATAAAAAAATTAAATAAATAAAAAAATAAAAATAAAAAAAAAATATTTTCAGACAACTTAAGGTCCATAGAGTATTAGTAACAAACAAAGGTATCTTAAGAACTATATTAGTAGTGCTTCGAAGGAAATATTAAACAAAATAAAATAAAATAAAATATGGTTGTCACCGAGATGCAGGAACGGCGTGCAGCTTGTTGAACCTGCCTAGCACGGCGCTGTCCTGCGACAACCTGTAGGAGACTGTTGGAGCTTCCTCTCACTCTGCGTATCAGTGAGGCGACTTTATTGCGCATCAGCGCGTAAAAGTCGTCTGTGTGTGCGTCAGCAAACATGCCTGACGCACTGCAGTAACGAGGCAGCCCCACCATCATCCGGAACAAATTATTATACAATATCCGCAAGGTATTATAAGATTTTTGGGTGTAGTTAGTCCATAGACTGCTGGTGGTCTCTTACAGCCAAGGCCCTGCGTTCCCTTTCTATATCGCTATCATCTTTCAATTCTTCGTTTACGATATGACCTAGGTATTTAAACTGTGTGACTCTCCGTAAGGGTTTTCCATTGAGGTAGACTGGAGGAACAGAAGCCGGTGGTTTATTTCTGCCCTTAAATACCAGGAGCTCACTCTTTTTTGAGTTGTACTTCAGCCCATGCTCTTCGGCAAACGTCTCACAAATCGCCACCAGTTTACGCAAACCACCGATTGTGGGCCCCAGAAGCACCATGTCATCTGCATAACTTATATTGTTAAAACAGACACCATCTACGTGACATCCGACATAGGTGCTGCTGAGCTCCACAATCAGCTGGTTTACATAAATGTTAAAAAGTCTAGGAGAAGTTAAGCCCCCCTACCTTACCCCGTACTCTAGTCTATATTCTTCAGATAACGTATCGGCCCACTTAACATAATTCGTCTGATTTCGATACCAGTATGACAATATTTTGACTAGGTCGGCAGGGACCCCCGCCCTCTCCAGCTTTTCCCACAGTATATCGTACGACACCAGGTCGAAAGCCTTCGAAAGGTCCAGAAAACAAGCGTACACGGGCGTCTTCCTATCTAGATAGTAGGTATTTAACAGTGTGCTTTAAAGCCAGTATGGCACTCTCAGTGGACAGCCCCGCCCGAAAGCCAAACTGGGCGTCGTGCAGCCTGGTGTGCTCACTGAGACGGCGATCCAGCACACTGTCAAAAACTTTGGCGATCACCGTTGCTAGCGAGATAGGTCTATAATTGCTCTTGTCCGCTATATCTCCTGTCCTATTCTTCACAATCGGCACAACTATGGTTTGCATTAACTCTTGTGGTAGGTATGAATGTCCCAGACATAGACAGAACAGCAGAGTCAGAACTCGCGGGAGGTGTGCGCCTGCATGTTGCAGGTGCTCGATGCTGAGCCCATCGTGACCCGGTGACTTGCCTCTTTTCATGCGTTTAATAACATTCTTTACTTCTTTGCAAGTGAAAAAGAGACGAGCTCCCGGCCTCGCGGGCCCCGCACCGCTCAGCTGCCGCGCCTCTCCTAGCAGCGATGTCACTCTAAAATGATCTTTGAAAAGATTAGCTATTTCAGATGGCTCCGCTGTACCATTTATGCTGGTTGGTATACCTGACTTTTTATCTAGCTTCCTCGTACCCTTCCAAAATCTTGAAAATTGCTTCTCGGAGTGATAAGCAGCCAATTTGTCCATTTCAAACTGATCCTGATGCTTAACACACCATTTTAATTTAGATTTGAAAATTTTACGGTTTGTTTTCATATTTTCAAACACGGGTCCGCTTTCAGGTTTTCCATAAGCAATCCAAGTTTGAAATGTGCATCTAGACTGCGCGTGAGCGTCCTTCACACACCTGTTCCATCCCCTCACAATCCTAGCTTTATTGTTATTGCGAGTCACGGTTTTTTTGCTATTAAAGGCCCCCTCGCGCAGTATATCCACAATCTTTAAAAACAACTCATTGATCAGTAATTTGTGTGAGAGAACTTGACACGACTTATCTGCACAATGCGTAAACTCCGGTAAGAAATCAATGTATTTTAATTTATTATTACAGTACTCGGCGTAGGAATATATTTGTTCAGCATTCCGCTCCCCCCATAAAACATCGTTTTGCACCTTACCATTACATTCCGATTTAACATGAATAGCATTAATGTTACATTTAATCAACTGCAAGGGCAAATGATCCGACCAATAAGAGTCATAGACAACCCTGACATTATCTATTGTTTGACCCGCTGAATGTGTCACTATGCAATGGTCTAACCAGCGCTTGGAACCATGGACCTCACTTATAAAAGTAAATGTTCCGGATTGGATGCCAAGGTTATTCACGTCCTCACACACCAAGTCATGTTCCGAGCAAAACTCTAATAGTTCATCACAAAACGACTCACCAGGGTGCGCGTTAAAATCCCCTAACACAAAAACAGACTCAATACCACTGTTTTCAATTATAGCATATATTTCGCCTAAGCACTCAGTAAATAATGGTAGGTTATCAGCACCCTCTGTGGGCATATATACATTTATAACCAAGAAACATCTGTCATTCATAGTAACGCGGATAGCACATAACCGGTCGTAATCACTTTGCACGATCGACACTGAATGGAATATTTTTTTTCTCCAAAGTATGGCTACTCCTCCGTAAGGTCTTCCTCTAAGTATGCCTGTCGATAAATGCACTGAAGACTTTCCAGTATAGCTGAATCGTGGGTCTATATCCTCAAGCCAGGATAACTCGTGCGGAAGTAACCACGTTTCTTGCAACATGGCCAAGATACCTAAACTGTCCAACTCTCTCAACAGAAACTCCATCCAAATATACAGGCAAAACATTATCCGGCCCCCTTCCCGCCCGGAAAACCATATACTGAGTCTTTTTAACGTTATACTTCAGACCGTGATCTGAAGCATAACGCTCGCATACATTAAGAAGTATTCTAAGACCTTTGACTGAGGGGCGTGAGAAGCACCATATCGTCCGCATAACTAAAGTTGTTGAAACAAGTGGTGCCGATATGACAACCCACTTTGGTGTCTCTTAGCTCCTCAATCAGGTCGTTAATATACACGCTGAAGAGGTCCGGTGATGTTAGCCCTCCTTGACGAACTCCACACTCTAGTTTCTAGGCACTAGAGGAGGAGTCGCCCCATCTCACTGAGTTGGATTGGTTCTCGTACCAATATCTCAACAGATTCACGGTGCTAGTTGGCACGTTTGACCCAGCGAGTTTCTTCCATAGCAAGTCATAGTTTACCAGGTCGAAGGCCCGAGTGAGGTCAAGGAAGCAAGCATAAACCGACGTTTCCCTATTAACATAGTAATCGACTGTCGATTTAAGACTGTAAATTGCTGAATCCGTTGAGAGACCGGAACGAAAACCAAACTGTGCATCATTCAATGCGATATTCTGCTTGAGCGACAGGTGTAGTAACCTTTCCAATATTTTGCCCAATATGGTACCCAAAGAAATCGACCAATAGTTTTTGATACTGAAAAGGTCACCTGTTTTGTTTTTCGGGACTGGAACCACCACTGTCTTCATGAGGTTGTTCGGCAGATAACCATGCTTCAAACATAAATTATACGTGTCTGCTAACACTCTATAGATATCGTCCCCTGCATACAGTATGTGTTCGATGCTTAAAGAATCGTAACCCGGTGATTTACCTCGTGTCATCTGCCTCACACACCTCCTTACGTCATTTGGAGTTAACTTATTGGCATAACAGTTCACTTGGTTCATAGAAACAACATCAGGAGTGCAAACATCACGCACTCCGAGGGACTTGACTTGGAAGTGGTGTAAAAATAACTCGGCAATTTCATTAGGATTAGAAATATTCTCACAGGCACACTCGATTTGAAATTTAGATTTTTCGTTGCCTTCCAAAATTTACCAATTTTTTTACGATATCTATGAATTGCCAGAATTTCTAATTGAATACTCTCGTCATTATTTTGACACCACTTTAATTTTCTTTTGAACATTTTACGAGAATCAGTCATGTCGTCGTACAGTTTGCCAGACTCAGGTTTACCACATGATAACCAGTAGTTGTAACATAACCGAGCCTGTTGGTGATAGTTTCTGACATGGTAATTCCAGTCCAGAATTTGCTAATTTCTTTTATGTGCACAGCGCAGCGACCGATGTTGGCGCTTAAAATAGCAGCCTTATGCAAAATATTGACTAAGTTATTATAGCAGTCATCAATTAAGTATAATTGATTCTTACATAATATACAATTCTTACAAAATTCACAACTCTGACTTAAATTTAAGGGTAGTTCTACCAGCGTTTCAACCGCTTTGACTTCGGTGTCGCATTTTTAACCATTTCCCTGTACGAGTAGGATAACCATTTTCGGTTATTTTGAAGAATGCCTGGACTCCTAGAAAATAACCGAAAATGGTTATCCTACTCGTACAGGGAAATGGTTAAAAATGCGACACCGAAGTCAAAGCGGTTAAAACGCTGGTAGAAATACCCTTAAATGACTAGCATAGTTTACTGTTCGGGGGTGTTAGTACAAACCATTGCGTAATTATTTATTTGGTCGTAATTTCTATTACCCCAGCGTATATCTCGAGCGCTGTCATAAGCGGGACCGCTTGACACCGCTCGATGGATCACGGCAGATATATTACACCGCATCATCAACGGCAAATGATCAGACCAATATACCCCGCTTTCCACCCATACCTTGGATACAGTACCTCTTGCAGCGTATGTCAACATGCAGTGATCTAACCACCTCTTCGCACCATTCGCGTCACTTACAAAGGTATATGTATCATTCGGAAGAAGTTTGGTATCAATACATACGAATGAGTGATCTGTACAGAAGCTTACCAGCTCACGACCAAATCTAGCCCCAGGGTGAGCGTTAAAATCGCCTAGTATGTATACGGTCTCCACTTCACAGTCTGCTACAAGAGCCTCAACACCAGCAAGGCAGCCGGTAAAATCCGTTAAAATGTCTTCTTTGTCGACCGGTAGGTACACACTAAACACCAAGATTATAACTTCTTTGTTTTATATCTTATAATTTGAACGTTGCTTTGTAGTTCTTCATATTTTTTACTGGAGATTTATTTTTCCTTTTTTTTTATTGCTTCATCATTTTGTTAACTTAGCTCGCTGGTCTGAATGATAAGTTTTCCCAAATCGTTTCACAATTGCCTGCTTTTGGAGGTTTTAAGACAAAAGAAAAGAAATATTTTTTGAAAAGCCGATGTGAACCGTCTGCTTGTGGGTTCTGTGGACTGACCATTTTTAGTTCTTTTTGTCCAAAAAAATCTCAAGCACCTCTTGATTGAGCCTCCTTGTAAGTAAAAACGAGCATCCTACACAGTACACGCGCTACACGCTTGACGACACGCTAGCCTAGTTGGTAGTGACCCTGCCTTCAAAGTTACCGGTCCTGGGTTAGAAAAATAATAATTATAAAATTACACCGTTGTCTTTCCTGTGGTCAATGGTTAAAAGCTTGTGTGCATGTAAGTTCTGTTTTTATATGATAGGTCTAAAGCAGTCCTGACACCGTTATCACGGGAATGGGCTTAGCCAGAAAATTAGGTCTTAAAAACGTTAACTTTTGTCGTGCCGCTAACTTAAAATGTTGCCGACGGGTCATACCTACACAGTGAAATGAATCATTTGTGAAACCTTGGTTATGAAATTATAGGATCCAAATGAAAACGGGTCACTTAGCACAGAACTTTCATAGAAAGTAACACGTTTTTATATATATATATATGTATAATTATACGGAACTGACCGTTTTTGGTCTACATATATGTTACTGTCTATAATGTACGTTTGGTCTGTAATATAGATTTCCCAACGCTTAATACCGGGATGTAGGTATGTATTTTTTAATTTCTTTGATTTTTATACGCTTTTGATAAATAGTGCCTATAAAGGCAACTTCGATATCATAGTCATCATTTTAGAGTGTTTCCCTTTCGTCCGATCGGTTGACCGATCAATCGGTCCAATGAGACTTTTATTTTCTGATAGTCTGACTAGTCGAACCTACGGGAAATCGTTTTCCTATTTGTCCGATCATAATAGAAAATGTACAGTCATTTCGAAAAGTACTTTATTAAATCTTATTACCAAAACAAAATTCACTTTCAGCAGCTAAAATAAGTTCATGACTACTAATGTGAAAAATAGTCAAACTACTGTAACTATTAAAAATGACAAACTAGACCTAGTTAATGATACAGTCTTTCTTGGTATAACGTTAGACTCCAAGCTCCAATGGGGTCCTCATCTTGCTGGATTGGCGGGTAGACTCAGTTCAGCAGTTTTTGCAGTTAATAAGATTCGGCAATTAATAGACTTAGATACCGCTCGATTAGTTTATTTTAGTTACTTCCATAGTATTATGTCATATGGTATTTTACTGTGGGGTAGTGCTGCTGATGTAAATAGCATCTTTGTTCTGCAGAAGAGGGCTATTCGTGCTGTCTACAAGATGGGCCAGAGAGACTCGCTTAGAGATAAGTTTAAAGAAATTAATATATTGACCATGCACAGTCAATCAATACATTTATGAAAACTTTATGTATGTTCATAAAAACATCGCTAAATTTAGAAAGAACTGTGACATACATAATGTTAATACCAGAAACGCAAATTCTCGCGGCTCCGTAAAATAAAAAACTCTTTTATGGGTAATTGTATTAGGTTCTATAATAAGCTCCCAAGCAATGTTACTGAACTATCAGTAAATAAATTTAAGAGTTACGTTAAGCGTAAACTAATTTCTAAAGCATATTATAGTATTAAAGACTATATTAATGATAACAATGCTTGGGAATTGCTTGTAATAAAATGTTTAGTCCTTACGACAAAAGGTTGCGAACGTCGAAAAAAAAAAGACATCCGACAGAGTTTCTTACAGGTTCTTCTCTGATCGGTCGCGATTTGAACCTGCAGTCAAGTATACGTAGGTATTCTTATCTACATGTAATAAAAATATAAAATAATTACTCGACATGTCTGTATAAAATTTGAAAAGAGGGCATCGGTCAAAAGGAAAATAATATTCCCATTGGACCGAATGATCGGTCAACCGATCGGACGAACGTGAAACACTAAAAATTAGCGCTTTAAGGCTTAATATTTCATAAACCGATTACTTAATCGAAAAACTGTTGTTACAAACCCATAATATTTCTTTAAAGACCTATCCAACGACACCCCGCACCACTATTGGGTAGAAGAGAAAAACTTTTAATAATAATTACGGCTTTCTAGTAGTTAGAGTCTCTGCGCTACGCTGCGGACGGACGGACTGGCGAACGGACGGACCGACGGACATGGCGAAACTATAAGGGTTCCTAGTTTGGCTACGGAACCCTAAAAAGCGGTCTAAAACTGTTTTAAACATCAAAACTGACATATAAAAGAGGTAAATTTACTTTCTTTCCTATATTTTTTATTGATCCTAGGAAAAAAGTAAGTGACAGTTTATTCGATTTGTAATTAAGTCGTCTTATTATTACTAAATTCCCATACAAACATCCACCTTTCAATAAATCTCACTCTAAAAGCCCAACTTCACATAGTAGGTATCTAATTATTTTCTATTATGAATTCAGGTTATTGTTTCTAGGATTTCGTAGTCAACAAAGGAACCTTTATACTTTCACCAAGTCTGTCTGTCCGTCTGCCCGCGATTTATCTCGGTGACTATCGTTACTTACGAAGCGTAACTTGTCATAATAACAACCAAATTATGCCGACAGTGTTGTAAAATGAAATCGTATCGCAACTTAGTAGACTTGAATGGTTTCTGAGATACAGGCGACTTAAGCATTTATACCTACTAACAAAATAAAATGTTTAAAAAACAAAAAACCGCCTTGTAAAACCCAAAGAAGAACTTCTTTTCAAATGCTAATAGGTCAGTCAAACAGAATTTTGTTTTACTGACCTTTCCGTATTTGTTATTCATAGCCTAAACCCACAATTTCCATATTTCTAACTTTAAGAAATAACCGACTCTCTTACAAACTTTATTTCACCTCCTTAGAGGTAGTATTTTTTTTAAATTCCGAAAGCCATGTCTTAATTTATAAATTGTAGCCTAAAGAAATATTTTCACGTTTCTCACTTCAAAATGACCTTAGAGCCCACACAAATGTGAACCAGCCATTTTACCCCATTCAGTAGTTTTCAAAAACTTGCTGAAAGTCTTGTTTTTTAGGGTTCCGTACTTAAGTACCCGCAATATAAAAACACTACACTTACACTATACTTTTTGTTTTGTACTATTTTTATTTTTTTTATTGGGTTACTAGTTTAAACTAGGAACCCATATACTATCGAACCAACTGAATCATGACCCATCATAAGCTCATTTTGCCAAGTCCTCTAAATGCAAGTAGGTTGAAAATCGCTTGAAGATACATTTCCTTGTTATCATTTTATTAGACACTGACATTTAGTGATATGACAGTGTTAATAGATCGGACAATCTCGACTATATCCGTTTGTGAAAAAGAGAAATACTATCTATTGTCTCTGTCATTATTTCATTATTATTAGGACGTAGCTTAGCGAAAAGGATCCAACCCATCAATTTCACACGAGTAAAATTTTACTTTATATTGACAACAATAAGATTTAAATTTAAATATATTTGCATTGTGGGTTGAATCCTTTTCACAAAGCTACGTGTCGAGTCGACACAAGCCAAACAACCGAGTATCTAGTAGTATGTGCTACGCCATTATTGGTATTTTAAGTCCATTTAGGGCCTGGCCCCATTAGTGCGTTGCGTTACGTCGTAACGCGTTTAATGTGGCATGATTATCATAAAAAATATAATTTGTAAACGCAACGACGATGCAACGCGACACAACACACTAATGGGGCCAGGCGCTTAGGGTTAGCGTTAGCAAAATATTGTAGAAATACCAAAGCAATAAAATAAAACTAGGTGGTAAATAAAATAATAACTTTACTTTGTTAATTAACAAATTGCCTGAAGTAAAACTTGATACCTAATTTGCACTAATTGTCTAAAACCGAGTGTAATCACCACGGTTTCCGATAACATCTAATAAGACGACTGCAAATATCGGTTTCTCTCATGTAATCCCAAATTTCGTTACAATGCAGCTCAAGTGCTTCCTTTGTCCTCTCGTTTCTATTATCCCACATTTGGACCATTAAACCCCACAAATTTTCAATTGGGTTTAAGTCCGGTGATTTACTAGGCCATGGACTCAGAGTAACTTCATTGTCATGCAAGTTAAACCAATTCGACACCACTCTGGCCGTATGCACTGGACAGTCTTGAACGTAGGAAAATACTGGCACTTCTTCACGCGGGTAAACTGTTCGCACCGTCGGCAGCAAACTTTCTTCTAATAACTCGACATAGCCTATTGCGTTTTGTCGAGGAAAAATCTGGACAAGCTCGCCTACTCCTCCGACACCCATCCAGGCCCACATGAAAAACTCAGTGCGGGTGTACATTTTTCTAAAAATCAGAAAAATCCAAATATCTCGAAAACGGTGCGATTTTTACTAAAGCGATTTTTCCATGTTAGGTAGGTGGCTTGCTCACCTACCTCCCTCTTAAGTTTGTCGTGGTACTTACGGTACACCCTGTATAATACCTAGTTTAATTAAATAATATGATAATCTGAAATTAATATAATATTATTATATTATGAATATGAGTTCTGTAGTAGTTTAGTATATGGCCGTTTTGTAAACTCGAAGTAAATGATATAATAACAAATTATGTACGCCAATTTCAATGTAAGTAATAAAGTTTTAAAAGTTACTGATGGTGTCTCCGTAGAACATTTTGGGGTGCTAGCGAGGAATTCAGTAGCTGCTCTTCCTGACGCATCTTAACTTCCCATCCTGCATTGTGTTTTGAATCGGCGTCTTCAGTAGATATGTTGTTTAAAATACAAAATATGAATCCATATTCCATCCTATAGATCCCGTAACAACATTATCTGAAACTATTAGCTTTAACGGCCTCCGTTTCTTTTTTTTGATATATTAGATGCATTTATTTCTCCTTTACTTTCTAGGAAATGACACCCCACATGACCATAGCATTTACGTATCTACGATGGTGACACTGAAAGTTTTTAGAACTGGCCACGTGTAAACAAAATAATTAAAATATTAGTTTAATTTTTGAAAATGGAACTCTGCCAATATTATTGAGTATGAATTTTTTTCATTTGTTATTTGTTTTACGATTTGGCGGCAAATTGAAAATTGTCTGTGTCACGTAAGCATGATTCTAACGCCAGAAAATTTTCGTGTTTTGATTTTTTATGACTTTCGATATAATTTAAGTCAACAAAAAAGTTATGATAGACTACGGTTGGCCTTTCCCGATGAAGCCTCATCTCGTGCCACTGTTTACAACTGGTTTAATGAGTTTAAACGTGGTCGCACTAATCTCACCGATGATCTGCGTAAGGGACGGCCTTCAACAGCGACCACTGAAGATAAAATCAGTGTTGTGCGGCGTATGATAGAGTCTGATAAAAGAGTGACCTACCAGCAGATTCGGACAAGCTTAGGCATCGTAGAATCCTCCTTCACTACGACAACGCCTCGTCGCACATCGCCAGGCGAACGATCGACTATTTGGCGACGTTAGACGTGAAATTACTGGGTCACCCACCGTATAGCCTCGACCTCGCACCTTGCGATTTTTATTTATTCCCAAAAAACTTCGAGGAAAACGTTTTATGGACGCCGAGAAAGCTGTGGCTGCATTTCAAAAGACCGTCGAAGAGACCCCTAAGGACGAAGGCAAAGTGCTTTTCTCAATGGTTCCATCGGATGCAGCGATGTATTGACATGAATGGACACTATTTTGAAAAGATGTAATAAAACTAATAACTTGCTAGTTTACTCAGTTTTTGATTTTCTAAGATTTTTCAGTTGGACCCTCGTATTCACGTAAAACTAACACGACTCCGTTGGCGTTGTGGGAAATGGGAAACCGCCAAGCTCGTAGGCGGAAGTTAGGACCAATGTAGTTTATTTGGGAGGAATGTGAGAACCCGTAACTGGCTATGTGTTGTTAGTCTAGTTTTTATTTTGTAAAGCTGTTAGTTTTCCATGGATTAATAAATAAATAAATATACCTATCTACTGAATTTTTCTTGAGAGAAACGATACTAGCCCAGGTAATATGAGGCGCCCTTTTTAAACTAGGCACCTTAAGTACTTTTGTTAATATGTACAACAACAATTTTATCGTTAACATTCCACAATTATCTTTAATACAGCATACATTAATCTACAATTTCATAACACTGGTGGTGGTGGGTAGCCGCTATGTTTTTTTTTTTTACTTCCAAGATATGTAGAAAACCCCAGCTAAAGGGTGAGTACTATTAAATTGTCGCCATTTGAATTAACGTTTACAAAATGAAATAATGTTATAATAACTCTTTTTTTTTATTATAAGAAAGTTCAAGACGTAAAATAGAACAGCTAACACAATTAAGGTTTCTCCAGAGCACGACGAGAGAATTCGCGGACTTTACTCTTCACGCGACTCATAGAATTTTGCACGGATTCATTAGTGATCAGTTTTGTACATTTCATCCACTTTTTTTTAAAATCGGGCAATGATGTGGCCGGTTGGCATGTTTTCCGCAACTTTGTTTTAATATTAGCCCAATATTTTTCAATCGGCCGTAGTTCTGGGCAATTTGGCGGATTCATATTCTTCGGCACTACATCGACAACTTGCGAAATCTGGCCAAAACAATGTAGAAAATGTATGTTTTTTTACAAGTGGTAATAACCGTTTTTTTAAGCATTCGGAAATATAAATATCCGTGTTTATTGTGCCAGTGGTTACAAAAGGCGAACTTCTCATGCCGCACTGGCATATTGCTTGCCACACGAGGAACTTCTTGGCGAATTTCTCTACTGGAATCACTTTTTCTGATTCATGTAGACCCGAGACGTTGCGAGAAGAAAAGTACTGGTTTCCAGGTATTGATTTGAAATCAGCTTTCACATACGTTTCGTCATCAATAATTAAGCAACCTGTTTTTTGAACTAACAAGGTGTACAGAAATCTAGACCGTCTAATTGCTCGATTATACTGTTCTACAGTTCTTTTGGGGGCTTTTTGCTTCTTGTAAGTAGAAATACCATACTTTATTTTTATTTTTTGTACATTTCTTTGACAAGTACCAACTTTTTTGGACACATCTCGAGAAGAGATTGCCGGATTCTGATCAAACAGCTTACACACTTTTAAATCCAATTTTTTGTTCCGTTTCCTTGTAGGATGGCCCTCTCGCTGCTTTCTTTCAATATTTCCACCTTGTTTTAGTTTTTTTAGGGTCCTTTGCACTGTTCTCCGACTTGTATTGCACGATTTCGCAAGATCCAAAGTGGACATATTGGGATTTATTGAAAATTCTCGCAAAATTAATTCACGAACGCTTTTTTCGTTTGACGACATCTTGACTGATAAAAACAACTGAATGTTCTTTTAAACAGTAAGACATGCAAATACGTTCTAAATTTGAAATATTATAAGTTTAATGAAAAAGGTTGCGTGGCCGAAAAAAAAATACGGGAAATGTTGGCGACAATTTAATAGTACTCACCCTTTAGTTCTTTTTCATCTATGTATTAACTTTATATTTACCAGTTTATCATCTCTATGTGCCTTAAATTAACTGCCATACCTCTAAATACCTACATGGGGAAACACAAACACTTCTTATTCAAAGTGTACCTACCGAGTTGACATCATAAAATAATATACGTTAATTTGTGTCCGTTTTCAAAAAACATACGCAACACACCTATTAAGGCTGCCTGTATAAGCAAAAAATATTATTTTTGCAATTTTGTGCATGAGTTTAAAGGATTTACAACCCTCTGGTTGCCTCGCAGGGGTTCGGCGAGAAGAAGTCGAAGTACTCACTCGACCGCCGCGTGTCGGGACTTGGTGCGAAGCCGTGGCGTCGTGTAGCGAAGCAGCCGTGGGCGCCAGCGCCAGCACGAGCTTATTCGTAGGTGCAAAAGACGCGTCGAGCGCGCAGCAATACGGGAGAGCGCGCGACAGCCCACGCCGACTTAGCGCAACACACTGCTTATCGACCTCACGCCTCCCCTCTCTCTTGCAGCCCTAATACGCCGCCGCGCCTGCCGTCCGCGCACCATTGCCAAAATGTGTGAAAGAAACCTTTAACAATTCATCTGTCGTTATTTCTGCTGACGCGATCGATTATAGTAAAGTGAGACGGCGCGGCGATTCACTCTCATCAGGTGGTCTATTGTGTACGAGTAACACGCAACAAGCGACGCGAGATGAGCCGGTCTTCAAAACCAATATGATCGATACTCCAGTGGGTTACATACAAGAAAAGCCGTACACTTGAGGAGAAAAAGAGAACTCCTCAAGGCCCGATATGCATAGACACTTGAGTCTAACCAAAATTAGCGCTTTAAAGTTTAATCTTTCATAAACGGATTACTTAATCGAAAAACTGTTTGCACAAACCCGTAATGTTTTTAGAAGACCTATTCAACGACACCCCAAAATATAGGGTCGAAGAGAAAAAAAAATACATCCCCACGTTACGTGCAGGGAAGGAAGCCTAAAAATTTTTTTTTACATTTTATTGTACCACTTTGTTGGCGTGACTAATATGCATTTTCATGCCAAATCACAGCTTCCTAGTACTAAGAGTCTCTGCGTTAGGCTGCGGACGGACGGACGGACATAGCGAAACTATAAGGGTTCCTAGTTTGACTACGGAACCCTAAAAAAAGAAAACAAATGGAAAATAATACATTAATGATACTGAAACCGAATCAATGATTTTTAGATAGTCTGTCTGGTGGTGCTCTTTAAACTCGAAAGCTACTGGACAGATTTACATAAAATAAAATGTAAATATACTTTAAGACTCTGATCATTGGTTAAGCTACTATTTATGACGCAGTTCTGCTTAAGGGGGTTAAATTTTATAATTATGGAGAAAAGTTACCGGAATGAAGTATGTTATTGAAACTTTGGGAAAATACTCTTAAGACGTAATAAAACTACAGGTGTTTCAGTATTTTTCGACTCAAGTCCATAATTCTATAAAATTAGGTATCGAATTAGTTTAATTATAGGTATTTTTCAAGACGCTTTCAGAGATCATTCAATAACTGTATACAGGGTGGAAGGGGACGGGGGACCTTCCCGGAACTATACCGTTAATTAAGACATACACAGTCGTTTTGTGATGGTTATAATCATGAATCAACTAATAAAAAAAAACCCTGTTACACGACTTGACTATGAAAACTCGGAAACTACGCTTATTTCCGAACGTCGACGTTGCCATAGTGATAAGGTGATAACTTAATGATGCATAGACGTTAAATAATCCATGAACCTAACGAAATGAAAATGGGTTTTATTATTTACACAATTTATTAACCATTAGTTTACACATTATCATTTTGTTATAAAAATCTAACACAACGTCTACAAAAATCGTACATTACACTCACATTCGGTGTTCAAATGTCCCTCCGCGGCTTATTGTACACGCTGCAGCCCGTGCCCGAGTATGTCGGTGCACCCTTGACAAAATATGCTCTCCGCAGATTGTTAAAAGCATCAGTTATTCGTCGTCGCATCTCGTCCGCAGTGTCACATTCGTTTTGTACACACTATCTTTTACAGAGCCCCACAAGAAGAAATCTAGACACGTGAGATCCGGGCTTCGTGGTGGCCAACGGTGCGGCCCAAACCTGCCTATCCAGCGATCCCCAAACTCATTGTTTAATTTCATTCGTACTTCGTGTACAGAATGAGCTGGTGCACCATCTTGTTGGAACCAAGTGACTCGTCTTTCAGCCCGTGGTAATTCGTCCAGATAACTGTCTAACTCGGTGTTCAAAAGAGACATGTATCCGTCTCTGTTTAGAGTTGGAGGCAGAAACACAGGTCCTATGATACTTTCTCCATGAATCGCCGCCCAGACGTTAATAGACCAACGATACTGGTGACTCGAGAATAGATAAGCGAAAGGATTCTCCTCGGCATACACATGTTCGTTTCGTCTATTATATATTCCGTTGCGTGTGAACAAGCTTTCATCACTCCAAATAATATGCGTTATAAAATTTCGCTCTTCTACTATCTTTTGTAATAGCCATCGGCAGTAGGCTTCGCGGATAGGGCGATCCCGAGGGAGTAGAGCTTGAACCCTCTGTATTTTGTAAGGGTGAAGGCTGGCACGTTTGAGAATAAAATTGTAAGTACTGCAGTATGGGTTATTCTGAAATGTCAACCCGCTACTCTTGAACTCGCTCTCGGATGTCTTCTAAAGTAACGTAGCACCCTTTCTTCAAGTCGAGCCGCAATTCGAACAACGCCTCCTCCACGTTGGTCGTTCTGGGCTGTTTCTGGTACAACGTGTAGGTATGTTGTTAGCGATACGATCCAAAGCCCTTAAAATTGTCCTATGCCCAGTTGGATGTGGTGGAGGATATGTTTCTAGGTATCGTCGCAAAGCTTCAGCCGCGTTATTATTGCACGTCGCGTACTCGTACAATCAAAGCAAATTCAAACAACCACGAGCATCTAGCAAAGGCATTTTAATGATATTTTCATTTCAACATAAAATGCATCGATGGCAAATACAATAACGCAAAGATGTTCATAAATCATAAGTTAAGTACATAATCAGTAGTTCTTAATAATGTTTATTTGATAAGCGTTTCACATACACATTTTGAAGCATGAAAAATTGATGAAATATGCCTACTCAGCAGCACAATTTCAATTTATTCGTAAATAATTTTGTTCAACAAGCTAAAACCTATTTATCAATTTAGGTAAACTAAGATACGATGAAAGAAGGTTCTAATATCATCTTTAATTGTTTATGAAGCTAAAATGTCGCTATTTCAGAAACGTGTCAGGTTATGCTTAGTAGGTAGTAGTGCAGCATTACCGCTGCAAAGTTAAACCTTTTATGCACCGTCGTATTGTTACCTCCTTGTTCCGGTACGTAATGTTACTCTTTGGTCGCTTGTCATGTATGTTTTTAAATTTTTAGCTTTGAACTTTAGAATTTTTCCTGACGTTCTCCGCTCGCTTGTTCTCGGTCATTATGAATTCGGAGCTGACATGTTGATGGTCACATGAAGATTATTTTTTGAAGAAAAGTCTTGTTTTGATCTGTGAAGGCCCTCTAGTGTAAATGTGATGTGTTACTAGTTTTCGCCCGCGACACGCGTCAGTCTTCGACCATTTTTTGGCCACCTTTGAGCCTTGTATTACCTCACGAAGGCACCGCAGTACCGGTTTATTCCCCGGTTCCTACCGCCTACCCCATTTTTAATTTGGCCGACGGTAATTTATATCTGGAACTTATACGTTTAAATTTCATTTGTGAACTCATAACCGGCAAGCTTTCCTCTTTTTATACCGCTTCAAAGACCTATCCGTTTAGGCACCTTTTTAATTGTGTACGTTAACGTTATCAATATTGTACGGTTTGCTATTTTATGTGTGCATTGTCATTTGTGTGAGTTAACTTTAGAGTTTTGTTAAAATAAATCTTTATATCTTTAAAGCGTTGTTCGGCATTTTTAATTCTATAAATCCTACGTGTTGAGCACCGGTAAACTCCGTGTGTTCGGTAGTACGGCAATTTCTAAGCTTTTTTAAATAGTCGTGCTACAGTAGTTATTATGTTATTATTTTATTCATAATTTTAGGATTAAAATTAATAAAGTTGTCCGAGGTGTATTGACAAAGAGACTCACAAACCCTGCAATATTTCTTACCGCATTGCAAGCAGGTCCAAGTATGCATCAACGACAAAAAAAACGTAATAATATCCTGTAATGAAAAGGGTGTTTACAATTATTAAAACAACATAAAATAATGTAAAACTTTAAACGACTAGTAACGCCATCTAATGTTAAACAATAGAAAGACCCGACCGTGACCCGATTTGGAGACAAACGTAGCCACCATCTTTTTGGCCGTGCTGCGAGAACGAATAACTTTTGTCGGCTTGAGCTCATCTTCGTAGACCCATACTCGAGATTGGTTTTTATTTTCAGGCTCATATGCATATATCCAACACTCGTCGTATTATGTCGTTAATAGCATGGTGTCTAGAAAACCTTCCCGCGCACCGTACGCAACTTAGACCGTGGTGACCATTAGCTTCTACCATAGTACCACAGACACACTGGTGAGGCTCACACACCGAGCAACCTAGCCTCAACGCTGCCCCTATTCTGAGCGAGTCGTTATCTAGCAAAGTACCTAGATGTGAAGACGGTAAAGCGTGCAACCAAGCTCCTGACTCAGGCTGCACGACGGCCTTAAGCCGAGCCATCTCAGATCCCGACGCCGCCTCTAAAAAAAAATCATACGACTGTTTGCTCAAAATATCATCCCATGACTTTTGGAGGGCAAAGTTATCAGGGCGCAGATCACTGGGACACCTATTAGTCCACTCTACTAAGGCTTCTTCAACAAAAGGGATACGAACATTGTCACCATTCATTAATAAAATACGAGCAACAAGTTCCGAAGAAGCATGAGAGGACGACAGAAAAGCTATAAGTCCGATATCGTGCACACGACGCACCCCCAAACCTCCAAAACGTACAGGAAGAGCAGCCTGGATCCATTGAGACTCATCGAAACTAACATTCAAAATCGTCCCCAAACCCCGTCTTAGAATTTCATCAAAACCTAAAATTTGTTGAGGAAATCTCCAGACTGGTGCTGTTCTCAACAAGTAAATCATACGAGGCATCGAGAAACAATTACGCAACAAAACCAAGGCTACATGAGCCAAAAGGTGCTCCAGATGGCTAAAGGATCCAGGCAGTAAAGACTGAAAACCCGAAACGGATACATTTGCACTACAAGGATAAAGCTCACACTTTTCTGCATTGACCTGAAGGCCCAAAGCTGATAATCCTGGTAACAATTTACGCACATCGTCCAAAACCACCTCCGGACTCCCTCCAATCGTGCCATCATCCAAGTACCAAACATTCAACGGCGAAACCAAGGATGAAACAGTTTTTTGGATGGCCAAGCAAAAAATCAATGGGCCCAGTGGATCTCCCTGCTGGGCACCAACCTGTGAAGATACGGCATTATTGTTGTAAAATAAGTTACTCGGAGAAACATAACACTGATGAAGAAAAGTATATAACGTCGGGACCAAATCCTTGACCTCCCTCAACAGTGAGTCCCTTTCCACACTGTTAAATGCATTTTTCAGGTCTACTTTTAGAATAACCTTATCTAAACCATCCTGAGATAGTGCAAAAGACCGAGTCGCGTGAATGGCCGCTTCTCCACCTAAAGGCGTGCCAAACCCCACTTGATGGGGCTGAAAATAAACCGCCATATCATCCTTAACTGCTCTGCAACCCAATTTAGACACCAGGCGCCGTATAGTATTACCGACTGCAATAGGCCTTATCCCTCCATCTTTCTTTGACAGAGCACATAAGGACGCCCCATATAAATACTGACAAACTTGTGGATGGACCATACCACGCAGAAGAAAATTGCACAGTTTAGTTAATGATTCCTGAAGTTTAGGCCCATTATTTCCCGCAGAGGAAGAAGTCAATTCTTTAAAATGCTGCGGTCGAAGACCATCTAAACCGGCAGCAGAACCGTTGTAAAAAGAACCTATTGCATTCATTACCTCCGAAACCGTTACGCTTAAATAAGGGGTGGATGTATCCGGTTCTGCAGGAAATACCAGCGGTCGCGAAGGGTGTGGATGTTTTCCTTCTAACGCTCGCAAAGTGTCATTGTTATCGGGAGCGAGGAGAGATTCAGAAAGTAGAAGACGGACCGCACCCCGTAAGTCCCCATCATGAACCTTAGATTCAATAGTACGATAGATAGACTGGGGTTTGAAACTGTTATTTTCCGGGAAGTAAACTGTAATGTTTTAAATGTTCTCCTTTACTTTGGTAGTTAGTGACTTGTGAATGCCATTTTCGGGAACCCTCAGCGCAGTGAAAGAAAAGGAAAGCAACTGAAACCAATCATCTAATTCGTTTGAGCTAAGACACCTGTCTATAACATTGCTTAGCCGACCAGCTGCTAAACTTCTTGCCCCCTTGGGAATATGCTTTAAAACCCGAACATTTCTTTTAAGTATTGGAAGACTATCAAGGCTTGTACCGCTATTAGAACCCCCGGGTAAGACACCGTGAACATCATGTGATACTGGCAAATCCTTATGTACCCGAGAAATGTGCACGTTGAGGCCTCTAGAGCCAGCAAATAACCTTGACAGGCCGGGACAGTGAGGGCAGGATACTTTAGTGGGGCTGCTCATTGCTAGCAGGTACCATCAATAACCCCACGTACCAGTAAAACCAGCAATAAAAAAAAAGGTAAAAAAATAAATAAATACGTAAGTCTGAGTTAACTGGTTTAAACAGAGACAATTAAAAAACCCAATCAATAACTAAAAAAAAAAAAAAAGGCATATTACAATGAAACTTTAAATCACCCCCAATTCAAAAATAATATCAACAAAAATAAACAATCCTTTTAAAATATAAATAAAAACAATATAATAGAATTTAATAAAAAGTTGTACTGTAATGTAACCATCACCAAATGAAGCGTTTCTAAAACCAAAAAAAGTTTATAGTTAATGGCACATACTGGGACTCGAACTCGCCTCGAAGCGCTGCACAGATTGTACCTATTTAAGCCGCACTTCAAACCACTGAACCAACTTGCTTAACAGCAAGGCGACGAAATTTGCGTTGGTACTGAGCAAACTTATGTTACCAACCCAGCAGTTAGTAATTAAAATAAGAACTAGGTATAAAGTACCCCACAAATTTAGTTTTTATGATTCACCTGTTTTCGGCATTTAGCAATTGAATATCACTAAAACACTGAAAGATATCACTCACAACACAGCACATGGGACAAAGAAACGCTTGCCCGACAAAGGCAGCAACTTATCTTCCCGAAATCCGCAAGTAGGTACCAGTCGGCACCTTTCCAGGCAACAACAGCCAAACATCATTGACGGGCATCAGAACAAGTCACAAACAACTGTGACCACCAATTGGCAACCAGCATCAACATTAGCACCCACATCCACTTAGAGTATTCACTTATTTACTATTTAAAGCATTTAATAACGCGGAGCTCAAGTTAACGTTGCGAGATAGCTTGATGTTGTATTGATTGGGGATCGAGTTCGCGTTATAGGTGTCGAAGAGATTGAGGGCGGTGGACTGGTCCCGAAGCGCGACGCTTATCATCCGCCGTTGGATATTGTCATAAGTGTAAGCCGCTGTCACGACGAACTTGTCACGGACCTATTAGAACCTAGTAACGTAGAATCTCAACAAGATTGGAATTTCGCTAAGGGCGACTTCAATCTGTTGTATAATTTGATATTGGAGGAATCTTGGCAGGAAGTTTTTCAGGCCCAAGGCGTTGATAAGGCTGTGGACGCATTTTATAATATTATGTATGGTATATTTAATGTAGTGTTTCCCTAAAAGGATCGTCCTAAAATTCGTAGTAGACGTTACCCGGTGTGGTTTCACTCCGAAATTATAAATAATATAGTCAGCAAGGCTAAATTTCATCGTGCCTGGAAGTCTAATAAAAACGCGGTTGCATATAGCGAATTTGCTAAGTTACGTGCCGAAATCAAACACCAGATAGGAGCGGCGTATGATAACTACATTGGCAGTCTGCAAAAAAATATTACTCGGAATCCCCGTGCGTTTTGGAGGCATATAGGCAGCCTGAAATCGAGGGGAGGTTTTGAGTCTCGTCTTCATTATGAAGGAAAAGTCTATGATGGCAGTGGTACAGCGGACGCCTTCGCAAAATTTTTCGCTAGTGTTTTTTTACCTAATATCCCGAAACTTGATCCTAATTCTATAAATAATCAGGATAAGTCAAGTTCTGCTAATCGCGTTCACATTGAGAATATTACAGCATGTGATGTGGATGCAGCCATAAAACGACTCAAGCCTCAAAGTTCCCTGGGTCCCGATCATGTGCCTGCATTCATAATCAAAGGATGTAAAGACTTTCTCATTTCGCCTATCCTTCATATTATTAGTATATCGCTTTTCACTGGAGTTTATCCGAGCCGTTGGAAAATCACTAGAGTTACTCCGATACCAAAATCAAGTAACACCTCGTCCATCGATAGTTATCGCCCGATAGCTATATTATCAGCGCTAGCAAAACTCTACGAATCCATATTAAAAATTAAAATTTCGTGTCAACCAAAGCCTTTTCTTTGCAATTCTCAGCATGGCTTTAGGTCTAAGCGTTCTGTGGATACCAATCTATATACTGTCACTAACCTAATTTCGGAGCATCTTGATAAAGGGAAGCAGGTTGACGTTCTCTATTTCGATTTAAAAAAAGCTTTCGACCGAGTTGACAATGATGTGTTGCTTGACAATCTGTGCCGCATCGGTTTCACGCCGCTTCTTCTTAAGTTATTTTCCAGTTATCTGCGAGGTAGACAGCAGTTCGTCGGGCATGGCTGTTTTATTTCAAAACCATACCTAACACCATCTGGTGTCAGTCAAGGTTCAATTCTCGGTCCTCTCCTGTTTGGCATTATGATTAACGAACGACATTGATATGGTTGTCAAGCATGCTAAATGTTTGCTGTATGCAGACGATTTGAAGTTGGTTTATGGTATAAAACAAATGGCAGACTGTAAGGCATTGCAGGAAGACGTAAACTCTGTCTTGTTGTGGAGCATTGCTAATGGACTCCACTTTAACGTTAATAAGTGCTGTGTAATGACGTTTAGCCGTGCGAAAAAAAAACACTTGGATCGGAAAGTATTGCTCGTGTTACAACCGTCAAAGATCTCGGTGTTCTTTTTGATAGTGGCCTTACCTTCCACGGTCACATTAAAGCCCTGGCCGTTGACGGTTTCAAGAGGCTCGGGTTCATTGTGAGGAATTCCCGAGACTTTTGTAATGTCAATGCTATCAAACTGTTGTACACGGCCCTAGTTCGTAGTAAGCTTGAAGCGGCAGCTATTGTATGGAACCCTTACGAGACTACTTATACCTTGCTTTTGGAAAAAGTGCAAAAAGCCTTTCTAAGGTTCACATATAAAAAAATGTACGGATATTATCCATTCCTATATCCGACTCAATTTTTGCTTGGGTCTCTCGGCCTTAACTCTCTGGAGGTAAGACGCAACTGCAATCTGTTGTTAACGGCCTGTGGTGTACTGCGAGGCGATTCCGACTGCCCCGATATAGTAGCACAATTGGTAAAACTGTCGGTACCTTTTACGCCCAAAAATTGCCTCAGACCGCGACATCACAACCTCCTCGCGACACCTAGGACGCGGACTGTAGCCCACCGGAACTCTCCCTCTGTTCGGGCTCTTGCGGGCCTCAACTCGCTCTTTTTATCAACACCTGATGTTTTTGATGTATTTGCAAGTCGATGGTCTGATGTGTGTTTTCAGTGTCTTACTTTCTGTGAGAGAATGGATGGAAGTGGGGATTTTTAACGAAAACTGTAACTGTGTATATGTTATAATATAGCATTAAGTTTCTCAGTGCATTGGTAACTACTGTAATGCTGTGAAATTTATGTTTGAATAAATAAAATAAAATAAAATTCTATAATTTAAAGCAAGATAAAACTATCGGTTTTCATGAGATTGATGGAATACAGTTGCCAGAACCTGCAAAAAATGCTTTGGTCGTGATGGTTCGTGGGATTTTTATCAACTGGAAGCAACCTGTTGGATTAGCATTGCTCTCTGAATGTAGAAACTACGATGAAATTGCTAAATGGATAGACGAACTTTTGGAAAAGCTTTTCGAGATAGGACTTAATATTAGAGTATTTGTCTCTGACATGGGCTATGATTTATAAAACGCAGCAAAAAAGAGATCTGTAACCATAGAACGGCCTTATTTTTTTGTCAATGCACCTCATCTTATTAAACTGGTTCGCAACAATTTGATTTCTTACGACTTTCATTACCAGGATCGTGTGGCTAAATATGAGTATATAGTTTAATTTTACGATTTTTTTTTAAAAAAGCACTTCAAACTTGCACACAAATTGACTAATAGCCACATTCACCCTACAAATTTTGAAAGAATGAAGATTTGTTATGCTACACAACTTTTGAGTAATTCTGTTGCCGCTGGTTTTTCAACTTACGTGGACTTAAATATCATTCAAGAATCTGGAAGAGATACTGCAGAACTTATAAAAATTATGAATAATTATTGGATGTATTAAACTCCTCAAATCTAAAAGATAATTACGAATACAGAAGAGTGTTTTGTGGAAAAGAAACACAAATAACTTTTTACAATAAAATTTTGAACGTTTTTTCTTTCAAATAACTTTTTTCAATAAAATTTTCAACATCTGAGATTACTCAATCCGAAAAATGCCAAAGTACGTCAAAGGTGAAGTTTATACATGGCTTTCAAATAAAATTACCTCTATTTTGCTACTTTTTGAAGATTTTAAGTCAGAAGGATGCACGTTTTTACTTACAAGGAGGCTCAATTAAGATGTGCTTGAGAATTTTTTTGGACAAATAAGAACTAAATAAGGTCTGTCCACAGAACCCACAAGCAGACAGTTCATACCAGCTTTTCAAAAAAATATTTTTTCCTGTGTCATAAAACCTCTAAAAAGCAGGTAATTGTGAAGACGTTTTGGGAAAACTTCTCATTCAGACCAGCGATTTAAGTCAACGAAATGACAAATCAATTAGAAATGAGGAAATAGAAGTCCAGGGTACAAATGATGAAAAACTACAAAACACCGTTCAAATTATGACCTCGGAATATAATCAACTCGATATTCCCGAAAAAACTCACTTTTTATGTGCTATCTCTTGAAGAAATGTGCCGAACGCCACAACGATTTCCAAAGTTTGAAATCATACATGAAACCAAATCAAACCGTTCACAACTTTAGTTCTGAAAGTTACTACATGAGATACCTACAGAGAATACATCAAACATAGGTACTAACCAAAGTTTACTAGTTGTACCACCGGATAATTTTGTACAATCTATCGAGAATATAGACGACATTTTTCGCTGTTGTTTTCAAAGAAAGCACATAAATTGTTTCATTCGGCCATATGAAATAAAATTAAGTAAATTTTCAAAATAGTATAGCAACATGAAATAAAAGAGTCTCATATCATATACAGGGTGTTAGGTAATGAGTGGATAATCCTTGAACTACGGATAGGGGGCACTTAGGGCGTTATGAAAAAGCTAAAATAGGTCTAGTAAAAGTCGCACGGTTTTCGAGATATTTGGACTTTTAATCGGATTTTTGTCATTTTTCCTTATGTCCATGTTACGAAAAACCCTTAATTTCATGTATTAATTCATATTTTTTTCACTTTTTTCTTGCATGGTTAGAATCACTATGAACTAAGGAAGTTTTTAAAGCTACATGCCAAGTTTTTTTCATGACAACTTTTTGAGCAAACTCACTAAGTTACTTTTTCCATACTAAGAAATCCCGGCGTTTGTTTTTCACGTAGTATGGAAAAAAAACTAGGAAAAAAAACTAGGCATGTAGCTTTAAAAACTTCCTTAGTTCATAGTGATTCTAACCATGCAAGAAACAACGAAAAAAAATTGAATTAATACATGAACTTAGGAGTTTTTCGTGACACGGACATAAGGAAAAATGACAAAAAATCCGATTAAAATGACCAATATCTCGGAAACTATTAACAATTGCTGAACATACATGGGGGTTAAATCGATAGCTTATGAGCTGCTCTATCAGCCCTATTCGGGTTATCCACTATTTACCAAACACCCTGTATATATAGTGTTAGGTATTGAATAGATAATCCTTGAATTACGGACTTTATGAAAAAGCTAAAATAGCCTAAAATGTGGATATTTATTTAAAATCTGTTTTTACAATAAATTTTAAGATAATAGAAGTAAAATAACAATACTCATATAAAAGACAAATACATATTATAAAAAACCTAACCTACGGGTGCCGCCGGCAACGGGGCAGGGCTCAAGCTATCGGTGGTTAGGGCTGCAGAGAGAGGAACCTCCTCACAATACGTGCCGTGTCGAGGAGTACTGCTTTCTGTATCTGACCCTTGATCCTGCCACCTAGCGAGTCTCTTAAGGTTTTGATCGAGACTCTTCGCTATAAGACCGTTCGCCGAAACAACTATCGGGACAATGATCGTCGAGTCAACATCCCACATAGCGGTCACCTCGTGAGCCAAGTCAAAGTACTTGTTGAGCTTGTCCTTCTCAGCCTTCACGACGTTCTCGTCATGTGGGATTGTGACGTCAACGAGTATTGCCCGGCGTAGAGATCGACCTGTTAACACGATATCAGGCTTATTGGCAACAATAGTCCTGTCCTTGATCACAGATCGACCCCAATAGAGCGTAGCACGACCAATTTCGAGAACTGGCGGCGCCGGTGTGTACTTATAATACGGCACTTCGCACTCAACAAGACCGTATTGAAGAGCAAGTTGCTGATGGATGATCCTGGCCACGAGGTTATGTCTCTCTGTGCAAATACTCGCCGTGAGAACAACCGGAAATTACTTATATATGTCTGAGAGTCTCGCCGGGGCGACGACACGCTCGACAAAATGTCGACCGTGCCATCTCTCAGAATATATTTCCGATAATTGTTCGTCACTATGACCTCGTCAGCAATTGCACTGAAAAAACCTTCGGTTTCCCCAAAGAGGTCACCAAATCGTAGCCAGTTTACGGACGCTAAAAAATCTACGTCGGGCCCTGTCAGGGCGGTAGAAGCGTGCGGGCAGCTCCTTGCTCTTCCATACGTTCTTGCGGTCCTCAGTGCTTAACACCGTTGGTCAGCGCCAGTTCTCGTTTGCAAAGGAGAGAGGCGTAAGGCTCCTGTCTACTGCAAGCACATCATGATGCATCATTCCACACTCATTGCCAAGGAAATAATCCCTGAGATTGCACATCTCGCGGCTGTGGAGATTCTTAGCATTTAAAACGCCACGACCGTGCAACATGCGATGTGATTTAAACAGTAGACGGACCTTTCTATCCAGGGCGTCCAGCTCGCAAGAAACGCTCCTTCAACGACTGCTTGACATCGCCGACCGTAATAACCAAAGATTATTATTAGTAAATTTATCAGGGGACATTTTGTTCCTACTTACACAATTTTCATGTACCGTGTACGGTTTTCGTAAAAACTGGAAGACACTGCGTTTCGGGACAGTTTTGGGAGTGTAGAACCTATTTGTAAACGAAAAAGTTATTAAAAGATCTCCCCCAGACCACCTTGGATACACCACTTACTTTGCATCATACTTAGTTCCATTTCGGGATACATTTTGAGCTTATTTTTCCCGATTAACGATTGACCAATACAAATATTTACGAGGGGTGATCCATAAGTTTTGATAATCAGTATGAACCATCCCCCACAACACAATGATATGATATTCTTTTAATAAGAACTATACCGCTCGTTCCCTTAAAACCATAACTGCAAAATATCTAATTGCCGATATACTTACCAAAATATTAGATTCCCACAATACCAGTATTTTTATATATTATGTTCCTTTTTATATCAGTTTTATAAAATACAATGTTCTCAATAAACCATGTTCCCTATAAAACCGTATACCGAAAATATCAAATTTCGAAATCACAAGAATCTCAAAACACTGAAATACTTTACAAACCTGATTAGGAAAACACAATTTTCTCGAAAGAACTTGAGCTCGCCTTAGCATGATCATGTAATACTAGATTTTTCAAAGAGCAGATTTCAGATAAACCATATTTTCGATATACCAGATTTAAGAACACCAGATCCCCAGAATATCAAACATAAAACAAGTACGGTCAGGTGCTTTAGGACTTCGTTTGCGTTAAATACCAACTTTGTCACTCCTTTTGTCATCTTTTGGGGATGAGTTGTAAAAAATGCTGAAATACATGTCTAATGAATTTTATTCAGAGATATTCAATACAAGATTTAAAAAATAGGTAAAAAAAAAACTCTTTCACCCACTTAGTGTTTTATTTTCAAAAAACCCCGTCTTTTCGGATCTTTACGTTACAAAAGCAAATCCAAATCTAATGTTTCTAGCTTTGGCTGGGCGACGATGAATCAGTCATTGCTCTTACAATGTTGTTTGCTTACAAGCTTGTTTTTCGCTTTTCAGTCGTTTTTTTATTGCAGCTTTCCTGTCAAAATGGTAGTATCAAAGTGTTATTATAATATAATGAATAATTATAATGCTTTCATTTGATATGCATATTGTAATAATAATAAAAAAAATGCCCATCCATTATTTTTTCGCGGACGCCTTTTGAAATACTTAATTGACAATAAAAATTTGAAATTTACGGTTGGTTATGTTGTTTAACCGTACCTACTTATGTAATGTACCAAAGTGAAAATCCGGTGTTTTAGGAATTTAGGCATTCAGAAATCAAGTATGATCAGCATCTGGTGTGTTGGGAATTACTTAAACTGGCAATCTGATATTTCGAGTATCTGGTAGCTTAAGAAACTGGGTGTTTCAAGTATATCGTGTTTTGCCGGCCTAGTGTTACCAAAATCTGGTATGATGGGAATTCGGTTTTAAAGAGAACATGACGTTTTGAAAACACGTTGATTTGGCAATCCGATATAAAAAGAAACACGGTAAAAAGAAAGTCTGGCAGGTATTTTGGGTAAGTATTTCATATTTCAGAAAACGGGTAAATCGGCAATTAGATATTTTGCAATTATTGTTTTATGGGAACGAGCAAACTATACCATGGCACTAATCAACCTTAAATTGATTAGTGCCATGGTATAGTTTGCTCGTTCCCATAAAACAATAATTGCAAATCAACCTTAAATTGGGGTGCGGGGGGGTGTGCACGCCCTGGTGTGCGGCGCTGGGCTACAGGCACGCTCCTCTCTGTCCTACCATCACGTCCATGTCGTGCACCCTGGAAATACTAACAGTCGGAACGGGCGCCGCACTTTTACCATCCACCCCGGACTGTTTAGTAGCTAAGATGGAGGACACCAACCTGGAACGGCACTCCCACCTTCCAGGGGATCCCTTACCCGATTTCCCGTCTATGATCCTGATTCAACCCATTCCCTACTCTTCCTTTCTCTATCCAGTCCCAGTGATCCCTCATCTTCCTTCCCTTCCCTTTTTCCTTTAGTCAGTAGCCCCTACTTCAGATGGGAGTCTTTTCCTCTGGAGTGGAGGCTGCAGACTAATTTCACTCTAGGCAGCGGCTAGCAATCTCATGAATAAACTTCAGGTTATTGCTAGCCGCTGATGAGAGTGACAACAAAACCCAATCCAAGGTGTTATTCTACCGTGCCGATGGATGCGTGGCTGAGGGATGAGCTCAGTCTCGAACGGTGTCTCCACGAAACCGGGGCGAATCGTGGAGTAATCAGCCCTTCAGGCGGCAAGCGGGGCTCTGCCGTCTGTGACCTTTTAGTTCCCTAGCTAATCGTGGGATTAGAATGGAAGATAAACAAGTAAATTTAAATTTATCAACAATTTCTTCCGCCCTGGATTCTATCCAGGACGGATTTAACAGTATCAAGGCGAGGAGTTCTGAAAAAGACTCTGCTACGCCTGTTTCATGCCTGGAGGTTATGGAGTTGGGAGTTATGGTCGACAGAGACGTCTCGAATGTCTCTGGTACGCCCGATGTACCTCTTCATACCGAAGGGCAAAAACATAGAAGGTTGTCGGGTGCTGCGCGCAAGCGTTTCCGCAGGCTCGTGGCCACTGCAGGGATAGCCGTTGAGCAGGCCCTTGAAATGTACCGCAAGCCTTGGAAGGACATCCCCGTGAAGATGACGCCCTCGGAGAAAGCCCCTGTCAAAAGGGGAAGATCCGAGGAAGAGTCTCCACAGGGACACACCTTGAAAGCCCCGAGACTGTCCTCTGAAGCTGCAGGTGGCCCCAAACCCCTCAGCTACAAGGAAGTGGTAGGGTCCTCGCGCGTAGGGATCCGTAACTCGGAACCTGTGAGCGAGGACCAAATGAAGGTGATACACCGTCACCTAAACCTGGCCATTGCGAGACAATGCTCGGATGGAGGTGGACCACAATTTCTGGGTTTCACGCACAAGACAGGGTGGATCCTGGTGACTTGCGTCAACCAGCGTAGCCAGGACTGGCTTGTGGGTGAAATACCGAAGTTGAAGCCGTGGCCGGAGGCGAACCTCTCCGTCATTCCAGAGGGGGAGCTGCCCAAACCGGCCACGGTAACCACCTTCTTCCCGGAGTCAGAGGCGGCCTCCACCGAGGAGGCCCTTGCCCTACTCAGGGCGCAGAACAAGGGCCTCAACACCGGGCTCTGGAGGGTGCTGGGCGACAGGGTGGAACAGGGAGGAAGGGTAGTCACCCTATCCCTGGACGAACCCTCCATTGAGACCCTGAAAGCCGGGGAGTATGAGGCGGCCCTGGGTTTTAAAAGGGTTTTCTTCAAACCCAAGGGGCAAGGGCCAGATCCCACCCCTACCACCACCACAACTATGTCTGCTGCTCCGACCCAGAGTGCTCCTAAAACCCAAGGCTGCAAAAGCCATGGGGGCAGGGCGCACCCTAGGGGAGGTGCCAGCAGAACAGTCGCCGATCGGGGTGGACCCTCGACCTCAGCAGCCAGAGGACGGCAAACGCCTCTAGCAGCAACGAGGGGCGGAGGGACCCGACCGGCTGCAAAAAGGGGAAAGTAATGGCTTCCTCCCCCACACCGGCGAGGATCCTGCAGGCGAACCTCCACCACGCAGCTGCGGCAACAGCGGTGGTTGAGTGCCGCCTTGCAGGCAACATCGACCTCGCCCTCATACAAGAGCCGTGGGTTCGAAACTCGACCATCCTGGGACTGAACTCCGTTGGTAAGGTTCTATATAATACGAACGGAGCTAAGCCAAGGGCGTGTATTGTTTTCAGCAAAAACACTAACTTTTTACCTGTTCCAGAGTTATGCACTGATGACCTTGTAGCAGCGTATGTAGCTCCGAGGGGATGGAATGGGTCTAGAGTAATTCTGTGCTCGGCCTACCTTCCTGGAGACAAAACGGACCCCTCTGCGGAACTCTTTCCTGTGGTCGACTACGCCCGGAAACACAACGCGGAACTACTGGTGGGATGCGATGCCAACGCCCACCACACCAACTGGGGGAGTACCGACATCAATGGTAGGGGTGAGTTGCTACACGAATTCCTATTAACCAATTTACTCCAAATCCTGAATCTAGGCTGTGTACCAACCTTTAACACCAGAGCTAGGAGTGAAGTTTTAGACATAACATTTGCCACTGCAAAATGTAGGGTAGGTTTTTCGGCCTTTTTCAGGATTATTGAGTCCTACGAATAATACATCAGCTTTTACAAATGGAGCTCAAATAATCTACGAGAGTTATTTAACATTATTGCGGCAGAAAATTTGGTTCAGAGCCTTGTAATTGACAAGGGTTTGACCGCTTCCCCTGTTATGTAGCTCTTACTTTCGACTCCTACCTCTCATTTAGTAATGTTCAAAAACAACTATATAAAAATCAAAAGCTGATGATGACTTAGTGAAGGTACAAAATTGACCTCCAGAAGTAAAAAAAAAATTCTGGAGTAAAATAAAACAATTGAATGACGTTATTAAGTTTTTGAAAACACAAAAAGTGCGCATATTCCAATAAAAGTATAACGATTTACTTATCTCCCATTTTTATACCGATTATCAAAATATATGGATCACCTGGATGTATATGGCGATTTCTAACGAAAAGGATTAGACTGGCGTAGGTAACTGTTGACAGTTTGATGATAAATTGACAAACGTTTAAGAGTGCGCCGAGGCAACGATACGTAATTACGAAAAAAATGCGTTCGTTTTATCGCCTGCTGCATTGCTTTTACTGAAGCTTTAGTTATGCAATTCATATGTAAGATATTTAAGGAATCACTCTATCATACACTTTAGAAACACGATTACTTGTACTTCCCTCGATAGAAAAAACATCCAAAGATACCTCTACATAACAAAATAAACACTTAGTACGGCGTAATTACTTCACGGAAGATCATCAGTTTTGGATTTACAACAAAACTACACGTCTTCTATAACGTCTACACTTTACATTTTAAAAATGTGTTTTTATTTTACTAATATGAAGGAAATACCTAAATTCGCACGCGTTTCGTCCATTTTAGCCAGAGCCGTCACGTTTCCCCCATGTCCGCATTAGTCCTGTTTCGGCCGTCGGACGTGGAGGCTGTGTCGCTTTTTGGTTGGTTGCGTTTATCGCGATTTTTGTGATTATTCACTTTATTTTAAATGGGGAACAAACACAACCAAAAAAGGAAGAGAAGGGGTGGGCAAAAGCACAATGCTAAACGCTTGCGTGAAGAAATGAAGTAAGTTAAAATCGTAAACCTACTGATAGTGGAGTCGTTCTAAGAAACCTGATTTGACAGTTGTCAAAATGCCACGCTAAGGGAGGAGAAAATAAATCGGTAGCAACATAGACTGATTTTCGAGATGTATCGATTTGTATTAGGTACTAAGACTTTGTAATCGTTTAGTTGTAGTATTGATGTTTTGGGCCAAAATTGGTTTATTGACACAAGTAATATTAAACAACACGCGAGGTTCTTTCAATTAGTAGGTATATAAAAAATACACTTCTATGGTGAATATTTACCAAGATATAAAAATAGTTTAGCTAAAAAACACATTTACAGGCAAAACAGGCTTCTTAGAACGACCCGAGGTTTTTTTTATTATAATTAATTATATAATATTGTTACTTCTTGGGATGCTTTCAATATTTCTAGAGCAAGACATCTCCAGAAATCTGAAGACAAAGAATACTCCGTAAGTATACTCATTCACTCAACAACTATATTTCAACAAATGAGTAAAATTGCAAAATTATTCATATTTTTTTATTTATAAGGTTAATGTTCCAGTTGTTGGCACTTCGCTACAAAACGAAGAGTTACCTAATGAACCGGTGAGGTATGCGTAAAAATAGTAAGAGGTGTATAGGAAAACATTTTAATAAATTTAGTATGAATTTCCACATTATCTTTATATTTTTTCAATTTACAGAGTAAATGAATTGGTTGACATCGATTATAAAATTTACCACACAAAGGAATTGTAAGTCCCAAATACGAATTATTTTTATAGAATGAGGATTACAAAATTTCATCCAAAAACCAATTCTGTTAATAAATAAATTATAGTTAAATCAAAACGTTGTTTTATTACAGGATGCCAATGGACCAAATTTCTTGCCTTTCAGTGGATGGAGAAATAGACAATGACATTGCTTACTCACACAGATAAAATAATGCCGTGAAGTAAAATCCGATATTGATTATTGTTGTTTCTTGTGTCCTAATTTTATTTTCTAAAGATACCTCGGCTCGTCAGGCGCGGCGCGCGACCGGCGCATGGCTCCAGCTCGCTCCTTGCTGGTGTGCTATACGCACACATACACAGAGTGCATAAAATACCTAAAGTTAATGAGCGCAAAAAGCTCGGTGCCCCCTTAAATATTCTTAAAGACGATTTAATTATCTACAAGTCCAACTTTTTTATCTCTGATAAATAGGTAAAATGTTATTAAGAAATGTTTCGTGAAAAACGTGAGGTAATCAAAAATATTAACTTTTCCGGAGCGTGTAACTAAAAACGGTTATGAATTTGAAAATGTGAAAATAAATAAGGTTTTATCTGTTATTGTTTTTTTCTCTACGATGCACTTTCTCTTGAGATACAAGTAAAAAACCTAAAAATGGCACCTGTTTTGCCCATCTCCTAGAAGTGGGACTTTGGTTCACTCCCTTAGCATCCTGAACAAATTTCTGAACAAAATAGGCTCCTGCTCACGCTCTCTACAGTTCATTTATTTGTTCAGTTCCGCCTTGGCAGACTATCAAATTCGGACTTAGCATCGCTTTTATGGGAAATCATTGTGCATTTCATCGCTGTATCATGTCGGTACGAAATTTTGTAATCGGTTCTCCAACCTGTTTTGTAATCATCTCCGGAGTTGAGCTACTGCTTTAGCTATTACGTAGCTGTGATAATATTATTTAAATTCCTTCTACGACTATACAATAAAATAAAAACTAGGCCTGTTTATACGAATATGTTTATTGAATCAATAGATATTAAATGTAGTTACAGATTAATTGTTTATTTGGAGTGTCATGACAGTTGCAAAATTAAATCTACAACAAATTTGCCTTGAGACTTTTTGTCTTCATTTTCTGACCTAACACAGTGTTAACTCGACTTGAGGTCATGTCTAGATCATTATAACATTAACATCTATAGCGGTGCTTCTTTCGTACTTCGCATTCGTTCTAGTTGATAAACCGATTAATTTCTTATCTCCAACCATGTTACAGCACAGTAAAAAATTAATCACTTTAAAATTAATGTCAAAAAATATAAAACCTTAATTAAAAATACGTCTACAGTATAAAACACCTTAAATCTATAGGATAGTCTAAACACATAAAGCAGCTCTGTGGCAGCAAGTTGATTATTCACTTGATCCGGGGCAGGCGAGAACCTGCCCTTGGTCAATTTAATACGTAAGCATTATACTCTAGGAGCAGAGTTCAATAATCACTCATAAAAAACTAGAAACTATGGACATAATTTGATTTTTCTTACAATAATAATTATAAAAAGATGTCGATGTCGAGTTATTGGTACCTTATGATAAATGATAAAACGATTTTTAAATGATCAGGTTTTGTCGGTATATAATAATTCACACTGTTATTACAATCACACCCATGTTAATATAAAAGCTAGCACAAATACTGCAATGCTTGCTACTCAAGCACGCGTCAACGCTTGAACGAAACAAGTCTAACAAATTGAAACATTTAAATCCGACTGCATGTGTTTTGATATTTGCGTTAACTTTCATATGAATACTAATAAATTATGAATATTTTTACTATTGGAAAAACCGTTTTCAGTTCTCCTGGCACGATGGCGCGATTGCCCGGATTTTATTTTTCAGACGTACATTATATCATGATAAATCCGCTATTTGGCATTTAAACCCTAAAAGGATTTTCCATATTCTCAGTCGCTTTGAGAGAAAAGAGAACCATATATACAAAAGGGTCAAAAGATCCCTCCGTGAGAAGTCATGTATTTAGGTCACAGATAACACTATTTTTTAACGTAGACTATTTTTTAATTACGAATATTTAACAAGTCTCGCGGGGTAGCGATAGTCGCCACGGGGCGGTGTCGCAGGCAAATCTTGTCTCCATTATAATCATATAGCCAATAGGATAAACGCACTCAAGATAACATATTATTATTAGGCGCTCGACTACTACTGCAAGCACAAAAATAATTGTTAAAAATGTCTTAAATGTCAATCCACACTACATTGCACTGCACTACAATCAGATAGATATTCCACATAGGACTACTCAAAAAAAGTAGGTTTACAAGTTAATCTACGGTCATAATTTAAAACAATCATATTTTTTAATAAAACGTTCACATCTAGTCGCTGAAATTGATTATAAAATAGTTTACCAGGCATTTTTCTTCAGCTAGGAGACGGTTTTTTTCAGGTATTTGTTTCAGTTGAGGAAAATCATGTTGTAACTTCTCAGGCAACACAATAAATAGGAAAATGATCGTAATAAATCTAATACGTAAAGTGCAGTAATAGGAATAGGCAGAGCAAATGTACCTAACCTTCCGCTATAACTATATCGAGGGGTTTAGAAATACGGTTTTCTTGTGCGTGCGTAGCATTAACGGCTGCATAAAGTACTAACTTGACTAAACTCGCGACAAGTTTGAGAACCCGTGAGCTCTGCCTACACCAATCACGGAGACTTAGATTAATACGGAGATTGATTCATAATGCAAGTTAATTTTATGAATGAAGATACATTAAAAAAGCACTTAATTTTACGTAAGATTACCCGACAGTAGCACACACGAAGTTTGAGACAAAAGTTCCAAGTCTTTAGCTATTATTTATTACACTATCAATAGATAGTTTGTGTGCATGTTTTAATTCTACTGCATGAGTCAGTATTGTAAATGCTAGGGGCATGCGGGTGGCGGCCGGGCAGGCCAGGGCTCAGTCTGGTACGAGGTAGGGACGCGGCGAGGCGGGGCGCGGCTCTGCGGGTCAGGAAGAGCCGCCCGCCTCGCCGCCCTCCTGGAAGGTACTCGGGTTGGTCGCGGAGAACGGGGCGCCGAGCCCGTACAGGTGCCCGCTTGAACTCTCTATGTTGTCATCGAAAAATATCTGCAAAGAGACATTGACACGTATGAGGACATGAGCTCGACAGTAAAAGTCACGTTCAATATCCTCGTGTTATAATAGCGGAAGAGAATTAATTCTTGTTTTCATCCCGGGCACATTCTCAGCGCCAAAAGTATGAACTTACACATAGTACACTTAATACCTACGTAAGAATTTAAAAGTCAACTTCTACGCCCACTTCTCAAACACAATAAACTAAAGTAACTAGTAACTAACGTCAAATTGTCTGCAGGTGGAAAGAGGCTGAAATCTGACGTTAGTACTGTGAGGATAGGGATCCCTCAAGGTTCTGCTCTAGAAAATACCCTTTTTCTGGCGTACGTAAATGATCTTCCGACCAGTATCATCGCCGGCGTTTCAGTGCAGTTCGCAGACGACACCACGGTCTGGGAAAAGGAAGCTGCTTGCTGGGAAAATTCACGAAGCCTGTGATCAACTGCAGAGATGGTTTTCCTGTAACGGCTTGCTTCTGAATACTACGAAGTCCAATATTATGCTTTTCTCGGGACATAGTATTGCTCTTCCTCCGTGCGGTGCAACCAGTCCGATGCCTGTATGAGATGAACGTAGGTTTCTCGGCTTCACCTTGGACTCAAGTTAGTTTGGGTAGTGCAGTCTTTGCGCTACGAAAGCTGAAATTGCATATATCTGACGATGCTCTAAAACAAATTTCGCATACTTTCACTCACTGATGTCGTACGGCACACTGTTATGGGGAAACTACGGATGCCAACAGGGTAATGCTTAGGCAAAAATGGGCCGTACGCATATTAGTTTGAGCGAAACCTAGCGACTCTTGCCGGGGCACTACTCACTATATTTATTTGACATTATCATGTTTGTCCGAACAAATCCTTCTTCGTTCACGACAGTGAATATTGTCGGCAAACAACTCCGCCACACCGGGCGTTTGAGAACGGTTCCTCGTCGCATGGCACTTGCAGGTAAGAACCCGCGCGTCATTGTTCCCATCTACTACGAGCGTCTACCCGCCGAATTCAAACGCAATACGTCTAACGAAATCTTTAGGCGCCGGCTGAGAAATCTTTTGTTCGATAATCCGCTTTTTTCTGGCAATGTAAAACTTGACATAAAATAATTTGTATTCATTGAATTTTATAAAGAAAGGTCAAAAATCGCCCCCCTGGTTATTTTAGCTAGAGTTTTTTTGCCGTCACAACTAGATCTTTCGCTCTTTATATCGTTAAGCTCTGTAAATACTTCCTTTGTATATATTTTAGCTAAGTATATTAATGACTTTAATATTAAGTTGTAAAATTCCATTTTAGATTTAGTATTTGTAGTTGTAGTTATTTTAAATAACCTTTTTATTTTTAGATCCCCTAACTGATGAATCTGCATCTACTTTTGGGAAAACATTTTCACCGATCACTTCCAACTTCCAACTTCCAACACTGACACTGGTAGAATTGTCCCACTGGACAGTAACCATATATATAAAAAAAATACTTGAAATTGATCGTTAAGCTCGTCGTCACACCTAATTCGTGACAAATACCTAGGTTGTACCATATCATCAAAAACCATATTACAAACATCCGCGGCGGCCGACAATTAATTTATAACATGTAAGTAGTGATTCCGTAATAACACATTGCCGGGTGTTATTATTTTTAGCAGGTGTACCTCTTTGATCTTGAAGAACGCCATTCCAGTGAGGTGGGAGTCGGAACCAGCCTGGTGCTGCGGGCCCACGCGCCGCAGCTCCAGCTGGTCCGCCACCTCCTGCAATCCCCCCTTCAGATTTTTGCAGAGCTTCATTAGGTACTGCCGGGAAACATGATACACTTCTGTAGTTAAATTATTTGAAGGCTGCCATTTTTAACAGTTATATTTGCTTATCTAACTAACTAAATCTGTAATCAAATATAAGAAGTCGATTTCAACCTCGAAGTTAGACTTACACGGGCAATTGTCTGAGCAATAATTGCCCGTTAATAATAGCGGTCACACTATAATTTGGTTTAATAGAATGAGATGCCCCTCATTGCTTATAAAATTGCCCATGTATAGTTGGAATTATTATTTATTTATTATTTATTTATTTCATTAATTAGAACGGCATTACACCAATTACACTAATTAATCTAATTAATTATAACATTAGAATAGAAACAATACATAAAAAGACAAATTAAATAAAATCAATAAACACGCATCCCATTCATCATCATTCGGTCATTATAGCTGACCGAATCTTTTGCACGTGCCAAAAGTGCTTTGAAATAAAAGTGGCTTACTGTGAACAATACTTTACTAGTGACTTTTTGTTACAGTAATAAGGTTTTGTTACTTTATGAATAAGAAAAATGATTTCAAAAACAAAATAATACGTTTAACAAAAATAGACAAAAGTCAATAATTAGCATTTTAAAACTAAGCTACATACTTCTTCCCGACACGGGTAAACAGCCTCTCTCTAGTTCTCTACGTTCATTAATGGTACGAGGTTCAAACTGAAAGTTTCGGGAATAGAAAAAAAATATGCAGTTAAATTGAATAAAAGTATTTTTATTGTTTTTCAAAGTATTCTCCTTTATATTTTATGCACTTTTCCATGCGATCAAACCAGTGATTAAAGCACTTATTGAAGTCTGAAGTAGGGGTCGACAAAATGGCCATTTTAAAAGCCTCCACTGCTGCTTCCGGCGTCTGAAACCGCTGACCACGCAGCTTATCCTTAATTTTGGGGAATGTGAAAAAGTCATTGGGGCTTAAGTTGGGGCTGTATGGAGGATGGTCCAGTAATTCGACTTTATCACCGTCCAGGTACTCAGTTGTTTTCCGAGCGGTGTGAGGGCTGGCATTGTCGTGGTGAAGGTTAATGCGGCGACTAGGGTTTTTTTTTTGGAGTTCAGCCAAGGATCTCGGCAAACAAATAGTGGTGTACCAATCGGCATTGACCGTTCTACGATCTTCAAGAGGAATAGTAGCCACGTGACCCGATTTGGAGACACACATAGCCACCATCTTTTTGGCCGTTCTGCGAGAACGAATAACTTTTGTCGGCTTGAGCTCATCTTCGTAGAGCCATACTCGAGATTGGTTTTTATTTTCAGGCTCATATGCATATATCCAACACTCGTCACCGGATACAATGCTAAAAACTGAATTTGAACTTCCTCCTTTGAATTTATTCAAGTTCTGAGGCACCAATTGACACGAGTCGTTTTCTGCTCCTCAGACAATAAGTGAGGGATCCAACGGGAAAATAACTTTCGCAGGCCTAATTGTTCCTGTAAAATGATTTGTATCTGAGTCATTCCAATGCCCAAACACTCTTGAATCTCCCGATATGACACATGTCGGTCTTCCTTTATCAGCTGACGCACAGCCTCGACGTTTTCTTGCGTGACTGCCGATTTTGGTTGACCTTCACGCACGTCGTCCGTGAGGGATAGACGGCCACGTTGAAATTCTGCATACCACCTATATATTGTCGTTTTTGAAGGTGCTTCATTACTAAAAGCAACAATCAACCGGTCTCCACATTGTTTATGTGATAATCCACTTTTAAAGTCGTAATAAATCATAGCTCTTAAATTTTCACGGGACAATTCTATTTTCAGCAGCGACTCTACGACTTCAAAAAACAATTGAAACCGAACCATTGCTTTTTTTTTCTATGTGGCCCGTGTGTTAAAATAATGAAACTTAAGAGATTATAAGGGTATGATAAAGGTATGATATGTGTCAAAAATACGTTTCTAGGTATTAGATTCCCGAAAAATTCAGTGCAGCCCTCGTAAAAACCATCTCCTGACAGTAACAAACACAATAAAAAAAGAATTAGCGAAATCGGTTCAGCTGCTCTCGAGATTTGCGCTTAGCAACACATTCAGCGATTATTTTTCGATTTTTAATCGAACATAAAACTAATCGCAACGTATGAAAGTCTATGGGTAGTCAGTTAACAATGTCTTCGTTTGTACAGCGACAACTGGCGAAAAAAATATAATTAAGGAACAATTTTATACATTTTGACCTAGTCTCGACGGGTAGGTATTATAATTTATAAGGTTAAAAATACATAATGGGTCATTGTAAATAATGGTCATCTACACTAATATTATAAAGAGGAAAGATTTGTACCTATTTTTGTATGTTTGTAATGAATAGGCTCAAAAAGTACTGGGCCGATTTAAAAAAATCTTTCACCAATAGAATGCTACATACATTCTTCCAATTTGACATAGGCTACATTTCATTTTGAAAAAAATTAGGGATGTTTGGTAAAATTTGAACAATGTAACCGAAGGTGTAGAAAAATGAGTCTTAGTTTTTTTTAATAGATTGAGTGATTCAAGGGGAAGGTTTATATGTATAATACTTTAATCCGGAGCGAAGCGAGGGCGGGTCGCTAGTAATATATATAATGGGTTTATTTCTGAAACCGTAAAATTCTCAGGGTTGTTATAAAACAAACCTAACCCAACGTAATAGGTTCTAAACAATGGCCTTTTAAAAAATCCTGAAAAATAGACGGTTTCAGAAATAAAACCATTGTATATTATGACCATTATGGATTATGACCCATTATGTACTTTGAACTTTATATATTGTGATATGATCCCAGTCTCGACCTAAGTTTGTACTATGAATATTCCTTAAACGCGTCCTCAAATCTTAAAATTAATAATATAATAACATATTACTTTAGTACTGTTAGCACAGTGTAACTTTATTTAATGAATATCATTAGAACATAATATCATTATTAGATTATTACCGACTGAAACAGTGTACACTTTTATTTCACACGGTACCATTGATATACATGCATGTTATTTCCAAGGCTCGGAAAAACGCCCATCATATCAAAAAAAAAATGCTTTCCAACTAGCACAACAAGCTACTGTAGGGCCTTAGAGCCAATCCGATTATCTCCTAAGGTGTTAAGCGTACACGTTAAAGCACGATCTGCAGCCCTAGTGCATGCAGCCGCTATAATACCATATTGGGGACAATTTTACGCAGCCTACAGTTCCATTAGAACTGCGTAGCGGTAACATAAATGTGCCATAAGTGCTGCAGCCAACGATTAACGCCACACTAAAGTTCTTGTATCACCTTTTATTGAATGAGTTGAACGGTTATGAATGAACGAAAACCGACCAATCCTTTATTATTCATTTTTGTGACATTTTTAAAGGGAATGAGATGTAAATGGGTAAGTGGACCGGCCATATATATAGCTAATTTAAGTAATTATTTATTATGTGCTTCGTTCCATTATTATATACCTACAAGCGATGCATGTAGACGTTATTATTTTTGTGCCTTACTGCGCCTCTGAGATTGCATTCAAATATAAAAACTATATGTAATAAATTTCGTGTCATTCTCGAAATAAATAATTTATTCTCATTGAACACATTGCAAGATTTATTATTTGCAACTAACTTTTTCGACAAATCATACAATACCATATCAATTAGGTACCTCTGAATTTTGCAAGTAAGTTTCTGTAAATTCACACGTTCGCCCCGCTACACGCTAGCCGAAGTTATCGAAAATCGAGATCACAGACACTCGCGTGTCATCGGAAATATAAAATTGGTAAAATGGTAAAACGTTTTTTTTTGCTTGTTTTACTTAGTTTATGTTCTGATCACACAAGCTCAAAAGAAGCTGTGATTGTTTAAAATTACGTGAGGTAGCTCCTGCTTTTCTTGTAGAGGGTTAATGCAGTCTTTAGTAATACGACGACGGGTCAATTTCCAGCTTCAGTCTGCTTAAGAGTATTCAATTACTTCTGCTATGTCACTTTTAGTAGCAGAACAGAGGCGTTTGTAGCTTCTTTGCAGCTGCGTTAAAAAGTCTGTAATTAAGTTCTTTATGCAGCTTTGCGGCGTATAAAGATGACAGGGGCCGACGTCAATGGTTGCAACCTGCGTAATGCTCACAAACTTGTGGGTGTTAAGCACAGACTGGCGAAATCAGTAAAACTGACCCACGTCCTGGGCCCGGCGGTCTTCAACCGACTGCCAGCACGCGTCACGGATGCACCGTCTTTAACCGCCTTTAAATCACGACTCAAGTACTGGCTTATCGGGCACACTTTCTTTACATATAATTAATTTTAACTGTGTACCAAATAGGTACTATTAAATGTAATTAAGAAGTAATTATTGATATTTGTAATACCTCCTTCATGACATCTTCTAATTGATTAATATTTTTCTTATTTTTTGTAAAATTTAATATGATTTATTATGAATAAAATGAATATGAGTATGAATATGGAATAACGCCAAAGACACATCCCTATGCCAGCCCTATTGAACCCATGATAAATTTACGTCGCCTGGGTCAAACAGTTATACTTGTTCGTAATGTTCTCGTTGTGGGCGTATTTATATCGTTTTTAATACTCGACCGTACGCTGCAGTAGAGATGTCCCATGCAACATAAGGCACAGGCAGCTAGCATGTACTATTACTTAGTCCAGTCTCTATGAACTTTCTGTAGGCCTTTACTTTATTAAAGGTATAGGGGATACATGCATTTTGAAGGATTTTTTACGGCTTGGGATCCTAATAAAAAGATGCCAAAATTGGCTCATTTTGAAATAATTCCTCAACAATTGACTTAAAGACAAAAATTCTCGACATTCCCTCAGATCTTAGAAACAAGGGAGATATGTTATGGGGGCGTGGTTCGTGACGCCTTGATATGGTCAAAATGGTTCCAGACGCACAAGTGTACGCGTCAAACGCTGTCACAGTCGCCAATCGATCGCTGTCAATACACGAACTCCCATTAAATGTTAAAATGACTGTTATTAGCGTAAAACACTGCAAAATGCGAAGTGCAAACGTTAATTTAAAATCAAACATACCACCGGTAAATTCAATTTTTAAGCATTATTTCTGTTTTAAAATGAGTATAATGTTTGTTTGAATTTACGAGCGTAAGGATGCGGATATGATTTTTATCGACTATCGATAAATCTCTTGTTTGTTTTACAGTGATCAATAGCATAAAACGCATAAAACACAAGGAAAATATTTTTGTCAATTTTATCAAGCAATAAGAAATAAGATTTCCGTTTAAACGAGCGACTATAATAATGCATTTTACACTGTAAGTAAATAATATTCTGCTTGCATACGTAAATGGGTACTTACTAAAATCGGAATTCGGTTTAACTGTATTGCAGATATAATTCACTCATTAAATTTAATATGTCTATCTATCCGTCTGTACATCACAATTATAATATCGTCAATTTTAAAATAAATAGAGTCGGTTAATTTTATTATAAAAGGTTAAGGTTAATATTATAAAGTTAAGAAGCCGACTTAGATTTTCAACCATTGTAAAATTTGTCTATAATGTTTTTTTAAGTTTCTTGTACGGGGATGGGGCTTTAATTTATTATTTTGAACGATACTTTAATAGTAAGACGTATTCTGAATTTCTTAGAAAACCTGAGGTGGCTGCCTATTACTATGTATCCAAATTAATTGTACTTACACATTTTTTTTTAATAAAGAATAATGAGCCAAATTTCTAAAATTGTTAACATTCTTCATTGTGTTTATTACCAATGCCGACAGGAGTATTATTGGCGGTGTTAATAATTTCACCATAATTACGGAGTACTTTTACGAAAATCATTATTATACATTTCCTACTGAATCGAAAATAAAAGTTAAATGGATAACAGCTACGAGTCTCAACCCGTCACTTTAATACATAAAGAGACAACAACAAGTTGTTCTTGGGATTAGAACATAACAAATAGTCCACACAACATTTTTGGAACAAAGATTGCAAGACAGCCTCGGTGGAGGTTATATACCTAGCTTGCCCTTCACCGTGCACTCCAACGACAAGGACACCATGTCAAAATATGGGAATATGTATCTGGCTGTTTCCGGTTTTCAAAGGCTATTTACTTATAAGAAAAAATAAAAAGAAAAAATAAGTAATTAAAATAATGTAATCATATCACCTCATAGTCAAACAAAAATTATAATTTTGTCTGAGAATCGAATATTATTTGTTTCAACCAAAATTTTACATGGTTATCGATATATTTTTAATCAGGCATGGTGACATACCTACGTAGCAGACAAATGACGCACGCATCTTGAAAAAACGTTCGATTCACGTCGCTTTAATCGTAGTTCTTAAGTTACTAGACTTAAGGACTATCGTCTCGACGCCATCTAGCGCTGAGTAGTCAAGATTATACTCGTCGCTAGATGGCAGCTAAGTAAACCAGTAAGCGCTACCTTATGTTGAGTAGCTAAACTACGATGGACAAAAAACTACCTTTCAGCATTCCTCGACCTTGTCAAATAAACATAAAGCTGAATTTTGAGCTACTATCAAAATGATGTTATGGCGTTTATATTTCGTAAACTGTAACCAATTATGAGAAAGTAGTTTGTGTAGTAGTGCATAGAGATGTAAAACGCACACATTTTTAAAAGTGGCGACACGGGGTCACCTTTGAATTTGCGCTCATGACATATATCCCTTGTTTCTATGATCTGAGGACATTCCTCATTTTCGGGCATTACGAGGAACCGAAACAAGGGGCCTTTCAATGCAAAGCAAGGTCTCTCAAGGTTACACTAAGCTCTGCTTATGTTAAAATGTACTTAGTGGGGTCCAGGGCATGTGAGGCCAGAGCACTCTAGCCACTACTGCAAAAGAGGTGAAGTATACCACTACAGATACCAACATCGGTGATCACTGTTCGTGTGGCGCCATCAACACATAGTTACAGCCATATCCGTATTCTGTTTATCATGCGGATAAATAAGCGAACTATCAACGAATTTGATGCTTGCAACGATTAAAGTGCGCCATCACTTTTTAAGTTGATATTTATTTGATTTATCTAATGCACAAAATTAATTGGAGCGTATGTTATGCGCCGATTTGTAAAACAACCCATGTATCTGGAATACGGTGCTTGTGAGTCAAGCCTTTAAGTTATTCAACATTTTAAAAGGATTTATGATTGACACTTCTAGTAAATCCTTCTTTGAAATAATCTATGACTATTACGCTAACAAATTCTTGAACGACCAAATTTAAGTGGACCGTAAAAAACACTTGAAATTTTAGATATTTGTCGTCTATAATTTCAAGTGAGTTTTTTATCGTCAATTTGAGACTAATGTTTTAATTTTAATATCGACTCTATAATTTTTTTCATCTTACCGCGCTATGATGAATGAAATCCGAGCCCCAAGTTATCAGGATGAATATGCCCATTGATTTAATATATACAAGATGCACAATCAGCAGGATTTTTATGGTAATTCTTGACTTATGCCGAAAGTCAATGACTTCGGCATAGGTAGAGGTAATTAGTCTTGTTCCAAGCACAGATCGTGACAGTTGTCAATAATGACTAGATGTTTAGTAAAAAAGTGCGTTAATAACAGCAAAAAACGAAAGAAAAAGGATGGAATATCTTATTTTTGGTACGTACTATTTATTAATTCTGATTCTAAATAGTTGAAATTTTAATGCTCGCTTGATTTTTAGTAATTTATTTTGTACACGTATACACATTATGACATAACGGATCCAAAATTAAATTAAACGGAGTTTGTTTCAATAAATTCTCGGTATTGGTATCTTGCAAAACTTTTTAGTAAACTTCTTAAAACTGGCCGCTAAGAGTCGTTCATTGCCAGTAAAAAAAAGAAGTAAATTTGAAGCTTATACGTTCTTTTGTTTTTCTGCTACTGCTGAACAAACGTGACCACCACCATGAGCGATTTCACAATGTTAATTAAACTGGAGCATCGAGCCGTGATAAAATTCTTGACTAAACAGGAAAAAAATCAAGAACAAATTAATTTAGTTTACCGTGAGTCCGCTCCTTCATTATCTACTGTTCAAACGTGGCCAAATGAATTTAAGCGTGGGAGGGAGAGCATTTAAGATGGCTCTAGACCTGGTCGGCCTGTTGAAGCTACTTCACCACAAAACATTAAAAAAGTGGAGAAAATTATACTGAAAGATGGTCGAGTGAAGGTTAGGTCTTTCTAGGAGATGAAACTTGGGTTCATCATTATGACCCCGAGAGCAAACTAGAGTCGATGCAGTGGCACGTTAAAGGTACACGACATCCCAATAAAAAAAAAGTCGTCCCTTCAGCTGGCAAGATCATGGCCATACGTCGTTATCGCAATTACGATTTGACAGTACTCAAAAATTATGACAAATAGGCAATAACAGAAGTGACACTGCTTAGTGGCGCGTCTGTGGCATTCCTCTATTGGAGGGCAGTAAATATAGTAAAAATAAAAAACATTGCTTTTAGAGAAGGTAGGTACCTAAATCGAATCAAACTATTGTTTTAGTTTGGAGAACAATATAGAAAATATATCGCGTGATTCCCTCCTTGTTCCGCTTTTAAAGTTTTTTTAAATATAAATATATCCTTAATAGTATTCCACACTTTGCTTAAAGATACATGGGGCCTCTTGAGTACCCTTTTAGGGATATCGTCATCATCAATTACGGGTTTTAAGAATCTTCTAGTACCTATCAATGACATTAAGCTAAACATCGACAAACAAACATATACTCATATACGCGGTAAAGTTAAATAAAACCGTTTAAAAAATTCAACACGTTGCTGGCTTATTATGAAAATTTCGTTGACCAACTATGCCTTTTCCAGAGAAAAAGTCGTGCAAGATATGAAGAACTTCTTAGATATTTCAAATGCCTAGGCATAATATTCCTTTTTTATTAAACAGATAATCTGTTATATGTGTTCTATAACAGATTTGTTTTTGCTCCCGCGATAACGATGCATGATCATGGCGACAATATTCTGGAATTGTGAAGGGATATTATTAATAGATTAAAAATAGGGTTCAATTATTATAGGAGACTACGACAACATTTTACGCCAATTATGGGAAGCAATCAAAGAAAAGAGGAGGGGAAAATTTACCAGAGGAGTGCTGCTTCTTCATGAAACCTGATCATGTTGCCAAGGCTGCTGTTCTTGAATCTGGGTTCGAAAATTACTCGCCCTCTGTACAGTCCAGACTTGGCCCCCAGCGACTACTTTTTTTTTCCCAACCTTAAAAAAGATCTTCGTGGATATCGATTTTCTAATGATGATGCGTTAAAGGCAGCGGTGGTGAAGCATTTTGACACCAAAGACATTTTTTTTTTATGAGGGTTTATAAAAACTAATTAACAGATCTTACGAGAGGAGGCTGAAAAGTTCTAAGCCTAAGGTGGAATAAACAATTTAGAAAATGTAAGCTTTTTTAATTTTTCAATGTAATCCCCCTCTAATTCGATGCATTTCTTACATTTATTATATAATGCTTTATGCCGTTAAAAAAATATTCTTTGCTTTGGCCTTAAAAATGCTCTTCTACTGCCGCCTTCATTTCTTCATTACTTCCAAATCGCTTTACACTTGTCTTTCTTTAAATTACTGAACAGAAAATAGTCGTTAGTGGCTAAATCTACACTATACGGAGGGTGGTTAATTTCTTCGAAGCTGATTTCCTTCAGAGCTAGTCTTGCAACACGCGCGGTATGAGCGGGGGCGTTGTCTTGCAAAAACAAAACACCTTTACTGTTTTGCCCATTCTTTTTTCAAGTATGGCTTGACGCACTTGTCCCAATAGCCCAGAATAGTAAGTTGCATTTACTGTAGAGCTTAAATAATCTATTAAAAGAATTCCATCCGCGTACCAAAACACCGTAGCCATTAGCTTAGAGGCCGATCTTTGCACTTTAAACTCCTTCGGCGGCCTTTCACCCTGCTCAATCCACTGCATGGACTCCGACTAACATTCAGGATCATACTGTCTGACCCATGTTTCGTCAACGGTTACTATCCTGGAGCAAATTTCGTCAACACTATCTCCGCACAAGTCTAAAAACGCCTGAGAATTTTCGACACGCCGCTCTTTGGTCAAACGCCGTCAGCATTTTCGGTACCCATCGCGCGCTGACCTTAGTCATGTGTAAATGTGTATGAAGGATTTCTCCAGCCCGTTCCTTGCTAATTTCCAAGGCGTCAGCTAATTGACACATCTTAATTCTTCGATCCCCCAATACTATTTTTTTTAATTTGCCGACGTTTTGGTCGGTCACTACCGATACTGGCCGTCCTGAGCGTTTTAGTCATCGATCGACTCTCGTCCTTATATAAATAGGCTACCCCACTTTTTAACTGTAGCATACGGAGGCCCAGAGATACCATAAATAGCAGCCATTTCATGAAAAATGCATTGAGGAGTGTTTTTACTTTTCGTGAGGAACTTAATCACAGCCCGGTGCTTTTTGTAATATGCAATGATAATTCAGACATGATACTGTTAATCGTTGAATATCTCGAGAAATTACAATTGTAATGACATAATGTTTTCTTTCCATTATTTGTTTTTAAATGGTCTATCTAATAGCCAGTACCATAATTACATATACAACCTCAAAATACCTTAGGCTTAGAACTTTTCAGCCGCCCCTCGTATTCTGCAAGAAGACGTAGACTAACCCCGCAAGTCATTTAAAACAACTTATGATCAGTAACATTACGGAGTTATTTAGCGAAAGATAATTTATCAATTTACAATTTTACTTAAGTAATTTATATTGTAAATGCCTAATTATTAAATTTTATTCCGTTGAACACCAATAGAGTAGGTTTCCGTATTAATTATCACCATTCCATTTACTCCCCAAAGTACACTTTTATGACGTCATCGCGACAAGACTCCGGAGCCTATTTACAATTAGACCTCGTTATCTCGGGGCAGTGAAATATCACAAATAAACGAATGAAACAGAACCTATTTGGACTGATTTGTCAGTACGTGTATCATACAACAATGATTCACGTACTGACAATCAAACCTCTGGGCGAATGCCATTACAATGCTGTTGGAGCTGGCCCGCACTCTGCACACCAGGGACGAGCAACGTTTTCGCATGGTGGCCTAAAAACAGTCCACTGGTGCCTCTGCGAACATCCCCGTCGCGCTGCAGAATCGAGGCAGCCCCATCAGCACCTTGAATGCATTGTTAAACTACACACGCAAGGAGAGCATCAGCTTCACCTCATCGGAACAACGAGCAAACCGGCGGGCCACCATGTTCGCTCCGACAGACAACGCCCTGCGCTCCCTCTCTATGTCTGCATCATCCTTTAGGTCAGAGGATAGTACGTGCCCCAGGTATTTAAATTGTTTCACTACATTTAACGGTGCTCCGTTAAGTTTATTAGTAGGAACAGAGAACGGACGTTTACCTCTGACCCAAAGACCATGCATTCACTTTTCGTGACAAGCCATGGCTGGCAGCATATCTCTCACACACGCGCAACAACTTCGCAAGACCACACGGAGATGCGCTTAGCAGCACCATGTCGTCTGCATAGCTAATGTTATTAAGACAAATGCCGTCAATATGACAGCCGACATGCATGCTGCTGAGTTCCTCCAATAGTCCGTTGACATACAGGTTTAAGAGCTTCGGTGATGTAAGTCCCCCTTGCCTCACGCTGCACTCCAACCTGTATGGCTCCGAATATGCGCCCGACCATTTCAAAACGCTGACCTGATTAAAATACCAAAACTGTAGTGTTTTGTTTACCTCCACAGGCACAGTGATATTTTCTAAATTACGCCACAAGATGTCGTAGTTAACCAGGTCAAAATCTTTGGAGAGATCAAGAAAGCAAGCACAGGGGTATGTCGACTTGTGTAATACTTGATAGTCTGCTTTACTCACATAATAGCCGTTTCCGTCGAAAGTCCACGTCTAAAACCAAATTGATTGTCATGTAGACTAATGTAATTGATATATTGACTATTTATTTATTTATTTATTTATTTAGTTGACTATTGAGCAAACTATCAATCACTTTTGCTACAACGTTGCCAAAGAGATAGGCCTATAATTGATTTTGTCACAAATGTCCCCCGTTTTGTTTCACACGATTGGCACCACCACAGTTCTCATCAATGCCTCAAAGCCCAAAGGTAGGAATGTCCTATGCATAGTGTGAAAAACATCGCGAGTACTCTACACAGATGAGGGCCTGCAAGTTTTAAATACAGAATGCTCTAGCCATCGTGACCAGGAGACCTACCACGAGACATACGTCTGATCACATTATCAACGTCCTTGGCTGTGAACCTGGCTGTAATCTCCTGTCGCGACGGCCCATCACCGTGATGTGCCTGTGATAACCCCGAAGGCAATTTAACAGTAAAATGATCTCTAAACAACTCGGGTATATCATAGAGATTATTGACACCGTTGACGCCCATTGGCTCAACCTAGTCTAGGTTTGTTATTTAATTTATTTGTGTTCTTCCAAAAAATCCGAAAGTCTTGCTTTGAGTGATGCGAAGCTAGCATTTCCATTTTTACTTGTTCATTATAATTCTGGCACCATTTAAACCGCGATTTAAAAATATTTCGTGATTTTTGCATTTTATCATAAAACGGGCCAGACTTAAGTTTCCCATACCATACCCATAGCTTCCCATTCCATCCCGGAACCGGTTTTTTCTTGTGAAAACGTTTTACAATATAACTGCCCGAGGCGGCGTTGCTGAGAGCCCCGATAATATTCCGATTAGGGCTTGCAATTCGAATTCGGTTCTTTCTGATATTCGAATAATGCGGTGAATAGTATTCGACTATTCGAATATTTATGGTTATTCAGACAGACCGATGTAACATCGGAATTTATCGGGGATGGTCGGCTGTCTATGTCTCAATCCCCCATCCCATTCACCCACCTCCAACATTTTCTTCTTTAAAAAAAATCAACCTTCCAATTTTTGTAGCAATATTATTAACTTGGTTGAATGTTTTTTGTTTATTTGATTAGATGGTTTGATTTATTTCACTTGCTTAGTTTTAATTTTGTTGTTGATTTCGTCTTTATTTAATTGTTATAAACAGTGATCGGGGTTTTGGATGCGACTTGGGGTGAATGACCTCAATCATTATGCTAGTATAGATTTGCCGCGGGATTCCGGGCTTTCGTGTGGTTTGATAAAGGACAGTTTTTTTGTCATATTATTAGATTACATATTGATTATACATTTTAATAAAATCATTTATTTCAAATATTTAGCATATTATTTTTTATTACTTTTGGTCTCTATAAAATTAAAATAACAAACCATTATTTTTTCAATGTTCCCTAATGTTAACCTATTTCGTTTAACATCTAAAACCCACTTATAAGCCGAAAACGATCTTTCTACTTCAACTGATGTTAGCGGGGCGAATTTATATAAAGAAATTTCATCGGATGCGGATTCGTGTGATATTTGTTCGGAGTATGTTCTGATATCATCTAAATTCGGATTTCGAGCCATGACTGCTTCTATTTTAGTATCTATACGTAAGCTATTACTCCAACTTATAACTGTCCGGACTTCATCAAAGATTTCATCGATGATTGACGTATCCCGTTCCTATAGTTTGACTAAGGCGATCTCGATTATGCTAAAATATTTATTTATGTAATCCATTTGGCTTTGTACATTGGGTTTCCTTAATATATTTTTTTTTTTATTGACACTGCTTCCGAATCTCGTAAACTTACAACTGTATTTATTTCGTTAAAATATTTAACGTAATATGACACTGCTGAAAGCCAAGTTCCCCACCTTGTAATGCTTAGGAGGTAGAGGCATGTTCGGGAATTTTTCATTTAATAGTCTTGACTCTACTCGGAGATTTCAGAAATATTTGCAATCAAAGCGTCTACGTCCGGATATTGAGAACGAATTTCTTCCGCCACCCGATGAAGAGCATGAGCCAAACAAGTTAAATGCTTCAACTTTGGAAATGTGTTCTTTAAAAGTCGCCCCGCCTTTAACATGTATGCTACTGTCTGTACACATTAACAAAACATTTTCAAGTTTGGTTTCGTAAGATTCACCCCACAATTGTTTTAAACATTCTACCACAAAATTTGAAATGGTTTCGCCATTTACTATTTCTAGCATTTTACACGCTACCAAATATGTCTTTTTAGAAACTTCTGAGTACAACGGCTTTACCAATAAATGAACAATGTACCGACCAAGCAAGTCCGTTGTTTCATCGAGCGATATCCACAATTTTTCATTTTCAACCTCGCCGTGTATAGAACTTATTTTATCTTGATAAAACTTTTCTAAGCATGTTTTTCTTATCGTCGTTTCGCTGGGCAACGTAAGACTATCACCACATGTGCAGCATATATACTTTCCGAAAAAAGATATGAAGGCCGGGTTTTCAATTTGTTGCCAGGGAATGTTGCATAGAATCAGGAACTGGATTAGGTCATAGTAAAACTCTTGTTTATTTCTAGTTTTTCCTCTGTCTTTTTCCTTTAACGTGTTTCTTGACCGTATATTTCGGCATCCAATGTTAATTTCACATTTTGTGCAATATATAGAGTTCCTAGTCGATTCATACAGCAAGTCGACATAGGGTTCTATCCAACTCTGTACAGTTTCTTCCTTAGGTAAACTGTGAGTTCTCCGCGACATGACAACTGATGCTTGACAACCTTAATCCCAATAATAATCCAATGATGTTCTAATTAAAAGTCCGATGAGAAGAAACCACAGTGAACGAACAGAATAATCTTTAAATCATTGAGTCCATAAAACAAGCCAGAGTCGTCGAAGTAAAAAAAGTACTATAAATCACAACGTGCAACTTTACTTACCGAAGGGGTTATTGAAAGGTCGGTTGACAGCAGACTGTTTATTATTTTATAAAGTTTCGTTAGAACAACGTGCCAGTAACAACATAAAGATTACAATAGCAAAAAGGTTGCATTTAAATGTGTTTATTACTTGCTCTTGAGCTTATCACAGTAATGGGAGTTCCTGGTGCAATCTGGGGTGATTGACCTTAAACGTTATGCTAATAATGAATATGCCCGGGATCCCGGGATTTGTATTGATGTTGGAGGATAATTATTCTATTTTATTTTACATGATATTAATCGATATTACAGGTCAACGTTTGAAATAAACGTTATTATTATTGAAAAAATATCGCGGGATTATAGTCACATCAAGTGAAAGTCAGTCCAAAACCCCAATCATTGGTTATAAATCGTTGCTATTTGTAACTTTAGATTTTTTTGGAGATATTTATTTAAATTCAAGTTGTTTTGTTGTGATGAATTTATGATTTCACGATCTTTTCACTTATTTCAATCACTTCGTTGATTACTTTTGTTACTTTGTAAAATTGTATGTAATGGTCATACGTCGTTATCGCGTGTTCAAAATCGATTTGACAGTACAGAAAGATTATGAAAAACAAGCAATAACAGACGCGAAACTCATTTTGAGGAACATCTATGCCTACTGCTACGAGTTTAAAATGTATCACACATTAGGTATTTCTAATACCCAACCTCCATACTTGACTTGAGTACCAATACAACTTAAATAGATTAACTATGCAGTCGCAATGCAAACTCTTTAATATTTTTTCCTATTTGACATTGTCATTTGTTAGTAAGTATATTATCAATTATCCGTACTGATAACTGTGTGTAATATATTTATTGCAGAGTGCTTTTAAAATGCCGCGAAGGAAAAAAACGAGCGAAGAATTTGTGGAGTTGTAGACAAAGGATTATCCTGAATTACAGGCTCGCGATACAAAATTATATTACACTAAGTGCAATGTTAGTTTCCCCCAGAGCTTCTATGGAACGACATTTCAACTTGGAAAATACATCCGTCAAAAAAGATTTTAGGATGGAATTGACCAAATTTATTGTAAGCTGTAATATACCATGGTCTCAGTTAGAAAATCCCATATTCAAAAATTTTATTTTAAAAAATGTTAAAAAAGACGTTAAAATATAATTATATTTACTTATTTCCTATGTATAAACTTGTTAACTAAACAGATGGAAACATATGACAACAGTTTAACCCATACCCCTTTGCGGCTGTATTTTTTATTGATATTTTCTAGAGAAAACTCTCCACATGTAAAGAGCTTCTTAGATGTTTAGTAGCTGTAGGCAGAATACGTCCGTTTCTACTAAATAGACATTCTGTTTTATCTGCTCTTTATCTGATGGGTAATTGTACCCGCGATAACGATGTATGGTAATGGTTCAGTTCAGTTTAAATGTAAGGTAGCCGAGAGAATTTTCAATCAGCAAACATACATTGTACTCTATGACGAAATTCACTAATATCATTATAAGGTAAAGACACCAGTACTCGACAAAGGACCAATGTTCGACACTGACTCTTATTCAAAGAAGATAAGAGTTATTCATTACACACAAACAAATGAATAACTCTTATCTTCTTTGAATAAGAGTCAGTGTCGAACATTGGTCCTTTGTCGAGTACTGGTGTCTTTACCTTAGGTTTGTGTTTTCCGATTAATAATTTAATATTTCACCATTTTAATTATTTTCTTTTAGTTTTGTTGTTGATTCTGTCGTTTTTCAATTGAAGTACCTGCATAATATTTGTGCAATTGATACTAAATCGTTGCGGTTCTTACCTTCTGCAGTTGTTTTTAACAAAATAATATTTAAATTCTAGTTACTTTTTATTCATTCTATACAACCAAGTGCTTTTTATGTATTAAAAATATTCATGTTGATTTTTTTAGCTTTTAGACTGATAATAAGTGAAAATGAGCATCAAAGCCTGTATTTTTCTTTAATTTTCAGTATATTCGAATAGTATTCTAATTATTCGAATACATTCAAATGAAAAGTCGAATATTCGAATATCTGAATCTATCGAATATTTGCAAGCCCTAATTCCGATACAATGCAACAATACTTTCTCTGTGCTCCAAATTATTACATATGTTGTCACAACAATTACTAAATTCACTAGGAAAGTCTATCATTTTTAATTTCTCATTACATAATCTAATATATAAAATTCTCGTGTCACGGTGTACGTTATTGAACTCCTCTGTAACGGCTCGACCGATTCTTATGAAATTTGGTGTGCATATCGGGTAGGTCGGAGAATCGGCCATCTATTTTTCATACCCCAAAGTGACATAAAAAAAAATGCAGCAGGCGAAGCCGCTGGCGGGTCGCTAGTTTACTATAACAATCGATTCGTTCGGGTTTTCTTTCTCACCATATAATTTTATCGTCGACTATACAGGGTGTTTTTTTGGTCGACAACTTCCAAAACAGAAGAGATAGTACAATTAATTAATCTGAATATCTTATTGAAAAATTAAAAAACCTAAGGAGGTCAGAGAAATAGCATTTTCAATTATTCCCATTATTTTACTTAATTGTGGTTACCATGCGCCGTGTTTACTAACCCTACCCAAGTAAACAAAGCTTCGTCGGTCCACAAAATATTTTGATTTAGATTCAGTGGCAACCATTCACAAAATGCTACACGACTAGCGTAATCCGAAGGGTAAAGGTCTTGAACCCTTTGAAAATGGAATGGGTGCAATTTTTCACCTCGTAACAAATTCCAAACTGTTGAATGTGCGAGACCAAAACGTCGCCCTGCGTCGCGAGTACTCGCCCGTGGATGTTCTTCGAAGTAATCGAGAATAGCCTGCTTAACATCCACTGCAAGCCCACTTTGGCCTCTTCCTTAAGAGGCCGTATACGAAATTTTGCCAGTTTTGCTTATTTTCGTGATTTTACAGTTTAAATACTGCTTTTCTTTAAGTTTTAATGCTCATCATGATATATCATTTCAGTTATGATCGAATAAATGAGTTACAAATGAATGAGCTACTTTTTTATATTTGTCGAGAATTTAAATTCGGGATTTAGGTTATTTTAAAATATTATATATTTTATTTTTAATTTTTGGATGTGTTTTTAAAGTAATGGATTGATTTTGAACTGAAGTTTACTACTGTTCTTTTAATTTTATTTACGAGTATTTTAAGAAGCCGAAATTTAATACTATTTTTTGTCCATTTTCTCTAAAAAATTACCAAGTCCGTAATTTTTTTACACAAAAAAATATATGAAGGTGGTAAAAAGTAATTCATACATTTTTTAGACAACTTTTACAGCAATCGATTGCTATTTTTTCATACCTGACTTCAACACGTTTCGTGAATATGCGATATTCTAAACCTCTTACAGCAAAACTCACGAAACAGGCGCCGGTTTCAGGTCGATTAATCAAAATAAAAAAATAAAAACAAAAAAATATTTCATACATTCGTTGAAAATCTAAATTTTCTTTCGTGTTGCGCATTAATATTTGTAGAAGTAAAGTATTTCAACGGTAAAATCACGTCTGTAAAATCACGAAAATCAGCGATATCGGCAAAATTTCGTATACGGCCTCTTAAGCATGGCGTGGCGTTTCAAAAGTACCCCAATCGTAAAGGTTGCTAACGGTAGTGTAGCGCGTAATGGCCCGCCGATTACGAAATCACAGGTGTCAGCAATGTTTTGACCCCTCACAAAGTAAATATTCACAACATCAAACATTTCACGATTGTCCAGAAGTAAATTTACCTCTCCGAGCCATTTTTTTATCAATTAAATGATGTAACACTTTACTTAACAAGCACTCGCTTCGAAACAAACACGGATCTGACGTCGCTTGCGCATAGTTTTGTGAGGATAGTATCAAAAACTAACATCGTGACTATAAGCGGCCTACCCCCTTCGTAGCTACAGAAACAAGAGACCATGATTTATAAAATAGCAAGGACATTCTTTCGACTTTTGAAGAAAAACAGAAAATTAAAAATATATTTTTTTTGAGCTCAGAAACATGAATATACTTAGTAACCCCTATTGTGGAAGTTGCTGACCAAAAAAACACCCTGTATTTGTTATCATATTCGATATCGACTCCAAAATTGACAAGGCATACAGAACATTTGTTTCATGAATACCTATTTTATTAAAGTAGTTTATGTGACTGTTACATAATAAAAGGCATTAAAATACGAATTTCATAATAACCTCACACGAGTGTTTTAATGCCTAATTATGTACAGTTACATACACTGCTTTATCTACATACATTTTATAATATAAACAAGGCAAAACGTTAACATTGCTGGCAATTGTAGTTTTTTTTAATTCAAAGACAAACTTAGAGTCGGCCTTCTACTATCAGATCGTACAATATCAAGTAACATGCGGGATTTGGAAAAAATGTATGCAATTGACATTTTATTTCGAATAGAATGTCATCTCGAATGATATTAGAATTGAGGTGATATAAAATTGCTTTGTTTTTAAAGATGTTCGAAATTTGAAAGTAATAATGATATCAAATTTGATGTTATTTATTATGAGGCAATAAAAGCATTTTCACAGATAAGAATTTTGTTCTAATAAAAACAGTTATCTTTATGGTAGTCCTAATTTGCGGTTTTTGAACGCACCATAGAGGATTTATGATACGTGTGTAGATAAAATATCAAACTGTGCCAATTACCCCCATGTTTCCCTATTTTGACGTCACTGCCCTGAGATAACGAGGTCTATTTATAATATTAGTAGGATAATATAATATGTAATATTTGTAGGATTAATAACAAGCTTCTGCCCATGCTTCCTCCGCGCTGATTTGGATTATCGTTATTCCCTCTTCTCAAATCTAAATTTTATACTATGAAAGAGCACACACACAAACTTTCTCATTCATAATACTAGTAGGATAAGGAAGACAAAATTAATGCGTAATGCATGGAATAGGAACTAGTTTTAAAAGTGACGGGCGTTTTTCCAAGCCTTGGTCGTTTACATGCTTTCGTTCAATTGAGGTTAAAGCTCCATTCCCATTATGATAGAGGATCCATTATACAATGATTTTTCAAAAGCTATCCAACCATACCTCACGTCATATTATAAAACACTTAACCCCTTATCGCATAGGAAGCCATATATGGCTTCATGCATATTTTATGTTTTTAAATGGGTCCTTCTGATAATTAGAAATATAATTAATAAAAAAAAAGAAGAAAATCGATCTAATGTCTTTAAAGTTCATTTTCAATCATACGTTTTAAGTAAATTTCAAATTTATAATTTATGCAGTAAGATTCGTAGCTTTGTCAAAGTTCAAATTTGGAAATGTACTTTAAAGACAGTGTTTCATTTTCGATATGCTATGCGTTAAGGGGTTAAAAACAATTACCCTCGCTTATTTTTAGTACTCGCTTCCATCCTGGTCTTAGTGCGTGGTATAAGGTTTAAATATATGAACGTGAACAAAATTTCAGATAGATAGCACGAAACTATAAGGATGTTTAGTTCGACTACGGAACCCTAAGAAAGTAGAGGTGCGGGGCGTCATGTATTGAAAACTCTCCATTCGTACTAGCTAATGCACACAAAAGGGAGCACTGGGCGCAGCGCTTAAACGATAGCAAATGTCAAACCAACAATGGCAAACATACCTTGATAAGTAATGTAAACATACCTTGACATCATAGACTGTGGGAAAGTACAGACGAAGACTTTCGAAAAAGTCATTTTCGTCTTGCGGTAAGTTTTGATCCGTGAGTAGCTTCAAGAGATATCCAAAATCGTAACCAGAATGGAAACTCAACCACTTGATGTTATCCATGAGAACCAGTCCTAAAAAAAGTTGTTTTGAATAAAATGCAAGTGTTATAGTTGGGGACCCCACGATGCTAAATGTGGATATACTCGAGCGTCGTTAGTACCCATTAAAATGTAAAGATTAGATGGTAGAAAGAAAAAAGGTTATATGATGTTTACCCTCTCACCGATGGGGGGAAGGACTTCAAAAATTAAAAAAGAACAGCCAAAGGAAAATACTCGAAAGCCAAAATATAATAATAAACAGGGTGTTAGGTAATGAGTGGATAATCCTTAATCTACGGATAGAGGGCACTTAGCAAGTTATGAAAAAGCTAAAATAGGTCTAGTAAAAGTCGCACGGTTTTCGAGATATTTGGACTTTTAATCGGATTTTTTGTCATTTTCCTTATTCATGTATTAATTCATATTTTTTTTCACTTTTTTCTTGCATGGTTAGAATCACTATGAACTAAGGAAGTTTTTAAAGCTACATGCCAAGTTTTTTTCATGACAACTTTTTGAGTAAACTCACTAAGTTACTTTTTCCATACTAAGAAATACCCGCGTTTGTTTTTCACGTAGTATGGAAAAACAAACTTTGTGCGTTTACTCAAAAAGTTGTCATGAAAAAAAACTGGGCATGTAGCTTTAAAAACTTCCTTAGTTCATAGTGATTCTAACCATGCAAGAAACAACAAAAAAAATATTAATTAATACATGGACTTAAGGGTTTTTCGTAACACGGACATAAGGAAAAATTACAAAAAATCCGATTAAAATGACCAATATCTCGAAAACCGTGCGACTTTTACTAGACCTATTTTAGCTTTTTCATAATGTCCTAAGTGCCCTCTATCCGTAGTTCAAGGATTATCCACTCATTACCTAACACCCTGTATGTACCTATGTAAAGTCTTTATTATACATCACAAAGAAACTCAAATACAATATTTACAGGATATGAATGTACAAAGGCGAACTTATCCCTCTAAGGGATATCTTCCAGCTAACCTTTGGATGATTGAGGAAAATAATACAAGCAAAAAGTGGCAAAGAGTAGACATAAGTACAAAGTAAATTTAAAGGAAACAGTGTAAACTAAATTTTAGACCTAAAATAATGAAGAAAATACTAACAGAGACATAATTATATAAATGAATTAATAATAAATATCAGATTAATTACATACACCTACTTATATTAATTCACATATTATATATATATATATATATGTATACATACACACACACACACATATATATATATATATATATATATATATATAACAAAGGACAGTTACAGATTTATAAGGAGCCAGGTATGTCTTCAATCTTCCTTGTAAAGATGCGACCGATTGCGATTTCCTTAAATCAGATGGCAGCCGATTCCACTGTCTGACAGAACGCACAGAGATGGATTTGGCGTAGGTTTTAGACGTATGGACAGGGAAGACAAGAGAGAGGTTAGCACTCGACCGTAAGCTATTATAAAAACCGCTCGCCATGAAGCTAAACCGCAGGAAAACGTAAAAGGGAAAACGAGGCATAAACAAAGTTTTGAAAAGCGTGTAAACGAATTGGTACCCATTTTAACCTGGTGCGGAAGTGGTCATATTTCCGCAGGCCGTAAATGAAACGAATACACACATTTTCAAGGCGTTCCAACTTATCGAGCAGTTCTTCTGAAACGTCCAGATATGCGATGTCGCCGTAGTCGATGAGGGGAAGCAGGGATTGAGCTAAGGTAATTTTGGTGTGAAGAGAAAGAAAATTCTCCAGGCGCCTGAGAGACTGCAGAGAAGCAAAGAGCCTGCGACTGACCTCGGCGACTTGACCTGACCAAGAAAGAGTCTGATCTATCGTTAATCGTGATCCGCAAATTCTTAACAGATGTAGAATAAGCAATCGCAGTTCCATCAAAACTGGGATCCACGAGATCGGAGAACTTTGAGATGAAGAACAACAATTGCTTGCGACTTTCCAGCATTCTCCTTAAGCCCGAAGTTAAGAGCCCAGGAAGTCGCAAATGGTGGCAAAGTCAGCATTCATCGATGATATCAGGGATGGGAAGTCATTTGTAGGTCATCTGCATACAGGTGATAAGACGATTGAAGAGAAGCCGGAATACTGTTAACGAAAATGGAAAAAAAGAGAGGAGATAGCACCGCTCTCTGGGGGGCTCTCGGGGGAGTAAGAATATTCCAGTCCGAGATAGCGTCATACATTTTGACACGCTGGCGCCTAAGAAGGTATGACTGAAACCATGCTAGAGCCGGTGAAGAGATGTTGAAAGATTTAAGAATACTAAGAGTATCGAATCCCACTGTATTAAAGGCGCTACTAAAGTTGAGTAAAACTAACACAATGACCTTCTTATTTTTGATTTTATGACGTAGGGGGCGGAAACCTGATTGGAACGGGATATAAAGAATATGGTTATTAAGAAAACGGGACAGTTTGCAGTTAACAAAATGTTCAATTTTGTTTTGATAGGACTGGGAAAATAGATTGGACGATAGTCAGAAAAAGAGGAGGGATTTGTGGATTTTGCAAAGGGAGGACGTATGCTAGTTTCCATAAGACGGAAAATAACTAGAGGAAAAAGAGTAGTTAATAGTATTGGAAAGGATAAGGGTATATTGAGTCCGCCACGAGCAAAAGCATATCCAAGCCAAGGCCGTCTTCACCGACGGCCTTCGTCCTAACGGATTTTAGGAGAGCCAGTGTTTCTTCTAGGGAAATAAGACCCATATCAAAAGAAGGAATGTCGGAGCCATGGGCATTGGCGAGACGAGAAAGTGTACAGTGCTCAATAGAAGGGACAAAGGAGACGGGAGAATTGCTAAAATGCGTTTTAAAAGCGTTAAGATCATGTTGATTGTTAGGAGAAGAATTTTGATATTTGCCCTCCCCTAGCGACTTTAAAAACTTCCAGAGTATACACTCTAAGGGGACTCTAACTCTCTCATAAGGGGGGAACAACCTTCAATCAACTCATGGATGTAGCGACGTCTAGCTTCCCTACACTTTTTGTTGCATCGGTTACGCAGGGCAAAATAGTCCCGACAATTCCCTTTGATGGGTTATTGCGCAGCTTCAACCGGGCCCGATTTATTTTGCCATCAGGGTCCTAATATCTGCTGTAAGCCACGGAGCTGGGTAATGCTTTACTCGCGTGGGTTTTAAGAGGTGCGCGCTGGTCGAAAATCGCAAGCCAAGCGTTGTTAAAGGCCTCTAGTTTAGCGTCGATGTCAATGCAGGCTTCAATGGTTTGCCAATCGGCACTGCCCAGATCGGAGAGAAGGGCCTGTAGTGTGGTCAACATGTACCTTTTTGGGTGAAATTTTTGTATAGTCTCCGAAAATTACGATCAAGGTGTCATTCGATTCGGAATATTATGTAGAAAGTTTAAGAAAATGTTCCAAAAGGGGCCGATGAAAATTGCAAAAGTTATAGGGGATTCGACACAGATCGACAAATATTGTTGATTATCTTATAAACAATGCATTTGTTGATAAGAATTATTTAAACAATCGCGGTAAAAAAAATTAAAAAAAAAATGTAACTTTTAACCGTTAGAAATTATAAAATTTGAAATATTAGAAAAAAAATATTACTTTTATGCAATTTTTAATTGTTTAATGTTTTCAATTGTTAATAAAAAAGTAGAAAATTAACATTTTAGAATTTTTCCAACGGGGATCTATTTTTATGCCTTTTAAGAATAGGTAACTCCACGCAGCGAAAAAAATCCTAGGGTTGTAGTTTAATAATAATCAGGTTTATTCTGTTAACATTTTATTCAGAAAAAGTTGTTAATTAACTAATGCATAACTAATGGAAAAATGCGGATAACAATTTTTCGCCGACGGATTATTGTTTATTTATATATCCCAATAGTACTCATTTTTTTTATTCTTTAATATTCATATTTAATATATTAAAATGATTTTTATTGTTACCGTGTCCGGGCTACAAATCGCTAGCGGAAGCCAGACTACCCGCTTTTAGCGTTATTTTCAGGGCTTCGTAAAAATTATAAATATTAAAGGTACAGTTCCGGGAGATAAGACTTTTTTTTAGGAAATTTCCTTTTCTTTTCAGATCCTATTTCAAATTTTGAATATCTTTGATAGATTTTGAGATATTCAAAAAAAACCAAACAAATACTTTTTTTTTTAAATCCCCTATAACTTTTGCAATTTTCATCGGCCCCTTTTGGAACTTTTTCTTAAACTTTCTACATAATATTCCGAATCAAATGACACCTTGATCGTAATTTTCGGAGACTATACAAAAATTTCACTCAAAAAGGTACATGTTGACCAGACTACTGCAAGTTGATCTTATTAAGATTTCGACGGAGGACTATTTTATGCTTATACTTCGGAGGACAGATATTGAAGGAGGCGACGATAAGATCATGGGAAAAGGCAGCAGCATTAAACTGTCCGTGAAAAGATACAAGGTCCGGGAATAAAGTTAAAATAAGGTCTAAAAGAGAAGGGGCCGTTGTGTAAGTAATGCGTAGGACTGAGAGGGAGAATACCAAGATTCAATGAGTTGACTAAATAATGCAATTTAGAAGAACGAGAATCTTTTTTGGTAAGGCAGGTATTAAAGTCGGTTCTCTGCCTTTTCGCCGACAAATCTTCGAGAAATTCATCGTTTTGCAACCTATTTCATTTGCCAACCAGCTTTTTTTTTCTGTAACTACTGTTTGTGAAATGAATAATTTGTAAAACGTTACTTATGAAATGATAGGATGGCATTAAAGTCACCAATATCAATTCTGCTGTCCACAGGTTGACCCCAGTACAGGGTTTTTTCGAAAGAATCAATAAAATTAACGTTGGAAGAGGGGCTACTCCAAGAAGAACTTTTGCGTGGTGCAGGTAAATATTGAGAAATAAATATTTATAAGACTTGGAGTACAGAGAAGGTTAATGATCTACAATATCGAAAACAAGGGCATTCCTCAAATAAATGGCAACGCATCATCTCCGTGAACAGTGCCGCAACCGCCATCTTTGAAGCCAGTCCTGTCGATGCGAATAAGACGGTAACCGGGCAAAGGATAGAGGGTAGATGGAAGAGACGGCTTAAGCCATGTTTCGGAGATAAAGATAGCGTGGAGGTTTTTACAAGAGAAAGTTGAGAGCAGATAAGGGTAGTGAGCTGGCACACTGTGCATTAATGTGGATAACATTAAAGTTTTTAAAAGAAGATAAATAAGTGTTCTTTATACAATCACCAAGATATATCGGGCACATCACGTAAATAATCATAAAGGCTTGGATAAGACAATGAGTAAAACTCGCTTTCATGGCCAGCGTCAAATACGTCAGACATGTAAGTAATCAAGAAAATAAGTAAATATATTATACTATAATAATACCTATAACAATATATAAACACAAATTTATAAATATGAATTTAAATACAATAACAATTTTACATTTAACTCAAAAGGGCAAGAGTATTGATTTTAAGACTCGATCGCACGCCAGCAGCTGATCACAGTTACAAAAGCAGAAACTGTAAAAACAGTAACAATATAAAAATAAAGTTATGCAGAGAAGGCAACTACTTAAAATGGTGAAGCATTATGACGTCACTAACAATGAAAGCAAGAAATTGGAATAAGAACAGAGTTCATGACTTCCTGATCTGATTTTTGAGCTACAGATGAAGCACTGTAGATCCCACGAAGTTATTTTGGTTTGACAGAGGCAGTCGCTTGGGAGCTCTGGCTCCTGAACTGGCGTCGAGGACGACGAGGCTCCGCCCCCCGCCAGAGAGCACGGGGCCGGCAGCGCTCCGAGTTTAGCCATAGTGGTTATGCGACGACGGGAGCCATCCTTGCCAAGCACGACGATACGTCCGTCGCTCGTCCAGCTACCCTTTATCCCATGGATCACATTAACACTGCATACCGGCTACCTGTTAGGAACTCTGACATTGTCATCCCCGACCCTTTGAGTTTTGTCTTAGGCGGCCCACACTGCACTCCGCTGACCAAGGGACGCGAAACTCAACAGAATGGGTCTTGGCTTGAAGTCTCCCTTAGCTTATCCAGACGGTGGCAGACATTAAGAGACTGCACCGTGATATTTTGTAGCTGCAGGTTCTGAGAGCAAATTGCACTCGCAGTTTCTATGGTGTTCTCATTAACCTGTTCTGGAACTCCATGAAGCAGCAGTACCTTGACTCGTGACCTTATCTCCAAATCTTCAAGTCTTTGCGACAAGCCCAATTTGCCCTTGCAACCTTGAGAGCCTTCCAAATAAAAGATTTAAAAACCTGAAACTTGTTGATTGGTGTGTCAACTGCTGTGCAACATCTGTGCTCGACCGGGAACTTTCAAAATTGGCCATCCTGGTAGCAAACAGCTCCTTCATCTCGTCCATGTTCTTCATTAGTTGAGAAAAAGTGTCCATAGTGAAGCGTGAAGTTATAAAAGTGTGGTGTTAGAGGGAAGTGAATAATTACTTATCAAGTGAGTAAGTTTTAGTTTTTCGAAAGTTAATTAGCTGAGGAGGGCAATTGTAGTCCCTTGCTTACATTAAATATATAATTGCTATTTTAAAACTGTTATAAATAATAAATGTTTAATTAAAATAGTAGAGCTGATTTTTTGTGTGTACTTGATTTGCCTAGCCACCAAAGTTTTTTCTGTGTATAATATACCCCACGTGGCTCTGATGACGGAGTTATGTTAATCTGCGCGGTTTGCATGATGAGGGTAGCCGTAAAGCGAATCGTAAATAAATTTTTAACTATTCTGATCAGCAATCCTAGACGTGCGACCGGCTTATATTTGGTGAAGGGAATCAACAGAGTGCAAGGAATCCCCCATATGTTGATCTGACGCGCTCGAGTAAATCCCGAAATCCGCTCTTGGGCTCCCCTACTATTAGTCCACTACGTAGAGAACATTCAGATTAGAATAATAATAGACCAATTAAAGTTTCACGAAGAACAGATAAAATACCACATATCCAACAATATCAAATATACGAGGAGCGTTCAATAAATTCTCGGTATGAGAAGGAAAACAAAAGCAAGCGATTAGTGTTTTTTTTTTCTATAGATTCCCTCCCTATGTTCATACATTTATAAGATCTGTCAATTAGTTTTTTGACCCCTCATAAAATATTTTTGTCTTGGGTGTCAAAATGCTCCACCACCGCTGCCTTCAACGCTTCATCATTGGAAAATCGATGTCCACAAGATCCTTGGGAAACAAAAAGTAGTCGCTGGGGGCCAAGTCTGGCCTGTACGGAGGGTGAGTAATACTTTCGGACCCAGATTCAAGAACAGGCAACATGAGCAGTATGCATAGGGGCGTTGTCATGAAGAAGCAGCACTCCTCTGGTAAATTTTCCCCTCCTCTTCTCTTTCATTGCTTTCCGTAATTGGCGTAAAATGTTAGTGTTAGTACTCTCCTGTAATAATTAAACTCTTTTCTTTATAATCTATTAATAATATCCCTTCACAATCCCAGAACATTGTCGCCATGATCTTGCCAGCTGAATCGACTCTTGTTTGCTCTCAGGGTCATAATAATGAACCCAAGTTTCATCTACGACACGTTGACCTAGTTGGGAGTGACTCTGCCTCCGAAGCTAGCGGTCCTGGGTTCAAATCCCGGTAAGGGCAGATATTTGTGAGATGAGCGCGAATATTTGTTCCTGAGTCTTGGTTGTTTTCTATATATATTTAAGTATGTATTTCTCTATGTAAGTATGTTTATCGTTGTCTACTACCCATATTACAAGCCTAGAGCTTAGTTTGGGACTAGATCAATTTGTGTCAGATTGTCCCTTGATATTTATTTATTTATTTATCTCCGATAACAATTTTTCGGACCACACCATCAGGGTTTTCATCACGCAGCTCAATGAAGTCAACTCGCGTATGGTTATGAAAGGTGTCAACTTTCGAGGTACCCATCTCGCACTAACTTTGGACATGTTAAGATGATTGTGGATAATATCATGTATTGTACCAATAGAAATATTTGTTTTTTGTGCTATAGACCTAACCTTCATTCGACCATCTTCCAGTATAATTTTCTCCACTTTTTGAATGTTTTTTGGTGTAGTAGCTTCAACAGGCCGACCAGGTCTAGGGTCATCTTCTATGCTCTCCCTCCCACGCTTTATTTAATTTGACCACTTTTGGACAGTAGATAATGAAGGAGCGGCCTCACGGTAAACTAAACCCATTTCATCTTTAACATAATTTTGATTTTTTCCCTGTTTAGTCAAGAATTTTATCACGGCTCGATGCTCCAATTTAATGAACATTGTAAAATCGCTCATGGTGATCAGTGATCACGTTTGTTCAGCAGTAGCAGAAAAACAAAAGAACGTGTGTGCTTCAAATTTACTTTTTTTTACTGTCAATGAATGACTCTAAACGGGCAGTATTAAGAAGTTTACTAAAAAGGTTTGTAAGATGGGCGCTTTCCAGAAAAAATGTACATCGTTAAGGTCAAAGTTAAGAAAATTTAACTTTTCCATTTCGTCACGAAAATTTGCCATACATTTACATACGTTAATTTTCGTGACGAAATGGAAAAAAAAAATATTTTCATAATTTTGTCTTTAACGGTGTACACTTTTTTTTGAAAACGCCCAGATACCAATACCGAGAACTTATTGAACGCCCCTCGAAGATGATCATTATTTTAAGTACAATTCATTTCAAATATCTAGATATGAATTGTTTGTTTTTTTAAATAACTATGAATCTAATTCATATTAGCTAAACTACAAGTTTCTTCCAACAACCTCGGTTTCTTAACATTTATTTTCTGGTTTGAGTCATTCCATATGAAAACGGCTGAAACGAATTATTTTTGTTGCCGGCCTGGTCACAGATTTCAATAAAAAAAAATGAGGATGTACCGTGAGGCATTTAAGCACAAAAACCGTTGTCGTTAATTTTTTAAATACTTATCTTTCTATCAGCACCCGTCCAAAGTACAAAATGCTGTCATTTTTCTACTCTCACAAATTATGCCGAAACTTTGTTCAGAAGTTACATAAAGAAATGGTGTTAATTTATATAACACTCCCAATAAACACAGTATTCGATTGCTTTATAACTTTTCATCCAAATACTTTGATAGCATAAAATACTTTGTCACTAAAAATTACATTAATTTACTCATTTTCGTGATTTTCGGCTTGGATTACTGACTTTTGTATTAGACCTGGGAATCATATTTATATCACAGCTTCAAGAACACTATTAATTATTACTACTCATATCCATTTTAGATATCAAATTGTATTATATGGTATAAAAAACATGCATTGAAATTTTGAAAAAATCGAAACGTGTCCATTTTGGTCGCTGAAAAGTCCAGGTTTCAGTGTAAATAAAAATTTGAGTTTACCACCAAATGATAGAACATACTCTCAAAATTTACACAGTAACTAGATGTTAAGCGGTTTTTTTGCTAGGTAAGAAGTTATGATTTTTTGCAATTCTTAAATTATGCAAAACTCAGATACATAATAAAACCACACCTAAATATTATTTATTTCTTAATTATATGAAAATCATCACTATAATAAGAAAAAATATTTAACTTTTACGTTTGCAGACCTGCCTCCTGACTTTCACAACTTCAAAAGATTGTGCAGTTGAATATTTACGAGCTTTTAAGGTGTCGGACGACAGACGTTCGAAATGATGATATGATCTAGTACTTTTAATCGTGAGTAAATTCTCAAATCTCCCTGTTAACCTCGATTCTGAAGCTTCGACATCTGCTTTTGGCACGAAAAAGAATGTAATGCCAGGTATCCGCTCCGTACAAAAGTCGAACATTGCTTGAGGGGTTAATATGTGACTTTCCGCTGTTCTTTGTAAACTAGCTTTTCGGATTATTCTTTTGATGGTTCCTCCTGCACCATCACACGGGCTTTTCCCATGTGCAGTTGCAAAAAAGTTCCAGTCTGCCTGTAGTCCAAAATCTTCATCATGGTAACACAAATTCGCCATATTCTTTTTATTTTTATACTGCGATGCGGCTCCGTCACTAAAGTAATGAATGGTTGTCATTAAAGGATTGATTCCTTTAATATATTCAACGAAAACCTTTTGGAATGCATAAAATGCATAAAATGTCAAATGATCACTGATAACGCAAAATGTTTTGCATTAAGTTACACCGTTTTTTTTTAAATACATCACGAATGGGTGCAAAGTAGCCTGATCATTAGTCCAATGAAATGATTGCACTTCATCTTGAATTTTTGTATTAATATTGTTGTGCAAATATTTACGGTACTCAAAAATTCATAACTTCTTACCTAGCAAAAAAACCGGTATAAAATCTAGATGCCATGTAAATTTAAGTTTATGATCTATCATTTGATGGTAAATTCAAAATTTTATTCACACTGAAACCTACATTTTTCAGCAGCCAAAGTGGCCATGTTTTGATTTTTTCGAAATTTTGATATGTTTTATCTATACCTAAAATACATTTTGAGAACTTTAAATTGACATCAGTTGTTTAAAATGTCATGTTCTAACAACCAGACAAAAAGCTAAGTCTTCGGTCTAATGGGAAAGTCAGAATTCTAGTCTGAAAACTCCGAAAATTAACATATTTATATAAATGTTCAGTGTCCCGGAACCCAGTTCTGGAGCATACTGATTAGATATTATTAATCATTGTGGAAACGGTGGTTAGTAAGCTACAATTTAAAATAAACATAATTGTTAGCAAAAGTTTCTAAGCAGAGTTTGAACCTAGTTTATAGAAGTAAGAATATGACACCTTATCAAACTTCCAATGAGTGCAAATCGTAAAAAAAATATTTGAAAAATAAAAATCCCATGGATGTAGTTATTTCGTGCCCCAAAATACATTCCTGATTTTTTTCAAGAAAATTTAAAATTAGCCAGCACACCCCTTCAGACGTTTTTATATGGAATGACTCGTTTACCAGGTCTCCTCACGAGGTATACCTAGTCTTGCCATAAATTCTGTCCCACATGAAACAATATGTAACTTTAAAATAAAAGGTGTATATAAATCGAAGTTATTTTATTCATTATACAATAAAGATTCTAAAAAATAAAATATTTATTCGAAATGTCCACCTTTTACTTTAACACACTTATTCAAACGCTCCGGCCACTCTTCTATGGCAGCAAGGACGGTATCGATGGGTATTGAAGCCGCTGCCCGCACCAGAGCCATCTTTAGAGACTCAACATTACGATGAGGTTTAGAGCAGGCTATCTCCTCTAAAATATTCCATAGGCCATAGTCCAAGGGGTTGAGGTCGGGGCTTCCTGAGGGCCAATCTTCAGCCGCAATAAACTCGGGTAAATGCTTCGCTAAATATCTTTGTGTCATCTTCGCTTTATGTGCTGGGGCGGAGTCTTGTTGGAATATCCAATGCTTACCGGCAAATAAAGTATCATTGAGCGGCTTAACAACTCTCTTCAAAATGTCGTTTTGATAGTTCGCAGCACGTATTTTTACCCCTTGTTCACAAAAATGAAGCTCTGTAACGCCTTCGTAGGATACTCCCCACCAAACCATGACGTATGCAGGATGGTGGCCTCTTTATACCCTTGAAACTTTTTCAGAAGTTTCTTGGGAACTGTGAGCATATATTTTGTCATTTTGGGGGTTGAATTTTTGCTCCACGGTAAAACTTTTTTCATCCGTAAAAAGAATATCACGATATCAGCCCTTTGCGTGCCGCTGCCACAGCACTTTAGCTCTCGTTGCTACTATTTTCCGTAGGGCAGCTGTCCATCGCTGTCCTGTGCTTCGTCGATAAGCCCCAAGCTTAAGGTCTTCTTTAATGATACGAGACATAGTTCTAAGAGGAATTTTCATTTCCTAGCCATGATTTTCTGCTTGCGTAGGGGATTTCTCCGAATTCGCTCCGCTACAGCTTTAATCGCTGCTGGCGTCCTTGTTTGACGTGGTCGGCCGCTCCTTGGCCGGTCGTCGGCTATTCCCATTTCATTGTAACGCTTGATCGTCCGATAGATATATTTCTTCGATATTTTCAATGGACATTATCTGACAGCCAAAGGGCTATTTAAGCATAACCAAGAAACAAATGTAGATCGAACGTTCGATAAATAAATTCAAATTTAAGAAAAAGTTAGGACAGAATTTATGGCAAGACTACGTATATCAATTATGTTTTTGTTTATTTATTTTTAAAAATACCTAATGGTAACAGGTGACGATACGTGTAATTCATTGACTATGCTGTGGTCTGTGTGGTCCACTCTTATGCCCAACTTTAAGGTTTGGGTCACCAGGAAAGAGTCTAAATTTTCGATAGACTAGAGTTAAAACAAGGTTTTAAAACGTCAATCTCTATTTTAACACTTGAAGTTTGATCCAAGATTAATGAATGATAATGAGTAATTTAAATAAATAAAGTTGTTAAAAAGTAAATTTATCTTTTTACATAGTCTTCTAACAAGTACTACACTTAGTCCATCTTTTCTCTAAATGAATAATTACATTATAAAAATTGTTTTTCCCATATTTTCCAAAATTTTCCTGAGGCGACCATGACCTCACTATTATTTAGACATTTGCTGCTCCGGAGGTGTTCCTTAATCCGTGGAAAGAGATAAAAGTCGCTGGGAGCCAGATCTGGAGGATAGGGGGGGGGAAGCATTCCAATATCACGGATGGCGGCCGTTGCACACCGACTTTGTGAGCGGATGCGTTGTCTCGGTGAAACAGAACCCCAGCTTGTAGTTTACCCCGCCACTTCTCCTTTTTTTCTTCTCGCAATCATTTCATCCGGTATGCGTATGGTTCAAGATAGCCTACCGTTACATCAAGTCCGTATCTTTTCTTCTTTTGTTGGTCGGATAACATTCTAGGCACTCAAAGAACGAAAACTTTTTTCATGTGTAGTTATTTTATTGTCAAGATTCTTTGAATGCAGTTTGAGTATATACTCTACAAATAGAAGATCCATGTGACCTCAGTTAAATAAAAATGGTCGTCTGCTAAAACTAATTGGTGTTTTTTTTTATGTTTACCTCCGTTGGGAGATGGCCGGGCGTCGTTCGCGGTATTTGTCTTCAGTCAACCCAAGTTAAACTCGTTGCAACAGCTCGTTTACTGTGAGATATGACGCAGCGGGTTCCTTTTATGTATCCACCAAATCGGCGTATATATATTTAGTACTTGTTTTTTCAGGCAGTCATACTTTACTGCTCACATCGATTGTTTTTTGTTATTCTTACAACTGCTCGTAAACATTTAGATGCATCTCACTGGTATTGTAAAACTGATTTAACCTCTTGTTTTACATATTGTAAGTAAGTACTCAAATATAATTCTTTTGAATCAGCCTTCGTATATTTAACAATTATATAAATCTGTTTATCTGTAAAATCGTTTCAAACAAAAAAACAAACAGAGTTACTTTTGCACTAATCATATTAAGTATGAATGATTGTATTTTTGCCTTAGTCCCACAAAAAATCCTAACTATTATTTCATTACCGAGTGATTACCTGATGTCATTAGTATCTCGGCAAATTCTAGAGGCTCGATGCCGTCCTCCTCGTGTTTCCTGAACTGGAGCCCCGAGTTCTGCAGCAAGTCTATCGAATCCTGCGCATACATGTCTTCCCTGAAATCCGACAGGGTAATATCATTAATTAAAATATCATACATTTTAAATATACATGAGAGGGCCCTCAGCATAATATACAGCTGGTCGACTCAGAGAGTAGGGCTTATTCCACCTAATTAGCATAGTGCCTAATTTACCAATACTCCTTGATCTCATAAGGATTTAGTGTCAAAATACCTCAATCCCTAAATGCCTAACTTTTTGTCTCGTAACACCTTAATTTTAATACAACTGAATTTTAAAATGTCTTATTCTCATAATGGACAAACTTCACAACTGCTTTATCGCAGGACACCGTATGTTTAAAACAACCAGGTGCCAGAATACCTAAATTTCAAAAAGGCTAATTAACATTCATGTATAATTTGCTTTACTATCTTCTTTGGTGCTGGCCACTGACATTGAAGTACTAATTCTATAAAGCTCTATAAAGAAAAAAGAGATCATAGGGGGCAGCCTTCCTTCGTCGAGGGATCGGAGCCTTCCTAAATCGAGGGACCGCAGCCCTTTTCTCCGAACGGAGGAGGACTACATCGACGTCGTCCGCAAATCTGCGTACGCTGTGATGGACGAGGCAAAGAAATGCGGCTACCTGAAGGGCAACATCTAGGGCAAAATGAACCAGGCGTGCAAGGATATCCTGTCGGCTGCGGATTGCCTTCAGAGCAGAGGAGAAGATGAGGAACTGCGTGCTCTCAAAGCCGACAATAGGCGAATGCGAGAGCAGCTTGCGCTCGCCCAGACTGAGGTCAAGGCTTTGAGAACAGCTTTCTCCGAGCGGAAGAGGGATCATTCACCTCTGAGCTTCCAGCGGCCCTGGCCGGTGCCCTACAGGAACTGCGGGAAGACCTAAAACGTGACCTATTCGTCGTTTCCATAGGGGATATGGTTAATGTCCGCCTGGACGAGGTTAGAAAACTGCTCCCCGCTGAGCCGATTGTCCGACCCCCTCTAGCGGCGGACCGTAGAAGTGCTGCAATTGCCAAAAACGCAAATGCGGAACCAGCACCTGTGGCTACCCCGCGGCCTAAGCCTGCGGTAAAACCTGCCGCTGCTCCGGCCTAGCCGTCTCCCTCTACCAAGCAGGTGAGACCGGCGGAAAAGCCCACACCGGCCACCAAAGGAGGGCAAAAGGCTGCAAAGCCTCTCAAAGCAGCGGCAAAATTGACGACATAGAGGGTCACCACATCGGCTGTGCCGCTGCAAAACCTCCCCGACGACGCAGGGCGAATAGATTGGCCGCCCCCACCACTGCTGCCGTAGTAGTGGCTGTAAAGCCGGGCGTGGAGGCATCCTATGCCTCTGTTATGATTAAAGCTATCAAGTCCGTCAGCCTGGCGGACGTTGGAATTGACCAGGGGCCCGCATCATCGAGGTTCCGAGTGCAGCGGACAGTGGCGGAGCCGTCGCAGACGAGCTCCTAAAGAAGATAGGTGGGCTGGTTGGCGATGTGGCCAATGTTTATCGGCCCGTCATGATGGCGAACCTCCGAATTTGACGACTCGGTGACTTCGGATGACTTGAAAGTGGCGCTAGCGGGCAAAGCGGGCTGCCCGATAGAGCAAGTGAAAGTGGGGGCCATCAGGGTGCTACGAGATGGGACTGGAGCAGCCATTGCCAAGTGCCCAGTGACAGCGGCCAAAAAACTAATTGCGGATGGGCGACTGCTTGTGGGCTGGTCGTCCGTCCAAATAAAGGTTTTAGAAAAGAGGCCCATGCGCTGCTACCGGTGCTGCGGTACCGGGCATTCCAGTGCATCCTGCCCTTTCACAGTCGACCGGACTAACTTCTGCCATCGCTGCAGCAAGCCAGACCACCGAAGGACCGATTGCAGAGCCCAACCCTTCTGTGCAGTGTGCCTCTTGGCTAAACGCCCGGCTGTCCACTGCATGGAAGGAGATTCCTGCAACCCGCCTCCTACCAAAGGTAGAAGCCCTGCTAGGACCCCGGTTCCACACAGGAGCAGTTGCGCAGTCGAGGAACCGGCTCAGGAGGAACGCATGGATCTCTAAATGGAGATCCTGCAGTGTAATGCCAACCACTCTGCCCGCGAACAAGACCTGCTTATGCAGGTCATGGCGGAGTGGGGTATTGGCGTCGTGGTACTACGTCCCTCCCCTGCCCAACTGGGTTGGGGCCACTGACGGAGGAGTCGCCATGGTGGTGCCAGCGATAGGGGACTTCCCCCATCATAAGAACAGAGCAGGGTCCGGGCTTCGTAGCGGCCAAATGGGGAGACACTGTCCTAGCGGCAGTGTACTTCTCCCCGCTGCGTGAATTCGAATGGTTCTTGGAGGGGCTGGGAAGGGTTGTAGGGAGAGCAATCCCGGCGCAAGTGGTGGTGATGGGGGATTTCAATGCCAAGAGTGCGGCGTGGGGTTCCCCCATCACAGACCAGAGGGGCCGTACTTGAAGACTGGGTGGCGGTACTGGGACTGGAGGTGCTTAACCGGGGCGACGCTGACACGTGCGTGCGATGGCAGGGAGGGTCCATAGTGGACGTTTCGTTCGCGACCCCTGCTGTTGCCGCACGCATTGACGATTGGCGCGTCCTGGAGGATATAGAGACCCTCTTCGACCATCTTTATATTCGGATGAGGGTCAGCGCCTTACCCGGGGGCCTGACATCCGATGAAAGGGGGCGAAGAGGCGTTCGTGTAGGAGGACAGTTCCCGAAGTGGGCAGTCTCACGTCTCGACAGAGCTGGCAGACGAAGCTGTTATGGTGGAGGCGTGGTGTGCCACCCCTCCGACCACCTTAAGAGTGGAGGAGCGGGCGGCTCGGTTTCGCATAGCCCTAACATCTGTGTGCGACGCGGCCATGCCGCGGGTGCGAAAGCTGCCCGCCAAAAAGCAGGTCGGAGGAGATAGGGACCCTCCGAACCATCAGCAATGCCGCTCGCCGTGCCTCGCCGTACCCGCTGTAGACGGAGGAGGCACCTACCCGAGGAAGAACAGCTGCTCGCACAGGGAGCTGAAAGAGGCAAAGGAGGCCCTTAGTGTAGCGATCGTGAGAAGGAAGGATGAGGCACGGGAGGACTTCCTGGCCACGATAGACAGAGATCCGTGGGGGCGACCATACCGTTTAGTGCGGAATAAGCTCAAACACGCCCCCCCTATGGATTCCCTGGAGCCGGAACTCCTCACGAGAATAGTGGAGGGACTTTTCCCGGCGACTTCGGACTTCTTCCCACCCTTAATGGCGGGCCCCTCGCGAGATTTTAAGGACCCAAGCGGCGTTCCACTGGTGACGGACGAAGAAATAAAGAGGGTCGTGGACCGCCTACGGTCAAGCAAAAAGGCACCAGGACCGGACGGAGTACCGGGTAAGGTCCTTTCATTAGCGGTGAAGCATCTTGGAGACCACCTGAGGGCTCTCTTTGATGACTGCATCAGAGAGTGGCGGTTTCCGGGGTGCTGGAAGGAGGGACGTCTTGTTCTGCTGCGGAAAGAGGGGCGCCCGCATGATTCTCCTGCTGGATATTGCCCCATAGTCCTCCTCGATGAGACAGGCAAGATACTTGAGCGCATTCTGTCCTGTCACATCACAAAACATCTGGAGGATGCGGGGCTAAACATTGCAGAACAGCAATTTGGGTTCCGGGAGGGACGATCTACTATGGACGCGCTGTGGTCCCTCCGGAACTTCTGCGAGTGTGCGAAGGTGAATGGAGAGGGAGCTGTGGCGGTATCACTCGACAACGCCAATGCATTCGGTACTATCCCGTTCTCGGTGATAAGGGAAGCCCTCCGCTACCATCGAGTGTCAGGGTACCTGCGCAGAATTGTGGAGCACTACCTTACCAACAGGGTAGTGCTTTACGAATGTGAGGGTCAGCGAATCGCCCGCAGGATGTCATGCGGTGTTCCCCAGGGGTCTGTTCTCGGACCTCTGCTATGGAACATCGGTTATGACTGGGCGATTCGAGGGCTGCAATTTCCCCGCATGGTCTCCATTTGTTACGCCGATGATACGATGGTGGCAGTGCGGGGAAGGCAGCTGGAAGAGCTGCTGCGAAGGGTAACTGTCGCGGCTAATCTCGTGGTCAGCCGCATAAGGCTCCTGGGTTTAGAGGTGGCCCTCCCGAAGACAGAAGCCATTGTCTTCTGGGGAAGAGGATGGCGTATACCCACCGGCTTAACTATCCCGATAGCGGGTGAAGCGGTCCAGACCAGGCCCAACATAAAATATCTTGGCCTGGTCCTGGACCGCCGGTGGAACTTTAAGGAGCACTTCCGGCGGTTGGCTCCCCGGGTAGTGGGTGCTACATCGACCATGAGCCGTTTGCTGCCGAACGTTGGGGGCCCGAGGACGACATGCCGACGCCTTTTGCTGGTGTTGTCCGCAGCATGGGGCTGCACGGGGCACCAATCTGGGCCGACAAACTGTCGGCCAGAAACATTGCCCTCCTTCTTAGGCCCCAAAGGGTTGTGGCCTTCCGCATTGTACGGGCCTATCTTACTGTGACAAATGCGGCGGCGTGTGTCTTGGCCTGCACCCCGCCGTGGGAGCTGGATGCTCAGGTGCAGGCTGAGACATACAGAGGGCCGAGTCCAGGGCCAGAGGAGTGCGCCCGGACTCCGAGGTGGGCAAAAGGACTCGGCGGATGACCGAGAGAAGGATGAGGGACCGGTGGAAGAGTGACATGGAGGACTCTCCCTATGGAACCCGCACCATAGGGGCACTGCTCGCGTCACATGGTGCAATCACGTACCGTCTTGCGCAGGTGATGACCGGACACGGATGTTTCGGCCATAACCTGCATAAAAGCACACCCGCTCCGGTGCAGGCGGAGGTGCTAGCCTAAACCCCCCACTTAACACCTTATCAGACGCAGGTAGAGGTGGGCGCCTCTAACCTGCATGACACAGTCTCACGTGCCGGTGGGAATGTCGTACGTCCTTGACTTCCCCAGCGAGAAGAGCCCTTGAAGTGTCCAGGGCAGCTTTGGCCGTCGTTTTGGAAGCATTCGATCGATCCCCACGGCGGGCAAAACCAAAAGCTTGCGAGGATCAGCAGAGGGGTTTTAGTGGGTAGGCTTCCTGCCCTTCGGCTCTCGTAAGCCAAAATGTCCTGAGCGCCCCGTTATTTTATAAGCTTGGTACTTTTTCGGTACAAACTTTGCTTACCTATGCCATCTACAATCCGGTAGTGGAACTAATATTAATTGCCTGTGAGCGTCATCTATCGGCATAGTTAGAAATTAATGTTTTCTATGCCATTACATTGATAACTAGCGACATAGGATTAGGTATTTACCGTAGACTAAGAACTATGGAATTTGGCAAGTAATACCGTGTTATATTACAATTATAGGGAAAAGTCTGAAAACTATACATTTGTCGTAAAATCATAATCATAAAAAATATAGTCTCGTAACAAATGACACGAACATTGCTTACCTACGCCATCTACCATCCGGTAGCGGAAATAATTACTGGACATATCACAAGCATAGTACCGCCACTGCCCGCTAGATGGTCCTCAGAGTCTATTAATTATTTTTTTTAATTTCTAGCCGCCATGTTTAATTTATAATACAACAAAATAGCCTATAACCATCGCACAAAAAAAGTCAAATCGATAGACACCTCATTTGTTAAAATCGGTTCAATAGGAACGGCGCTAGAGTGGAACATACATACATACATGCATACATACATACACAGAAACATACATAGGGTGTCAAAATCATTACCCTTCCTTTGCTTCGCCGTAGTCGGGTAAAAAGGGCTTGTAGTACTGTTAGGCGATGGGCTTACAACTTATCAGTAATACACTAGAAAACTTCTTGGCCTGATTGTGTGTCTTTTTAGATTGGTAGGTACGAGGTTCAAATTGAAAGTTTCGGGAATAGAAAAAAATATGCAGTTAAATTGAATAAAAGTATTTTTATTGTTTTTCAAAGTATTCTCCTTTATATTTTATGCACTTTTCCATGCGATCAAACCAGTCATTAACCCTCTGCAACTGAGGCGACTTTTTTAGAAACATTCTACTGAGGTGGAGTCTGTCAGACGTCATTTTTGATAAAATATAGAAAAAATACTAATGGGTCAATGATAAGTATTGTTTATTTAGTGTATAGCATGATTATTAAATTTTCATGTGGAATTTATAATTAACATGTATATGGGCAATTTAGAATACTTCTCACCTGGTCAAGTATTAGAAAAGAGTCTAATAAGGATAAACAGGATGTTTGTAATTTGATTATTGCGTGACGTAAAATGCCATAACTTTCTTTTATGTACAACAGATCATTTCTCGAAATATACTGCTTAAGTACTCTTTTAGCTTCTCTTATTGCAGCCGACTCTTTTGAATTTAAGGTCGAAATTACTTCTGTAATACATTCCAAATTTTCTGCATAATATATAGCTGCATTAAGCCATGTGCCCCACCTAGTTATAATAGGTTTTGGAGGCAATGGTACGGATGAACAAATTTGTTTGAATAAGCGGACTCTATGACTTTAAAAATATTTTTTTACGTTGTATATTAAGGCGTCAACACTTTTACATTGAGATCGTATGTGCTCGCAGACTCTATGTAATTCATGTGCCAGACATGTAACATGTAGTAGATTTGGAAATGTAGCTTTTAAGATTTTACCAGCCTTTAGCATGTACGCGGCACTATCAGTGCTCAAAACAAGGACATTTTTGACATGCTCATTATATGAATTGTGCCAAATAAACTGCAATTGCTTTTTTAAGTATTCGGCCATTGAGTTACCATCAAATTTTTCAAAAAAATTACTTCCGATTAAGTAAGATTTGCTACAAGAATTTTTCTTTAGTTCTCTTACAATCAAATTAGTGACACTTTTGCCCATACTATTTAATGTTTCGTCAACTGTTAGCCATATATATTTTCCTATCAGGTTCTTGCGTATGTCTTGAACTGTTTGTTGGTAAACTATATCTAAGTATACTTTTCTCAGCAATGATTCATCCGGAAGTGATTTTGATGTACAGGAACAACAAATATATTTTTGTTTTTTTTTTTTATAATCTGTGGATTGTTAATCTTTTTCCATGGAATATTGCACGAAACTAAAAATATGATTAAATCTATATAGTAATGTGTCTGAACTCGTACTTTTTGAGCATTGTCACGAATGAGTTTTACTCACTAAATGACTTTCAACACAATGTTTCTTTAGCTGATGTAAATGAACGTCACATTTAGAGCAATATATTGTGGAAGAATCTTCTTTGAAACTAAGAGAAGAATCTTTCTGTATCTATTTTTTTATTGTTTTTCTTTTAGGACTAACCGTTTTAGTAGCACGGCACGGAAATCACTCATGAAAACATAAATGACATATGTGACGCTGACATGATTTACTTTAATAAGGAGATGCAAGTTGCTTATTAAAGAGGTCAAATGGTACAGAATAATCTTTTAAGTTGATTATGGATACCTAATGCGATATTATTCCGTAACATCGATAAGTCGATAAAACAGTTAGGTCAATCCCTCTGACAGTTTGATTTTTTCTATGAAGAATTCCGCTCTTTGGTTATGACCAGTGGGCGGCTGACGGATGCAAAATAGGAACGTAAACAGAACATGGATAAGACTTTTATTAAATTTCGAGAAATATTTATGAATACAAAATTATGCAGTTTTTATCCTTATCTACATTATTAGTAAATACATAATAAGCTATCCTCTATTGTACGTAAATTGTATACTAAGAAGATACTGGCCACTTATTATTTTATGTCTATTACGTCTTAGACTTGTCCATTAAATTTGCTTAGTTTTCAATATTCATATTTAAGATGGCAAGGAAACCACAATTCGTAAGTGGATAATAGATAAACGTGATCTAATTTACGGTACTTCTAAAGGATCGATCTTTTGTACAAAATGTCAAGTAAGTTTATTTGCGAAACGAAAAAGCGTGATTGATAGACATATTAAATCTAATACGCATCGCCGTCAAGAATTTTGCACGAAACAGAATCGAGAATATTCCGTGGAAACGTGTTAACAGTGCCGCTTTTCGACAGTTTTTCGCTAAATATGTATGCTGCCAGTGTACGCTATACATTTTGCCAGATGATGATTTATATTTTATATGTTATAGACTATTTTAGTCATATCCATATTACGTATAACGTACGACATTATTTTGACGTAATTTGCATCCGTCAGCCGCCCACTGGTTATGACCAATGTTGATAGCATAGGCAAAATGTATATACCGGGTGTTGCCTGTAATAGAAGCAATAAATTTAGGGATCGTTTCCACACTGCAAACGTAACAACATTTATTCTACAACTTTTGAAAATAACTTATTGTTAACTAAATATTAATGAATTTAGATTTTCTAAGCGTGCAATGTATTGCCATAACTACGAAGTTTATAGGCTGACTGAGTTTGTTCGAAAACTCCCAAATAATCAATTACATATTTTTTAAAGTTGTAGAACAAATGTTGCTACGTTTATAGAATAGAGACGATCCCTCAATTTATTGCTCCTATTACAGGCAACACCCGGTATAATAAAATGTTATGATTCATAATTTTCTTTCTTGTAAACGTTATTTCAAATAATAATAATCATATTAAAATTATATCTTACAATCTCAGATCATAGAAACAAGGGAGATATGTTATGGGGGCGTGAATCGTGACGCCTCGATATGGTCAAAATGGACATATCGGTTCAAGACACGTCAAACACTGTCACAGTTGCCGACCGATCGCTGTCAATACATGAACTCCCTTTAAATGTTAAAATGACTGTTATTAGCGTAAAAGACTACAAAATTAGAAGTACAAACATTAATTTAAAATCAGGCGGCATAACATACCACCGGTAAATTAAATTTTTAAGCATTATTTCTCTTTTAATATTAATGTTTTTGATGGATTTCTGAGCGTAAGGATGCGAATGTGATTTTCGATAAATGTCTTGTTTTTTCTACAGTGATCAGTAGAATAAAACGCATAAAACACAAGGAAATAACTCTATCAATTTTCACGCTACTAGAAATTATTTCCGTTTTAACGAGCGACTATACATATACATTTACACTGTAAGTAAGTACTCTAAATGGCGTACGTAAATAGGTACTTACTAAAATCGGAATTCGGTTCAAGTGTATTGCAGATATAATTCATTCATTAGATTGAATATTTCCATCTATCCGTCTGTACATCACAATTATAACATCCAAGTCAATTTTTAAATAAATAGAGCAGTTTTATTTTATTTGTTGTGGCTGTGTAGCATTAAATATTATACAAGGGGCGGCTACAAGTAAACTCCTTGGTCAAAAATATATACAAAAATAATGCTGGCTGGTATGGATTTATATTCGTTTGTTATTCTAGTTTCAAAATGTTCATTCATTTGTTTATTGCATCACGTTTATTTGTCTCCTACAATTGTTTCGAACATGTCGTTAGAAAAAGTGAAAATTGATAAAATCGTGCGGTGATTAAGTTTTTGACTTAATAAAAATAAAATAAATAAATATAATAAAATAAGGGAAAACGCCTTAAGAGATCAGACAGCGTATGTTACGTGTGTTTGGCAGTTCGGGTTCTTCCAAATTTGTTATAAAGTTTCCTCAAAACACACTGACAGTGAAACTGCGCGCGCGATTTTTATTCGATCCTACTCGTAACATCGTGTTAAACCATACAAAAACTTTACCAAAGTGCTGGAGATAAGTTGTGAATATTGTATGAGTATTATAAAAGTGTGGGATTTCGTAAAAGTTAACAAAATAGTGCAAAGATAAGTACAATTGACACTGATACTGTTAATAAATTATCAACTACCCCCAATTTGTTTGTGCTTTTTTTATCTGAAGCTGACTTCTTGTATGCGGCACTGTCATAAAAGTGTTGCCAAAGCAAGAAACTTGGAAATCTAATAATGAGCTCCAAAAATTGTACACCACGCTCAATACATGAAAAATGTACCAAGTGCAACAAGTTACCAAATGATAAGAAAATGTCAGTGTCATGCGATTCTTGCAAAAAGCTGTTATGTGGTGAATGCCATGGCATGTCTCCAACAGAAGTAAGAGTGTTCGAGCTAAAAACTGTTGCTCGCGTGATGACCTTTCTATGCGGAGACTGCAAATCTGCAATGACTCAACTGCCAGTAATTATGAAGCTGCTCAATGACCTCACGGAGGAAGTCAAGCAATTGCGCATGCGTCAGAGCATGCTGGCAACTGAATCCGCGATACAGGAGATACATGAAAGGACCAATAGAGCAAATAATCTTATCATTTACGACATCCGTGAATCGGATAGCGAAAACTCGGAGCAGAGAAAACAGCATGATAAGACAGAGTGTGTAGCATTTATAGCAAAAATCACGAACAAGGTAAATTGTGATGGATTGAAGACCATTCGCCTGGGTGCTGCGAAGTCTGACCGAGGCGCGTCGCCGCGTCCGCTAAAGGCCATCCTACACAGCAAGAGCGATGCGCTGGAAGTGCTTCGTAACAAGAACAAGCTGGCCAAACCCTCATCTGTTAGGGGGGACCTGATTCCTATGCAAAGAGAGTACCTGGTGTATTTGCGAGAAGAACTTAATAAGCGCATCAGTAGTGGAGAGACAGATATCACCATGAAGTATGTGCGAGGGCAACCAAATATTGTGAAGACAACAAAAAACTAAACCCCGCCATTTGCTGTAAATCTATATCACCCATAACTAAGCGCGATACACACACTCTAATTAAGAAAGTACCATTCTCAATTCATACTTTAACTTTGCTATATACTAACATCCAATCTGTTACTTCCAAGCTGGATCTCTTCATTGCCAGAGTAAACTCCCTCAAACCAACCCTAATTGTTAGCACCGAAACATGGCTAAAACCTAACATACCCAACTCCATGATAAAAATACCAGGCTATGACGTATACAGAGACGACCGTATTGGGAAACGCAGTGGTGGAGTAGCTATATATGCAGCTAATAATACAGTATATACTAAAATAAATACGAACTACCAAACACGCGGCGTCTGAATGTTTGTGGTTGGATGTCCAATTCGAAAACCATAAGATACTTCTTTGTGGACTTTACAGGGGACATGATTCTACACCAAGGACCGGAAAACCGCTGCTTTATTCGTTAAGCGCTTTCGATTCAAAAGCCTATCACTGGGCTACCCATACAACGGATAGCCCTATCGATTGTATTGCCGTATCGATGTGGCTACCTTTTCGAATAAGGTTACCGTTTCCATTGCGCTTGTTGTCCGATAGGGTGTTTGCAGCTGGAAGAAACAGCGTATCAATAGGGTTGGGTTAATCCTATTGATTGCTGTCTCTTAGGCCCGCTTGCATCTAAATGTCGCCACGTGCGCCTACCGACCGCTTACCGTTCTATTGTTAGGTTGTGCAATAATAAGTTTGCAATAATTTGATTGTAAAATTATAAAGGCCACGTAATACTGAAAATAACGTTTAATTTCAAACTATATATTATTAAAATAGTGATAGGTGTTTATATTATACCCACGTGCATTATATTTTTGATGTTAGATTTTTTGATTTATATATGTTTTATATGTTAGGTGTCATGTACATTATACACTATAATTGTTATATCAATTGATATTATATATTAATAACTTTATACTTTATGGAAATAGTTATTTTGACATTATATCTTTCGTTCATTATCTCAAGTCACAAACGAGTTTGCAAGCCTGTGAGGATGAACACTTAGCAATGCAGGCTCCGCACACTTTCAAGTGTACGTTATATTAAACATATTTATACAAAGTGAGCGTATATATTGTGACTGTTATATGATAAGTTCTTATATCTCGTATTACTTACCCCCAAAACTAATACTTCAGATATATAAATTATATATAAGACCCAATTTGGAGTACGCTTTTCAAACCTGGAGTCCTTATTTTGCCAACGATATTGAATTGCTCGAAAAAGTTCAACGCAGTTTCACCAAAATACCGAGACAACTTAAAAATAAAACCTATGATGAAAGACTGCAGGTGCTGAAACTCACAACTTTAAAAGAGCGTAGAGAGCGTGGCGATTTAATAGAAACCTATAAGATACTCACAGGACATTACGATTTACAGGACTTTCATAAATTGTTCAAGCTTAGCACCAACACTCGTCTTCGGAGCCATCAATTTAAACTACTATCTGAGCTTTCCCATAACAATCCTCGCAGACACTTCTTATGTAACAGAGTAGTGAAACAATGGAACAAACTGTCAGAACAAGTAGTCTCAGCCCTGAATGTCAATGGGCGTCAGTAAAGAGCGAGTCAATGAAATAATTCATGAGCATTTGAACATGTCCAAGGTTAGTGCACGTTGGGTCCCCAGAATGTTGACTGCATTTGACATAGAGAGGCGTGTCAAATGTTGCGAAGAGTTTTTGGACATGAGTCGAAGGAAAGAGGAAGAAATAATTTCTAGAATTGTAACATGAGATGAGACTTGTATTCGACAATGGGACCCGGAAAGTAAGCAAGAGTCGTTACAGTAGAAATTTAAAGATGAGAAGCCGCCTCGGAAATTCAAGGTCTGTCCATCGGCAGGTAAACTTATGGCTACAATCTTTTGGGACACAGAAGGGATAATGCTCATAGATTATATACCGAAGGAAACTACAATGAATGCTGATTATTACTCAAACTTACTATATCAACTAAGAAAGACAATAAAAGAAAAACGGCGAGGTAAACTAAGCAAAGGAATTCTGATTTTGCACGATAACGCACCAGTGCATACCGCCCGCTAGAAGATAGAAATTAAAGACAGTGGCTTCGAAACCATTGACCACCCCCTTATAGTCCAGATCTAGCCCCCTGTGACTATTTTCTGTTTAGACTTCTCAAGAAAGACCTCAGGGTACGAAGGTTTATGACCGATGACGAAATGAAGGCTGCGGTTACAGACTTTTTTTTACGACAAACCGAAAGTTTTTTTTAATGGTTTAAATTCAATATTTATAAAAATGTAATAAGTGCATTTTATTAGCAGGGGACTATATAGAAAAATATAAAAAAATTAGCCACGACAGTCTTTTGTTTCATTGTTAGGTAGATTACTTTTAAGCCGCCCCTCGTATAAGGTTAATTTAACATACAGTTAAGAAGCCGTCTTAGATTGTAGGCTATTAATGTTTTTTTAAGTTTCTTGTACGGGGATGGTGATTTAATTTATTATTTTGTACGATACAGTTTATAGTAAGACGTATTCTGAATTTCTTAATACGATTACTGTAAAGCATCCCAGCCAATAGCAGGGTGGCCTAGGTTCGGATATGACCAATCGCAGCGAGTTATGACTTATGCACTTTTGTACTATAAGGGAATAGTTATGTACACTGCTTTAGAAGGGAATAACAGGGGGCTTTTAGTTCTATTTGTGTACACGTTGTTACGGAACAACACAAGTTGACTTTTTGTAAAAAAATAACTGCAGACGTGTCTATGTTTCTTTCGAGTTAAAAGCACTAGTACCTTTAGACCGACAAAAAATTGCAGATAAGTAGAAATACGCATTTAGAAATGGTGAGTTATGCCCATAGCGTAATCGAAAAATCTGGGTTAAGGGATAGCTAGAGATATATCCTTTTGTCACAATACGCAACTGAACACACTGAATCCAATGGTGTAAAAAAACATAAGGGCATAACTCGTCTTATTCCCCTTTTCACTGGAGGAACTGTATTCAAAGACATCCATTTCTATTATCTTCGTATTTTTTGGTGGATTTAGGTATACATGAATAAAATTTAAATACATGATAGGGGTTGTAAATAAAACATAAGAATATCAATACTGAACTGATAGTATTTTTCCATTTGTCTAGTGCAATTTTGAATTTTCCATGAAAGGTTTCTTTAGGTATAATTGTGTTGCATTAAATAAAATAAGAGGATTTCCTATTTATACGACAAAAAAAAACCAGGATATAATTAAAAAATTAGTACTGCTACCATTTTTGCCCTTTTTACGGAATTTTAAAAGGTTTATTTATTTATTTATTAACCGTCACGGTCATAAAAGTAGATGGATTATTAAAGCATATAACCATAAGCTAGCCAATGTTATTTTTGGCGTAAAAATATAACTGTTATAGATATATTTTTGTGTCTTCATAGAAATAAATTGTAGCTTTCCTGGGCTAATCACTACATAGTATAAAACAAAGTCGCTTTTTCTGTCCCTATATCCCTATGTATGCTTAAATCTTTAAAACTACGCAACGGATTTTAATGCGGTTTTTTTAATAGATAGATTGATTGAAGAGGAAGTTTTATATGTATAATACTTTAATCCGGAGCAAAGCGAGGGCGGGTCGCTAGTATACAATATAACGTATTTTATGGCATATGGACATATTATGGCTTGCAGCTGTGGGGAAGTACAGCGTGCAAGAGACGAGCGCCCCAAGATCTATTATAAGATACCTACAAACAGATATCAGGGGACAATCTCACACAAATTGACCTAGTGCCAAACTAAGCTCTAAGCTTGTGCTATGGGTACTAGACAACAATAAACATGCTTATATAGAGAAAATATATACTTAAATACATAGAAAACATCCAAGACTCGGGAACAAATATTCGCGCTCATCACACAAATATCTGCCCTTACCGGGATTTGAACCCAGGACCAACAAGGCCAACGTGTCGTCGGTCAGTACTTTTGTACTGTGACCGAATGGAATAGCAAGACACGTTCGTACGTTTCCGTGAAAATACGAAGAAAAACAATTATGCAATACATCTGTACCTTCTTAGAATGGCAAATAATTAATTACAGTTTGAGTCAAATAAAGCTAAATAATGTTTTATTTAAATACGTATGAAAATTAAAACCTTCATTAGTGTACATTTTCAAGAACAAAAATCATTCTAGTTAGTCGCCGTGATTTCCGACACAATCTTTTAACATTCAGAGCTGGCATCAATGAAATTACACAAGACTTTTCTATAAATTTCACTTTTAGAATACGCATAAATGTTAGTCTTTGTTTACCAAAGAACGTTTTTTGTTTAATATTATAAAGCTTTCTATCTCCGTGTACCTGACCAAAATTATATTTCTCTACAAGACTCCCAACTTATGAAGCAAGAGTTATGGTGTGTTTTGCAGAAAATCCAATTTTCTGCAAATTTATGCAAAATTGTCAAGTCATTATAATAAGATATCAAGATTGACTGGTGTACAAGCAGATCTCTACTTACTTGAAATAAATTTGTGTAATAATTTTAAGCTAAAAGTCTGATCGTTATTTTTACGCAAAATTGAACTCACTACAAGAACAAAACTTCAGTATCATTGTCTTGTGTGATTTTTTAGTACAAAATGGGAATACTTCAAGCTCGTACATAAAATAATTGCAATAGTTTAGAATACCTACATTATTTTTATTTAGCATAAGCCATAAAAAATGTGAACTAAACGAAACGCCCAGTGTACATTAAACTTACTTATGGGCAGTTTGGACACTTTGTTTTGGGTTATACATTGCACACTAGGCGTGTAGCTGATCTTGCGTTTTTTTTCTTGTGCGGCACGAGGATAAATCAAAGTTTTGATTAATATACAGATTTATGTAAACTCCATATATTTATTCTTTAAATTGTAATATATCTCAGTAACAGAGTATTGGTTCCGAATAGGTCTCTAATCTGAAGGGATTAAAATTGTGTTTTATGTCCGGTATAGATACAAAGGGTAACAGCAAAAAATATAATTACCGTAATATTAATATTATTTCTTTTGTTGTATATCCATAAAACACTTGACCAAATAGTTATTAATTTTATATTAAATACTCACTGAAGGTTGAATTTGAAGTTGAATTGCCATGTAGTGTATCCTGGTGGTGTTTTGCCATTTTCGTCCATAAAAGTGAGTCCAAGCTGAATGATCCTCAGCAGATCCACATTACACCTGCAAACAAGCAATTGTTCTTACAGCCTTGCCATAGATTGGTTTACTCCCAAATAGATAAATTATTTGACAAAATGACCTCATACACACTGCAACAGTTTAGTAATGAGATTACTTTTGGCTAAATAGGATAAAATACTCAGCTTTTACTGAGTGCAGTGTTTCCTACAATAACTAGTTCAATTACATCACTGAAAATAATAACAGCAAGTTTCTAGAGTGCTTACCTGAGAAGTTGGTACTGGTAATCTGCAGTAGATCTGAATTCACCTATAGGCCGTGCAACAACCCCAGGGAACTCCGTGTCCATTGCCACCCAGTGGTACTTCTGCACCACCTGTACCAAACAAGGAGAGACACATACATTTTAATAATACTATTGCTTGACACCTATTAATTTTACAACCAACTACAGTAAAAATGTCTATACATTTTAAGAATATCAAAAATGCAGTGCTTGCTACCAACTTGGATATTAGTAAAGCAAAAGAAGAGCTTTTTGACTTATTGCAGATTTATAATTACATACATAATTGCTACTTTGTTAAACACAGGCCATAAGTACGAGTTCGCCAGGCTCTTAATCTTTAAGGTGTTGGGAACTGCCTAAGCAAAACCATTCAGTAAGTTGAAGTTAAAGCTTAATTACCAAAACTCCCATAAACATATTATTAATTCAATCAATGATTTCTTCAGTGGGCTAGATCCAAAGGTAGTCAAGAATTAAAGTTAAAAACAACTATTATTAAAATTAAAATAAAACAAACAAAATATAAAACCTAGTTTAGCTTTTGCATTTCACAAAGGAATTAATATACACAACAACGCAATTCAATGGCAACTTGAGCACCAGTATGGTTATTTGAATCTTAGTATTAAAAAAAAATATTAAATAGACTTTATATTGCAGGGGACATGCCATTGTCAGTTAAAAAGCAGAAAGACCAACAAACAAAAAAAATAGCTGTATCTTTGTTTTGTTTCTTATATATACTATTTGGAGATAGGACCCCTGAAATATAAAATACCCCCAACATGAAACAGAAAGCTTTGGAATTGATCTACTTCTTTGTGAATTGGCTTAAATGCCTATTTAAAGCCATTCTGTACAATGTCATTCATTTTAGGAGAAATTAACCCACCTGCCTGATGATCTGGAACTCCTCGTGCAGGTTGGAGTTCCATACGTCCTTGATGCCGCCGTCACCAGGCGGGGGCATTTGTGCCCCGAAGCTGGCGGCGGGCATCTGGAAATTATTCATGGCTTTCTCAATTTTACAACCCAAAACATTTCAAAACTTCACGGCATAATACGAAGTACCATCATTTTACACTAAATTTACCTTAAAGCGGTAATCCGACTCCGTGTTGGTGTCTTCGATTTTTTTCGACGCCGTGGATTACAAATACTCTGATTAGTACATATATGATGAAAATACAGCGTTATGGTAACTATAATTAGTTCAAAATATAAACCGATTTTACGAAACAAGAGTTATATTCAGCCGTTAAAATAATATTTAAAACGAACAACCATGAATAAACATATTTTGGGCTGACTTAAGGAGGGAAACGGCTAGGTTGTTGGCAAAGTAACATACATTTTACGTTTTTCACACAAATAATGCAATGCAAGTACAGCGAGAGCCAAAATTACGGAAAATGCAAATGCCACAGATAGATAATAATTATAACAACATCAACAACATGTGGCTGTGTGTAAAGAGCATAGATAAAGGAAGAGAATGGATGTGACACATTCACATATACAAATAATCAGTTATGTAAATACTATGCATTCCGACATCGAACACTCAAAAATAATGTCATCTCTTTTTAACTTAGTTCTATGTTCCTAAGTAAAAAGAGATGACAGTACCTCAGCCAATGCAATAATGGCAACATTTATAATTTGACGTTCATACAAATACCTAACGTGCCAAAAGTCAGCCATGTTAATTAGCTTGTCATAAGTATCTGATGTGAACCGTGCCGAATTCACTTAAAATATATTTATATCTTGTTTTCCGTATTATATATAGCCAAAAGTTAGACATGGATTGAAAGAGAAACTTCATCTTAATGTCTATTAAGTGTAGTTTGATAGGATGTGGTGCAAGAAACAGCAAAAATCAGAAATATTGAACATTTTCATCGGTAAGTTTAAGTTTTTGTTAAAATATTGGTCAGTTTTGTCATTAGTGGGGGACTTAAATATGTAGTACATTATTATTAATCCTTAGATCAAGATTAGTGCAAGATAATACGATTTGCCTTTTATTTACAATATTTTGAAAGTAAACAAACCTGAGAATTTGACAGCTAGGGTTGTTCTTAAAATATCGAAAATAACTTGAAAATTTCTCATTATGACAATTAATGGTAAAATAACATGTTTTTTTTTGTAATTGTATCATATAGAACGTATATGGAATATGCCAAAGAAAGCAAAGAACCATCTTTCATCATGGATTCTATTTTTAAGGATTTTGGAAATAAGTATACTGAGAAACTTTGAAAAAAGTGATGACTAAAGTTTTATACCTACTAAAAATCAACTAAGACAGCAGCAAATATTTTTATTTGTTTACTTGACGGCACGTTAACCTAGTTGATAGTGACTCTGCCCATGAAACCAACGGTCCTGGGTTCAAATCCTGGTAAGAGCGGATATTTCTTACGGTCTGACAATATAACAAGTCATTATCGGCATGTGACGATGCATAGCATCTTGTGAGAGTGCGTTGTACTTCCGGTATTGGATTAACCAATCACAGCCCTTTCCGGCTTACCTTCTGCCAATCACCGGTCGTTTCCGGTGGCGCGTTTTCTGTGTCACGTGGTCAGCCCAGGTGTTCTGCAAGCTGCGAACCTTACCTCATAGCGTCGTTACTTCTCGGTAAGGCAACTTGCCTTTAGTTATTTTTAATTCTTAGCTATTTAGCTCTGCTCATTGCTAAAGACTACCCTCGAAGTTAACTATTTTTTTTATAAATTCTCGTTCAAAAGTTCATAATTTATAAAATCATATTGCTTTTGATGCTTACACTCCGTCCGTCAGCAATATGAGTGATAGCGAACAAAATGATTCTGTGCGGGATTTTAATCACGTTCCAGAGAACGAGATGGAAAGCGGCACGCCCTTCGCGCCTGAAGCGTCGAGGAAGCGGCGAGCCCCGGCAACCGACGACGAGGCAGGCGATTCGAGTACGAGTTCTTCGGAGTCTTCATCGTCGGACGACGATAACAACAGGAAAGCAAAAAGAAGAAAACGCGGTGAGGTGCACAATTCTAATTTGGATGCTTTGTTTCACCAAATGGGTGTTCTTACTAATTTGTTTATGCAAAACTCCTTTGCCTCACAACCGAACTCGAATACGTCGTCTGTGTTGCCTGGGGCGGTGCCAATAACTAATCCACAATTGCCGCCAAATTCAATTGAGCCGGAACCCTCTACCAGTGGGTGTTGTCTTCGCCGACCGGCAGCCATTGCCGTTTCTACTCGTAAACTTGAGCTCAGCGTAGTAAACACGTCTGTCAAAGATCCTAAAATACCTCGCGCTAACCCTGAACACTTAAAACGACTCGAACAGCTACAAAAATTTTGCAGTCCCAATTGGAAAGACGTTAGATATGCGGAGGCGTTAAAAGTGCACGGTGCGTTTCCTGGTTTCGTGGAACTCGAAGTTAACGATGAACTCAGACAATTTGTTAAGGGAAAGGACTATATCGCAAGCACTGAGCGATCTTTAGCAGCGATATGCAATGCGCTCTTAACTCAGCGAGAGTATTTTAATCAGCATCTACAACATTTTGTTGACTGGGCGGCTTCCCCAGACACTACTCTGACATCCTCAAGTGTGTTTGATAAAATTACGGATCTTTTTAATGCTTCGTCAAAATATCACAAAATTGACGAAGAAGTCATGCAGCTCGTTTGCGGAAAGCGGGCCGAATGTATAGAAAACCGCCGAGAGCGTATCTTGGCAGAGCTCCCCAATAAGGGACTTCGTGAGGGTTTGCGTAAGATTCCTCCGAGTTCCGAAGTTATGTTTGACAAGCCTCAGTTGCAAGAGTTTATAAAATGTACTGGTGGTATTGATAAATGGGTGCGCCCATGGTTTAATTTGGATAAGGATAAGAAAAAGTCTACTCAAAAATCGGAGGCAAACCCGGGACCGTCTCATAGCCCGGCAAACTATTCTCGATTTTTTCCTACCAAAGGATATGACGCGAAAAGTAAAGAAACCAAGCCCTACACCCGTTTTCAAAGATACGGAAATAATCAAAAAGATAAAAAACCCTTCAGAAAGGAGGGGGGGCGCGGTAGGAAGTCGCGTCACAGTTGACTCAAAACCACACCAGTTTTACGGAGGCTGCCTGCGAGCGTATCGCAAGCAGTGGCAGATGCTGCGAGCTCCGAAGGCTCTTCTCAAAATAATAATGGGAATGCGTCTGCCATTTACCTCCAGGCCTACTCTGGTATACCCAACACCTCTAATCCTTCAGCGCTTCGAAACGAAGAGGACTCGAGAAATGTCTCACCAAATAAACACTTTATTGAAACAGGGCGTGTTGGAAGTGCCAGATCAGAATCTATTGGGCCCCAGTTTTTTCTCAACGATGTTTTTGGCAAAGAAAAGCGATGGCTCCGACAGGCCAATCTTCAATCTAAAACGATTAAACACTCATATAGTCCCAAAAAAGTTCAAATTAATCTCGCATCACCAAATACCGCATTTCCTACAAAGAGGCGACTGGATGGCAAAGTTGGACCTATCATCAGCTTACTTTCACGTGAGCATTGCAAAAAGCCATCGTCGTTTCTTGCGACTGATTTACGATCATCAAGTACTGCAGATGACAAGCTTACCATTCGGTCTTTCATGTGCCCCCAAGAACTTTGCAACCTTAACCAATTGGGTGGCAGGGATGCTGAGAGACCAGGACATAAGAGTCATAGTCTACTTGGACGACTTCCTGCTTGTGAATCAGTCAGAGCGTCTACTGAAAATACAGATAAAGACTGCAACAAGGCTCTTAGAACGACTGGGATGGACGATCAATTACGGGAAATCGGTTCTGACACCATCTCAGGAGATAGAATACTTGGGTATAGTATGGAATACCAGGATGAATTTCATGGGCATTCCTCAAAAGAAAATAGCTTCCATCGTGACCATTTCAGAAAAAGCGCTCGAGAGAGAAAAGATGTCCATGAAAGAAACCCAGATACTACTCGGAACCTTCAACTTTGCGAATTTCGTCACACCAAGAGGAAGGCTTCACTGCCGACAACTTCAACGACATTCGCGAACTCTTATAAGACTTCCGTCACGCCAGCGTGTATCAATTCCTTCTCAGGTGACACAGGATCTGAAGTGGTGGATTGCTTCAATGCGCAGCGGCTTTACGAAAAGTGCCCTGCATCAGTCTCGGGCTCATCACTTCCTAACGACAGACGCAGCGGACTTCGGCTGGGGGGCCCAAATGGACGATCAAGCGGCGTCGGGAAGATGGAAGCAAGCTCAGATGAAGTGGCATTGCAACTGCAAAGAAATGTACGCCATAATCGCAGCAATCCGTCATTTCAGGCATCAGTTACGGGAACGTCGTCTTATTCTCCAAACAGACAACCGAACGGTAGTTGCGTACATACGAAACGAGGGGGGAACTCGGTCAGCACCGCTACTGAACCTAACGTACCAATTACTGAGCCTCTTGGACCAACTGAGAATTTCATTAATAGCGGAATACCTACCCGGCAAGTACAACGACATAGCCGACCGATTATCGAGGGGCAAACGAGCAACGGAATGGCATCTACTGAATCCAGCCCTCGAGAAGGTTTTCCGCAGATTCGGCACCCCTCAGATAGATTTGTTTGCTTCCAAATACACCAAGGTGGTCAAGAAGTATGTAACGAGAGACCCAAGAGACACAGCGGCGCAGTTCATCAATGCGTTCAGTCGGATATGGCGGTATCAGCTGGCATTCGTGTTCCCGCCTCCGAGTCTGATTTCACGAGTGCTCCACCATCTGAACTCTGCCCAGGGAACTTTCCTAGTGGTCGCACCACTTTGGAAGAAAGCCTATTGGCTGCCCGACCTCCGTCGCCGAGCGCTCTGCAAACCGATGAAAATCAAGAACTTGGAATGTTTCCTCATCGATCAAAGTACAGGTTTACCTCCCCCGCAAGTCCAGAACATGGTTCTGTTAGTATGGAAGATTGGGGCTGGGGTGAAATGACGAGCAATTGGTCTGAAAGTGAAAAATTACTCTTTAAAACAAGCTGGCGAGATTCCACTTTAAAAACATACAAACCGGCTTGGTTTCGTTGGCTAAAATGGTGTTCTAAAAATAATTTAGATTATAAATCGTTAAATGGAAATTTGTTAGCTAAATACCTTGCCCATTTATGTTTGGAAGTGAAACTGGCATATTCCACAATTTTATTACACAAATCTGTAATTGTTTCATTTTGTCAAATGTACTGTAATGAAGATTTAAATTCCCATTTCTTAGTGAAACACATGTTGAAAGCTATTTCTCTTTATAGGCCAAGAGTAGTTAAATCTTCAATCTGGGATCCCAGCGACCTGATTATGTGGCTACAATCCAACAAACCTACCATTGTAACTTTATTTGAAGCGTCCCGTAGATTAGCATGTATTTTATTATTGGCTTCAGGTAGACGTGTACATGATCTCACACTTTTAAAGATATCGTCTGATCATTTTACTGACAATGACAGCCATATTATTCTGATTCCGATGTTTGGCTCAAAAACAGATACAGCGTCATACAGACAGTCAGGTTGGAAACTGTTAAAGCATAGCGATTTCAATGTTTGTCCCGTGTATTGGATAAAGAAGGTAATAGAGTTGAGTATGCAGAGACGTGGGCCAGAATGTGAAGATGCTCTATTTATTACTATTAACGGTCAAGCCAAAGCCGCGTCACGCACTATGATCGGCAACTGGGTTAAATCTATATTAAAAGATGCTGGCATCCAAGCATCATCAGGTAGCGTAAGATCGGCTGTAGCGTCCCTTAACTGGCATGAAAATATCCCGATTGAGGAAATATTGTCTCGAGGCAATTGGCGTAAGGAAAATACCTTCGCTAAGTATTATTGTAGACAGATTCTAGGTAGAGCTATTGGTACTCTTTCAGATAATAATTTATCATCACGGTTTGAGCCTCTTATGTAGATGTATATTTAAATTATCAAGTTCATTGTGTTGATTACATTAATCATATTTCAGTTGATGTAAAAGTCAAGTTAATAAAAAAGTCGATTTTGTGCTTACATGTTATTTCAGCACCTACTTAACATATCGTAACTCTTATCTAATGGAAGTACCACATAAATTCAAGTCTAACTCTGAATTAATTCTAGTGTCCCATCACATAGCGTCGTCCGTGGTCACCAGGAGCCAACAAACACATCTCTCACAAGATGCTATGCATCGTCACATGCCGATAATAGTGCAAGTTTTACATTACAATAAAACTTGTATTATTGAGCAGAGACGATGCATAGCATCCAAATAAGGCCTCCTGGTGAGAGACTCTATGAGGTAAGGTTCGCAGCTTGCAGAACACCTGGGCTGACCACGTGACACAGAAAACGCGCCACCGGAAACGACCGGTGATTGGCAGAAGGTAAGCCGGAAAGGGCTGTGATTGGTTAATCCAATACCGGAAGTACAACGCACTCTCACAAGATGCTATGCATCGTCTCTGCTCAATAATACAAGTTTTATTGTAATGTAAAACTTGCACTATATTTGTAAAAAAATGAAGGAGTTAAAGACTGGTAATATACGATTATTTAAGAATATTGGCACTCTAACGCTGAGGCACTATTTTATAAAAACAAAAGTAAATAATTATTGTTAATATTTTTGTTGAATTTTATGATTCTTGTATTTTATCATTAATGAGTCTTTTTATGAAAGGAATAACTAAGAAAGAATTATAGTTTTTTTGCTTTGTACTTTTAATTGTATTAACTCACTCGATCTATATTTACCTACTGAACCCGTGAAATACTTCATCTCTAGTCTTCATCATCGGTTCCACTTTACGAAATAAAGAAGCTAAGTTAACACGAACGCGCTTCAACGCGCGGTCGAAGCGTTGATATGACAGGCGGCTCGTGTAAAGATCTTGCCTGCGACTGCGATGCATGGCGGCACGCGCGGTCATGTATACGATAGCACTACTTTGTTAGACTCTTGTACCGCGCGCCGCGTCAACCACGCGTTCATGTGAACCTAGCCTAAAGCTTTTGGTATGCAAATGCTGAAAATAGCAAATTATATCCGCAATTTTTGAGGAGTTCCGTCGTTTACTCATGGATTCCATCATCAAATCACTCCAACTTTTCTATGGGACCGTTTCCGACCTTTTCTTTCCTTTACGGTGGAAAGGGCCCACCGTGCTGGTTGTGCTCAAGACGACGTTTTGCAAGCCCTTCAGGTATCCCACTGCTACTGCATCTTTATAGAGGACATGCGAAGTACTGAACGTACATAACAGACGAGTTGAGAACTTCCCACCCTTGGTTTCTTTATCGATAACTTTATTATTACTATCGAATCGGGGCAGAACTTAAACATGTGACAGTCCGCCATTTTTTGTTTGCTATGGTAGTTTAGGTAGGCACGTTTATTCTGTAGGTATGTCAGATACATTCTCTTTCTTTATCATTGGTAAAGAGTCAGGGCAGGGCCGTGGAAGTAAATATAAGTATTACATACATCTGGAAGGTGCACTGTATCGATAATGCGAGCTGAAAGAAATGTATTAAAACTTAGGGCGTCCCTTTCTAAGAAAGGTAACCATAGTTTTAATTGCAATTTGCGGACAAATTACTTTTGCAAGCCGGTGGGATAATAAAACGAGCAATTATTGATTATTTCTAGACGCGAACACTGCTCTAACAGTTCCGATGGAAGCATTTAAAGTAAAACTTGGTCGCCCAGCACTAGTAGCATGATAGCGTTTTGTCACCGACGTAAACATTATGTAGGCTGTAAACGCTATCGTGCTAGCCCTGCTGGTGTTCATTCAACTTCATTCATTTTATTGCGTACGAGGGTCAAACTGAAAGTTTCGGGAATAGAAAAAAAAATGGAGTTAAATTGAATAAAAGTATTTTTATTGTTTTTCAACGACAAAATGGCCATTTTAAAAGCCTCCACTGCTGCTTCCGGCGTCTAAAACCGCTGACCACGCAACTTTTCCTTAATTTTGGGGAATGTGAAAAAGTCATCGGGGCTTAAGTCAGGGCTGTACGGAGGATGGTCCAGTAATTCAACTTTTTCACCATCCAGGTACTCAGTTGTTTTCCGAGCGGTGTGAGGGCTGGCATTGTCGTGGTGAAGGATAATGCGGCGACTAGGGTATTTTTTTCGGAGTTCAGCAAAGATACTCGGCAAACAAATAGTGGTGTACCAATCGGCATTGACCGTTCTACGATCTTCAAGAGGAATAGTAGCCACGTGACCCGATTTGGAGACAAACGTAGCCACCATCTTTTTGGCCGTGCTGCGAGAACGAATAACTTTTGTCAGCTTGAGCTCATCTTCGTAGACCCATACTCGAGATGGGTTTTTATTTTCAGGCTCATATGCATATATCCAACACTCGTCACCGGATACAATGCTAAAAACTGCATTTGAGCTTCCTCCGTTGAATTTATTCAAATTTCTGAGGCACCAATTGACACGAGTCGTTTTCTGCTCCTCAGACAATAAGTGAGGGATCCAACGGGAAAACAACTTTCGCACGCCTAGTTGTTCCTGTAAAATGATTTGTATCTGACTCATTCCAATGCCCAAACACTCTTGAATCTCCCGATATGACACATGTCGGTCTTCCTTTATCAGCTGACGCACAGCCTCGACGTTTTCTTGCGTGACTGCCGATTTTGGTCGACCTTCACGCACGTCGTCCGTGAGGGATAGACGGCCACGTTGAAATTTTACATACCACCTGTATATTGTCGTCTTTGAAGGTGCTTCATTACTAAAAGCAACAATCATCCGGTCTCTACATTATTTTTGTGATAATCCACTTTTAAAGTCGTAATAAATCATAGCTCTTAAATTTTCACGGGACAATTCTATTTTCAGCAGCGACTCGACGACTTCAAAAAACAATTGAAACCGAACCATCGCTTTTTTTTCTATGTGGCCAGTGTGTTAAAATAATGAAACTTTAGAGATTATATAAAGGTATGATATGTGTCAAAAATATGTTTCTAAGTATTAGATTCCCGAAACTTTCAGTGCAGCCCTCGTAAAACAAAATAAAATACATAACATTTATTTAATTAAAAAACATAGCTAATGAAATGGTTTTATGTAGTTTATGTCGTAAAGTAGCCCGAGAGCCAATTTTATTTTGTGACTACTCCTTATTTATGAGTTGTCATCCTCATCTTTGAATATAATAATAATAATAATATCACGGGACAATGTCACACAAATTGACCTAGTCCCAAACTAAGCTCTAGGCTTGTGCTATGGGTACTAGACAACGATAAACTTACTTATATATAGAAATATATACTTAAATACATAGAAAACATCCAAGACTCAGGAACAAATACTTGTGCTCATCACACAAATATCTGCCCTTACCGGGATTTGAACCCAGGACCCATAGCTTCGAAGGCAGGGTCACTCCCAACTAGGCTAGCGTGTCGTCCAAATAAGGTTTCTATTCTTTTCTTGCTTTTGTGATATAATCTTCATGCTTGAAATGTAAACTACATATGACCGTACCCGGGAATCGCCTCAATCCATTTTTTTATTATTTCTAAATTCGCGGGCAGTCTGAAATTCGCAAACAATAATGATATTAATGCTTGCTCGTGGTTACCCTACTACCGTGGTTAACAGAAATCACACAAACTTGCCTGTGAAAGGATATCCCATAACCTGGATAAGATTGTTTGTTGCAGCCACTCACAGCACAATTAGTTTTTACCATAGTTCTAAACTAAATTACTCGAAAACTCACAAAATCCGATATAAGTGTTAGTTCCTTTCAAAAGTGAAGTAATTTGAAAGTTACTGCCATTTTGATATATCAATGTTGCTGGTTTTGTTTTATAATCTCTTCTTTTACCATGGATAATCAATTATTAAAGCGGGTTAACTCAAATAATAATTTAATATGTTATGCATGCATTCGCTGTTCCTAATTTTAATATATACCTATAATGAAATAAAATAAAATATTTTTCATACTATTTATTTCGTACTAAAGACATCGTAACTTTTTAACATGGCATTTGTGTAAGAGGGACAAACTAAGACAAAGTAAGTCTCATCCGGCTTTTATACTTTATTACCAGAAATACAGCTTTCTGGCTTAGAACATTGAGCTTAAATTGTTTTGTCCCGTTTTTCAAGTAAGCATTCCAGATGTACTATTAATTCCATGGGCAGGGCAGGCTGACGACGCAGATACTCTAAATACGTACAATAGGGTCAACACAAAATAAGAACTAAAGGCATAGAAGGAGCCTTAACCCTTAGCATGCATGATTTAATATATTTATTCCGAAAAAAGAAAAATGACGGAAATACCCTTTAATAATGAGAAAAATAAAGTTAAAATAAAAAAAAGTTTTTTTATATTTAAAAAAATAAAAAAATTGTAATTGTTTTTGATTATCCGTGTAGTAAGTACTCAATTCGTATCAAAAATTACATATCAAACATAAGACTTTAAATGAAAAGTATTACTCAAAACAATCAAAGTTCTGTTTTGAGCATAAAAGTATTTGACACTTGTCACAATACTCAGTACCTAGGTTGCAACCGGCATTCGATATTTCATTTTTTTGGTCCCCCTTATTTGTATGTGGCCGATTCCGTCAATACTCAAATCTGATGAGGGCATAGATTGTGTGACGTGTCTTCTTTTGGGGGGTGGGGGATGCTTAGGGCTACTGCTTGGGCGTTCCCTAGACGGATGTGAATTACTACAATAATTGCAAAGAGTTTCTGCTAGGTCTGCAATAAAGTCGACTAATTTTAGGATTTATTTTTAGTTAACCTCTTCTTTATACAAATTCCCAGTAATTAATAACGGTAAGGTCCAATACATAATAAAATACGCGGAAGTACTATTTTTTAGATTCCACCAGAGCAAACTCAATAAACCGTTTTTGAACTTGTTAGTAAGAAAACAAAGCATAGTGCATGGAGTATCATTTTTGATACCATAAAAACGGCGTTATCGCATGGAGTATCGTTTTTGATACCGGCAAAGAAGTGAAAGATTTAGTAAAATAATGCAAAACTCACAAAAACGTAGATAATATTCGATAAATATAAGTACTAACCTTTGCTATGCGCATTTTTTCGGATGAAAATATCTCAAGATTCGCCAGATACCTTCGATCAACAATACACAACAGATAACGGGTCAGAGGACAAAACACGGCACAGCGAATACACTCTCACTTCAAATTGGGAGCTTATTTGAATTTAGTTCGTTGTCAACTACGCCAACAGTGACACGTGTCGCAATGCCTCTGTGTGTATTCAGAAACTGTAAAAATAATCACCGTAAAAAAAATTACAGACGTAATATCATACTTTTAATAAGGAAATGTCGATTCGTAATATTAATGAATAAATAACTAAGTATTTCTGATAAATTTATTTATTTCAATTTCCGACCAACAATTGTCAATAATTTTGGTTGTTGCAGAACAGTGCATCTATGGAGTATTAATAATACTTTATATTTTTTGCATTTGTAAATTTAATATTCATTTGTAGATTTCCTGGTGATCCATCTTAATGTGCAATTTGGAATTCAATCGTCGCGAGTGAACGGCAGGAGGAGTTTTTTAGACCAGGAAAAAGTTCCGTAGTATGTTATTGTTATGTTCGATCCATTTCGACAAATTTAATGTCGTAGGAAATTCGCAAAGACGTCGATTGCGTGTTTTAGCTGTCCCTAAATTGCAGGTTATTTACCTTGCCAATAATATAATATGCTATTTATCATTATTTTTATGCCGTGGAACTGCAGCTAAGTATGTCACTAATATCATAAATGATTAAAAACAGATTCTACCACTAGGAGTAGAAGTCCTATGGCCACCCTGAGTCTCCATCATCAGACCAGCTCGATGATACCACATTATTGTATTGTCATCAGAAATAAAGGCGTATGCAAATTCTCAGCTTCATTGGAAACCGGGATGTGGGTCAAATTTAACTTGCAAGATTTGACCCTTACATACACGTACTCGTATATGCATACATACATATAGAGCAAGTTAAATAAAAGCTTGTAAAATAACGTTGAGTTGTTTCTTATATTAAACCCATATGTACCCACCTGAGACGTCAAAACAGAAATAATAATAATAATAATAATCACAGGACAATCTCACACAAATTGACCTAGTCCCAAACTAAGCTCTAGGCTTGTACTATGGGTACTAGACAACGATAAACATACGTATATAGAAAATAAATACTTAAATAAATAGGAAACATCCAAGACTCGGGAACAAATACTCGTGCTCATCACACAAATATCTGCCCTTACCGGGATTTGAACCCAGGACACCTAGCTTCGAAGGCAGGGTCACTCCCAACTAGGCTAGCGTGTCGTCACAAATAATCAATAATATTAAGTGTAAAGCTACTCCATTTGTACTCTGTTCGCGATGACATTGGCACTTCGCTAGTAGAAGCTTCATAAGGTAAAAAACGAGCATCTAGTCAAAGCCACATAAGATGATAAATTGTTTCAAGCAAAATTAAGCATTGCGTTACCAACATACCATTTAAATTAGAATGTTTTATTTTGACAATGATTTTATACAAGTATGAAGTTTGTATAGGTCGCAACTAGGACACTTTTCGAAGAGAATTTTGTATAGGACCCGGCGTCTGTTGGTTAGTATGTCGATGCCAGATACACGAAAATTCAAACATAGAATTTTACTTTCGCAAAAAACATCCATCCGATTCAAAGTTTTGACGTTTCATGAAATGACAGCCGCTCGGAGTGTTGTCTGGTGATATTTTTTTGCAAGTATTTGAGCAAAGGTAACGTTCTTCTTCTTCTTGTGCCTCTCCAACTAGTGAAGGTTAGCAGTCAGCTCCGCATATTTCACCCGGTCTTTGGCGAGGTTGAAAAGCTCAAAAGGTAACGTTATTCAACCTTAATAGCAAGATTAAATGTATATGATGGATTTTTTAACGAAAAAATATACGGTATCATTTTTGATACCGTACGCATCTAAGGGTTAAAACGAAAGCGCCAGATCTATACCAGGGGATCAACTTTGAAATCCGTAATTTGAACTTCGTCAATTGCTAATGCTTTTCCTCATGCTGCTACTCATGCTACATGCGTAACTAACTAATTTGCAAAAAAGTGACGGGGCGATCCGAAGTTCGAATTACGGATTTCAAAGTAGAGCCGCAGCACGGCTAGCACATAACGGAGCGCGAGTTATGTCGCACGCGAGATAGGCTTCCAGTCTTTTTCTGACCGTTCTAATTAGACAACGACGGGTTGTCTATCTCGCGCGCGACGTAACTCGCGCCATTATGTGCTAGCCGTGCTGTCTCGAAAATTTCAATATGAATGTTCAATAAGTTAAAAAAGGAAAGATTATAGTGAGTTCTTGCTAAAACCAGCCTACACCCCTGGTCACTAACTGGGCAACCAACTGGTGGCCATCATGTCATCATGATCGTAAATAAGCCTGCCAAATCAAAAATCTCTTAAGGTTGTCTATGGCATTGAGCTAGGCATAAGCTAGGTGTCAAACGGATGTCATCTTTTTTTTTTTAGTCATGAGTAGGTATTGTTTATTATTCGCATGCTGCTGTTGCGACTTCGTATTTTTATTTTTATTTTCGATTCCGGTAACCTTCGGGGAGGGAAGATGGCCGATTGAAAAATGCCCGGCTTTTACTTTTGATTTATTCTGTTTACAGATTTACTCTATTCACTTGACATTGGCGAAATCACTGTGTGGACCGCCATTTAATAAAAAAGAAGAAGACTTCGTATTTGTTAGAATTTATTTTAACAACAATATATATGTGGTGATTTATATAAAAGTAAAGTGCAATAAACAGCAATATGGCGTGTGTTGTGTTTGAATGCAGATCTCATATATCATCATCATCATCATCATCATTTCAGCCTATTGCAGTCCACTGCTGGACGTAAGCCTCCCCCAGGGTTCGCCACAAGGCCCGATCTCCCGTTTTCGCCATCCAGTCACCACCAGCCACACACAGCCCTTCGATGGAGTCGAAGGCCTTCTCGTAGTCCACCATCGCCATACACAGCGGTTGGTTATACTCCTCGGACTTCTGTATAACCTGCCGAACAGTATGGATGTGGTCCACGGTGCTATAGCCTTTACGAAACCCAGCCTGCTCCGGTGGCTGAAAGGCGTCTAATCTTGATGCCAGACGATTCGTGACGACTCTCGAGAATAGCTTATAGACGTGGCTCAGAAGCGTGATCGGCCTGTAGTTTTTAAGTAGCGTTTTGTCTCCTTTCTTGAAAAACAATGCCACTACACCTCTGCTCCACGCCTTCGGGGTAGTCCCGTTGGTAATTACAGTGTTGAAGAGCCTCTTTAACTCCTCCAGAACAGGTTTACCCCCAGCCTTGAGATGCTCAGAGGCTACTCCATCTTCACCGGGAGCCTTCCCATTACTAAGCTGTTTGAGAGCCGCCTCGATTTCGTCGACACCTACGTCTGGGAGATCGCCAGTGAAGTGGCGGGTAAGTGGGGCTCTAGGATCTCTCGCGTCAATTGGAGGCTTTGGTGCGTGCGAAGCATACGGGTGTCCGTAGAAGTTTTCAATTTCAGCGAGTATCCCCGGGACTGATGTGACGGTTTCACCATTCGAGGTAGCTAGCTTTGTCAGATGACTCCTCCCCAGTGTCTTGGTGAAGACCTTCGACCCCCGGTTTCGCTCAATCGCCTCGTGTATTAGGCGGGTGTTCCAGCTGCGAAGGTCGCGTCTTACCAAGCTCCTGATTTTCTTGTGGAGTGACTGGGGATCTGGCAAGGATTCCTCAGTTGTCTCACGTCTAAATCGCATCAGATCTAGGGTCTCGCCAGAAAGTTTGGACTTCCTATCTGCTCGCCTTTTCCGAAAATGCCTCGTTCCCACTTCGCTTACCACCCCGATTAAGCCGTCCAGATCCTCGTCAACATTTGCCGGGGTCTCCAGTGCGGCAAATCTATTTTGCAATTCCAATTGGAACGCATCATGTCCAGTTTGGGGCACACTTGGACGAAGAACAGACCTCACCATGCGACTACGTTCGAGCTTAAAATTGATATTTAGGGTGCCTCGTACAAGCCGGTGATCGCTACCGGTATTAAACCTACTGATCACTGAGACATCCCTAAATATATGCTTCTTGTCGGCTATGATGAAGTCAATCTCGTTCTTCGTCACACCGTCGGGGCTCTTCCAGGTACACTTCCGTTGGGGCTTTTTCTGATAAAAGGTGTTCATACAGAACAGCCCCTGCATGCTAAGGAAGTTGAACAGCATTTGGCCCCTACGGTTTCTGCGCCCATAGCTATGCTGTTCAAAACAAGATTCACCACATTCTTTTCCCACTTTGGCGTTGAAATTCCCCATGACAACGGTATAATGGGTTTTGGTGGTACGATGCATGGCCTTTGCCACATCGTCGTAAACGGCCTCCACCTCTTCGTCTGTGCTATTCGACGTCGGCGCATATACCTGTATGACCTTGAGAGAGTATCTCTCGGTCAGTTTCAGTACAAGGTACGCTACCCGGGTCGAGACGCTGCAGATCTCTATCACGTTGTCACGGAGGGCTTTGTTGACGAGGAACCCCACACCACCCTGAGATTTTTGGCTTCCTTCCCTGAAGTAAAATAGATGGCCCGACTCAAGGGTTATCGTGTCCTTCCCCCTCTCTACGAACTTCCGATAGCCCGAGAACATGCCATCGTATCTTCTCTAATTCCACTTCAAGGATCTGGAGGCTTTCGTCCAGCCGTAAACTGCGTCCGTTGTATGTAGCCAGAGTCAATTGTTGGCAGCCGTCCGTAGCCCGGGGATTCCTAGTACCCCCTACCCTACCGTGACCAAGGCCGCTGCCGTGACCTGGAATAGTAGGGCGGCCGGGAACTGGGGGCCGTTTCTTTTTGTGCCTATTCATATAATTTTTTTATATTTTTTATATTTCTGAGGGGTATTGCCCGTAGTCACGACGCTGGGCAGGCGGGTTGGTGACCGCAGTGTAATTATTTGGACTGTGTTGTCTATACGAGAGGCGCTGCTGCCCACCTCTTGGGTGGTCCCTTGCTCGCCTTCTACGATGCCCACGGGAAGAAATGGGGTGATGCTATTCTACTCTGCCGGCGCCACACGGCACATCCCATAGATCCCGCAAGACAAATCAAAACGAAAAAAAATTGCTTTTACCGGTAAGGCGTCATATTGAATACATTTCGGATTGTAACCGTGCATTGTTAAAGCGTAGAAATGCAGAATATCATTATCCAAAGTAAAAATGTGTGTTCGAAATATGTTTAAAGCAGAATTTCATTGTTTTTTTATAAATTATAGAAGGTAGTGACGTTATAATTTCGTATCGATTTACTGTTATTATTTATTAAGGTAATAAATTATAATATTCTCAATATGGTTTATTTTAATTCCTTGACGACGATAATATAGAGCAAAGTTGAATAGAAGCTGTTTCACTGGTCGAAACATAGTCGGAGCTGCTCCAAACATTTTGAAGATGACCGTTATGGTGGCACTCCACTTGGGGTTCTAAGTTCGCGTTGCGTCGTTGCCCCTCTTCATATGCAGTAGGAAGAAAAAAGATGCAATACGAATATTTGAGCAAATACCGCTAAGTGGAGTGCCAGCAATACTTAAACAAATTGCGCAAACTCAAACCTGGTGCGGTGTCGTCCCTAAGCTAATGTCCCCACTCAAACGCTTTCGTGAGATTAAGTCATGGTTTATAATAAAACTGAAAAAACACTCGCTAGCCAATTCATCGTACCTAGTGTACCGGAAAATAAAATATAATATTTGTACATACATCTCATACGACTACCTACCAAATGAGACTCCCCAAAATTGACAACCAATCAAGAACTAGTTGACCAATTGTTTTGCTATCATTTAATTCGTTAACTGATTAAATAAGGGTCAAAACGGTATATAGCAAATATTTGTACATCTATAGTAGTTTAAAAAGTTTAGTATTTAAAAAACCGTTGCTGATCTGTTCATACAAATCTCATAAATTTCTTATGAACGCGTCGGCTATGGTGTTATATACCATTTTGAACCTTATTTAATCAGATAATACATTTTTTTCAAGCCTCATATAATGACACCCTAGAAATCCGTCCAGCCCTTTGAATGATACTTGGTTATAATGAATATGTTATATTTAAAACTTCAAAATATGCCGATATTAATATTATTGTTCTGTCCGTCCCTGGTGTAAATTTACTTAGTCTGTGATCAGAACAATATCTGGGCCATTTTTTATTTTGTTGTACTGTGTCGTTTTAGGCATGTCCTACCTATTTCCTTATAAATTAAAATTACTTCTTGAACAGTTTGGTACAAAAGTGTGATAAGTATGCATAATTAGATATATTTGCTTTTAGAATTTATAGGATTCCAGTAAAAATAAATAGATTTCTTTAACAAAAATACATTTTAAAAATGAATTTTATTGCTTTTTTTACTGTCCTACCATAAAGTGACCAACTTTAAAACGTAATTAAACAGTTTTTTTGTACTAGGGTATGAACTTACATGACGTATGTGTGAAACGCTTATATTCGTTTTTACTTTTAATTATCTTCAATAAATGGTAATAAGTTGTTTAAAAATGTGTTACAATATTAAACCATATATGTTACTCGGCGGAAATTCCTACTGAGTGACGACGAATTTGCATTAATATTTATTTATTTTACTACCAAAGTGGTAGGTTATTTTTTGTTTACAACACTGTCAATGCTGTGCCGTGTCCGCCATATTGGTAGTTTGTTTAGTTACGCGGCACGACTCGCGAAAAGTGGACTTGTCCAAACTTGCGTTTAAGGTGGAAGTTATCGTGCTCCATTTAGTGACTGAAATTTTGAAGGTAAGTTACATGTTTAATACGGAATTTAGTTGTTTATACTACTTATTAGTTTATGTAGTTCCTAAATATAAAAAAATGCGAGGGAAACTAGGTTTATTTTGAAATACAACTTATATTTTTTACTTGAAGGTCACAACCGTTACGTTCAGTTGAGAAATATCGTTTCTCAGCGGAATGAAATGTAACTCAGTGTAACGGTAAAGCCGCGTTATAAGTACAATCAAATGGTACATTAATTAATATTCGAAATTGTATTTTTTTTGTGAATTCGATTGTGGCCCATATAAAAAATTTAACGTAATCACTAATAGATACAGATAATGTACTTCTCGATCACTAATTAAATTTCACCGTGTATGTATTTTTTTAATTTGTTTTAGATTCATCTGAGAAATGGCATTAACACCGGCAGAACGTATGAAAAGGTATCGAGAAAAATTGATAAACGATCCTGATAGGTAGGAAGGGTAAAAAAAGACATACCGATTACGTCAAGTCAAAAAGTAAAAAAATCCAAGACCTCACCTTAGAAGAACAAGAAAAACGTCGAAAGCAATGGAGATCTCAGAAAAGAAAGCAGAAAGAGAGGAAACAAAATGTTGAAATTCATGGGAAAAAGATTTGAAGAAAAAATCGAAAAGAAAGAACCGTAATAATAGAAGGTTACTAAAAAACTATAAAAATAGAAAAGTTACAAAGAGCTTTTATTTGTTTCGTTTGGCTTAGCCAAATTAGGAACCATGAAGACGTGTCCTTACTTTTTTGTTACGTTCCACTGAGAATTTGTCTTAGGTAATCCTAGACATAATATTAGGTTTTTTAAGATTGTTGTTTACTTTATTCAACTTTTATAGTTGTTTAATATTTACTTTTATTTTATCTATACCTTGTGTAAAAGTTTCTATTTGACATTTCAGACAATTATCAAAGAAAAAATAAAAACGAAGTGCCTCTTTTGAATATAACGTCACTCAGTGGATATGTGATAGATATTTTGAGAAGATTTGTTTATGTTTGTCAAATGCTTGTTTTTGAATAATGAATATTTTGGTACGATTTATCTTGTTAATAAGAGATTTCATAAATATATGGCTTTTTATATGATCTTTATGCGTTTATTATTTCGTAACTCAGTGGATCACCCAACCCCAGAAACTCCGACTAAATTCCATTTTTTTCTTTTATCTTAGTAAAATGTTATTTAATCATATATATTTTACGTATTTTAGTATCTGATTAACTCAAAAGTAGTATTATTTTGTTCAACTCTTGCAAAATATATTGAACACAATTTTTCGGAAATGGTACAACAAAATAAAAAATGGCCCATCTGCACCAATGATAAAGGAAGAGAATGGATATGACATACCTACAGAATAAACGTGCCTACCTAAACTACCATAGCAAACATAAAATGGCGGACTGTCACATGTTTAAGTGCTGCCCCGATTCGATAGTAATAATAAAGTTATCGATAAACCAACCATATGGATAGAAGGTTCTCAACTCGTCTGTTCTGTACGTTCAGTACTTCGCATGTCCTGTATAAAGATGCAGTAGCAGTGGGATACCTGAAGGGCTTGCATAACGTCGTTCTTGAGCACAGCCAGCACGGTGAGTCCTTTCCACTTTAAAGGAAAGGAAAGGTCGTAAATTGTCCCATAGAAAAGTTGGAGTAATTTGATGTTGGAATCCATAGTAAACGACGGAACTCCTCAAAAATTGCGGACATATTTTGCTATTTTCAGCATTTGCATTCCAAAAGCTTTAGGCTAGGTTCACATGAACGCGTGTTTGACGTGGCGCGCGGTACAAGATTCTAACAAAGTAGTGCTATCGTATACATGACCGCGCGTGCCGCCATGCATCGCGGGCAAGATCTTGACACGAGCCGCCTGTCATTTCAACGGTTTTACCGCGCGATGAAGCGCGTTTGTGTCAACATAACTTAAGTTCTCTAATGAAAAAATGCAAGAATAACAAAAAGCAACAAAAATGATAACAATATAAATTTACCTTTGTTTTTATTCAAAACAGTGCCACAGCGTGAGAGTGCCAATAATCCTTAATAATCGTGTATTACCATTCTTTAACTCCTGCATTTTTTTATAAATATGACTTATTATATTATCAGACCGTAACAAATATCCGCTCTTACCGGGATTTGAACCCAGGACCGCTGGCTTCGTAGGCAGGGTCACTATCAACAAGGCTAACGTGTCAAGTAAACAAATAAAAATATTTGATGCTGTGTTAGATGATTAGTAACTAGGTATAAAACTTTAGTCATTACTCATTCCGGAATCATATTATTTTATTTAAATAATTTCGGAATTAAACTTTATCAGTATACTTTTTCCTAAAATCCTTAAAAATAGTTATCCATGATGAAAAATGGTTATTTGCTTTATTTGGCACATTCCATATAGGTACGTTCTATATGATACAATTACAAAAAAACATGCTATTTTAACATTAATTGTCATGATGAGAAATTTCCAAGTTATTTTCGATATTTTAAGAACAACCCTAGCTGTCAAATTCTCCGGTTTGTTTACTTTCAAAATATTGTAAATAAAAGGCAAATCGTATTACAATCTTGATCTATGGATTAATAATAATGTAATACATATTGGTTCCCCAATAATGACCAAACTGACCAATATTTTAACAAAAACTTAAACTTACCGGTGAAATGTTAAATATTTCTGGTTTTTGCTGTTACCACATCCTAACAAACTACACTTAAGAGACATTACGATGAAGTTTCTCTTTCAATCCATGTGTAACTTTTGGCAATATATAATACGAGTAACAAGATATTAATCATTTTTTAAGTGAATTCGGCACGGTTGACACATCAGATACTTATGACAAGCTAACTAAACATGGCTGACTAGGCACGTTAGGTATTTGTATGAACGTCAAATTATAAATGTTGCCATTATTGCACTGGCTGACGTACTGTCATCTCTTTTTAAAGCCTGACAAGTTCCTTTTTAGCCCTCGCCATGTTGCGGATTTTCAGTGGAACAAATTTATTTAAATGGCAACGTTTTTTTTTGACAACGGACGTTGGAAATCATTGAATGTCACCGATGTAAACGAATCGATTTTAAAATCAAAATGCCCAAGAAATTTCACCCCGAAGCAAAAAAACATTATTATAAATACATTCAAATGGTTGCGGCAGAAAAAGGACGAAGGATTCAGCAGCATTCCAATAAACAATGTTTTGAAATTAGTTGTTGACATGACGGGTATGATATTCATAGTGCGATTGTCATGAATTGGTTAGCTTGGTACTAAATATGTATATTAATTATTAAATTTTATTTTTTTTCTCATTTAAGGCGTCTGTAGTGCTACAATTAAGAATATATACAAAAAGAATGAGCCGTTACCGCCATTGCCATCGGTACCAAAAAAAAAACAACCAAAAAAAAGAATACAAATAGACGACTTCGACAAATGTGCCATTTATAAGGCACAAAATTCATGAATTCTATGCTGTACGAAAGCAAGTACCAATTCTCAAAAGTCTGCTTACCGAATTGAAAAAAGATATTGATTTTACCGGTAGTGGGAGTACTTGCGATTGCTATTGCATAGTATGGGGTTCAAATACAAAAAGTGCAGAAACCAACGGTACATATTGAAGGAGCGTTCGGATATTGTGGTTTGGCGGGAAAGATATTTAGACGAAATAAAAGAAGCAAGGGACAAAAATATACCTCTTGTTTATTTAGATGAGACTTACATCCATACTTCTCTTAACCACGCAAAATGCTGGCAAAGCGAAAATGAACCCGGTGTGTCGAAATCCGTTTCAACCGGCAAACGATATATTATAGTTCATGCCGGCGGACCATCGGGATTTGTTCCCAATGCACTCCTAATATATAATGATAAGGAAAAGAAAGCCGATTATCATGACTCCATGAACAGGAACAATTTTAAGAAATGGGTTTTGCAGAGATTAATTCCCAATCTCAGTGAACCCACGTGTGTTATAATGGATAATGCCCGGTACCATTCTTTCCAAATTAACAAAGCTCCAACATCTGGCGATAGAAAACACGTCATTGCTGAGTGGCTGCGTTTAAATAACATCTCATTTCCCCAAAATGCATCTAAAGATAAATTGGTCACAATTTTGAGACGTCATAAACCCGAGCCAGTATACGAAATAGATACGATTCTCTCAAATCATGGTCACAAGGTGATAAGGTTACCGCCCTATCACTGTGATTTAAATCCCATCGAGATGATTTGGGGCATTATGAAAGCAAAAGTGGCAACTAAAAATGTTTTCATCACGAATGATGCCTTCCTAAAGCTCGTTGAAGATAGTTTTCAGGTATTTACATTTATCAATGAATTTTATTGAACAGTTAAAAATATAGCTTACTTTTACACTTCTTTATTACTTAGGAAGTGACTATAGAAAATTGGAGTAAATGCTGCGAACACGTAAAAAAAATAGAAGACGGATATAGGACAAAAGGTCCTATAATCGAATCACAGACCGAAAGATTTGTAATCGAGGTTGGTGGTCCTGAAAGTGACTCTTCAACGGACGAAAGTGAAAATACATCGGAGCCAGAATCTGATGAATATATGGATGTCGAATATTTAGAATCGGATTTTGACGGATAGGTAATTATTCATATTTAATTATCAACTAGACATGCTCTTCCGATTACATGAAAACATAGTTTCACAATCTACAAGTACTTAATTGTATATCTCACTCGTTCTTGCACGATGCCAATACTCACTGTCCCGACTATTCATGACGTACACGTATAGTTGCCATATGTAAGCTGTTTGTAGCGACACTACATCAGAGCTAAATAGGAACTTGTCAGGCTATACTTAGGAACATAGAATCAAGTTAAAAAGAGATAACAATATTTTTGAGTGTTCGATGTCGGAATGCATATTATTTACATAACTGATTATTTGTATATGTCAAGGTGTCTTATCCATTCTTTTCCTTTAACATTGGCACAAATGAACGTTGTTTATATGTGCAACAGTGTACGACCATGACATTTTATCGTAGCTGTAGCTATAGAACTGTCTCTTTTTGGCACAATGAATCCTACTCCTGAATGAGGGCTCGCCGCTTGGGGGACGGGGTAATGGACTGTGGTGAGGGAACGGGGTGCAAAAGTGGATGTGGAACCCCGGAGCACAATAGTGTGTCTCCGGGAGTGGACCTTGGGCAATCCAGAACCCAACAAACAACGCAGTCCATTTCCCTAACCAGTGAGGGGCAGTACCCGTGTGGCAGGTAGGGATGGTCTGATGGAGTGAGCGGAACCTTGGACCTCAGTAGTGAGGTCCAGGAGTGAAGCAAACCCGAAGACGGTAACCGACCGATGGTAGCAAGCACGGGAGCTGCCCCTTCACTGATGACGGGTAGGGTTGGCACTTATATAATTATAATAGAATTATATAAGTGCGAACCAAGGGTGAATTTACTAGCGGCGAGCGCACTCGGCACGATTGCTGCCGCGTACGACTCTGCACGGGCTGTGGCGTACCCCGTGTAGGTGAAATATAGCTGGAGGTGTGGCAAGGGAGCACTGCCGTACCTCTTCTTTTTATTTCTTCCCATCAAACCAGCGTTATATGGAGCACATTAAAAAAACAAACACCCACAAAACTATAGAGGAGCAGGGGAGGAAACCCGTACAGGGTGATTCCCCGACAAGCGAGACGGAGAGAGGGGCAGAAGCGGGAGGGATGCCAAGCACCGACAAGATGGTGCAAGGGGGACCCCCGCAGATGCCGTGGAGTAAGCTGGTACAGGAGAGCCTGGCACCAGATGAGGAGGATCGTCTGCTAAACCCACCGCCGACTTCGAAGGAGGGAACCACCAACGTGGCAACCCCGACGGAGGGTGATGGGTTCACCAGACCGAGGACGAAGGCGGAGAAAAAGAAGGCGAGGCAGGCCCGAAGAAACCTGAACAGGCTGGCGGTGGCGGCGGGAGAAAACCCTAGCCGCAGTCAGGCGATGGGGAGGCCCCCGCCGCCGGGGAGAGCGCCGAAGATGAAACGACAACCAACTGATCCTGACGAAGGACCCTCGACACGGCCTCCAGCAAAGCGACCCAACCGCAGTGACTCACTGACGGGCCTCCGTGCCACCGCAAGGGAGGCACGGGAGTTCGCGGTGGCGATCTGTAGGGAGGATGGCGTACCGCTGGATGAGGCACTGGGGACCGAAGTCAGGAGAGTTGTAGGCCGCCTAATCACGGAGGCGATCAAAACCCAGGGAGTTCGGGGGAGGCCACTCCAATTCGCAATGTCGGGGCTGGTGTCAGAGGGATTTTTCCTTGTGACACCATCCACGGCAGAAGCGAGGGAGTGGCTTCTCGAGAAGGACCTGGGTGAGCCGCCACAAGTTGCGGGCCCGGATGTTGGACAAGACGAGGGTCAACATCTGGATCCCGGGCCCGCCAGAGGAACTGCAGGAAGATCCGCTCCTCTACCTTAAGGCCCAAAACTGGGATAGGGAGCTGAAAATCCAGCAGTGGACGCCAGTGAGTAGGGAGGAGCTCGTCACGGGCACCAGGGTTTGCTACTCGGTGCCCAAGAGCGTGGAAGATGCGTGGGGCGAGGAAGCCAGTCAATGGCTGTTCTTTCAGGCCACACGCATCCGGGCACGGTTGACGAGGTCCGAACCTCACAAGCCAAGAGAGGTGAAGCCACCGGAGACCCCGATAGGGAGAGGGACCTGCAGCTGCAAATGCAGCTGTGGCAACTCTAGCCCGCAACCCGAGGACCAGGCAGAGGCAGCCCAGGCCAGTGACCACCAATCACAGATGGAAACCGACGGGGTTCCTTAGCCTAGGAAACCGGGAGGCGGATAACACTTCACACATATACAACCAGCTATGGATCACACAGACAAACATCGCACACAACACAGCTACACACACACAGACACATACAAAAAAATAAGAATATGTCAAGTAAACCTCCAGCATTGTAAGGATGCAATGTCCGAACTGTGCCAACACATTTTGAGGGAAAAGACTGATATTGTCCTTATGCAAGAACCGTATGTATGGAAAAACCAGGTAACGGGACTGGGAAGCCTGGGTGGTGACCTCCACTTCGAGAGAAATGGTGAGTTGCCCCCAAGGGCATGCATATATGTAAGTAGGAACGTACGGAATATGGGATGCCTAATGACCATATGTTTCAGAGACCTAGTTGCGGTGGAAATTAGCCTTGCGACGAGAAATGGAGAGAAAACTAAAATAGCAGTGGCGACGTGCTACATGCCAGGTGAAAGTAGCGCGCCAACTAGAGAACTGGAAGAAGCAGTTACTAGATACAAAGGTAAGAAGACACCCATTCTTGTAGGCTGCGACGCAAACTCACATCACGAGGTGTGGGGGAGCAGCGACACTAACAAAAAGGGGGAGTCACTCCTAGAATTCATCGTAAGTAACGACCTGGATATACACAACAAAGGAACTACTCCAACTTTTGTTACCAGGGCCAGAATGGAGGTGCTACATATAACTATAACCTCAGGGAAAATAAGCAAACTCGTACAAGACTGGAAGGTGGACCGGGAAGACAGCATGTCAGACCACAGAAGACTGCTGTACGACCTGGACTACTACACGGAAAGAACGAGAATAAGGAACCCAAGGAAAACGGACTGGGAACGGTACAACAACATACTGAGCGAATGGACACCAAGCCACATTAGCCCAAGGACATGCAAGGAACTGGACAGGGCGGCCGAGGACTTAACCAGAGCCATATCACAAGCCTACCATCTAGCATGTCCAGAAAGAACGTGCGACGGAGATAAGGGCCAACCATGGTGGAACAAAGAAATGCAAAAACTTCGTAAAAGAACTCGGAAAGCGCTGAGGAAAGCCCTGACAAAGAGGGATGATCAGGGCTGGAACGAATACAGAAGTATTAGGAACAAATACACCAATACAAGGGAGAAACTGAGAGCACAAGGATGGAAAACATTCACAGGAGAGATACAACGCTACTCAGAGGCGGCTAGACTAGTTAGGGTTCTGACGAACGAAAGATCCTGCCAACTAGGCAGTCTGGTGGTGGGCTCAACCGAACTAACAGATCCCAAGGAAGTACTACAGCACATGGTAAGAACACACTTCCCCGACTGCAGGGAGGACAACATACCAGAGGCTGCCGTAGAGGAGAGCAACCAGATAACAACTGTATCAGGTACAGCAAACGTCAGCATAAGCGACGAGGTAGGGGCTTGGGCCATCAAATCCTTCGCCCCGTATAAAGCAGCAGGCCCAGATGGGGTAATACCCGTTTTACAACAAAAAGGACTGAGACACATCTGGGGCAGCCTAAAAGAAATTTACGAAAGAAGTCTGCAATTAGGCCACGTTCCAGCAATCTGGAATGAAGTAAGAGTTGTTTTTCTACCCAAACCAGGCAAGAAAAATTATAAAGATGCAAAATCATTCAGGAGCATTAGCCTCTCATCGTTTGCACTGAAAGCACTAGAGAAGATCATAGATATACAGATAAGAACGAGCATGCAGAAAGCAAGGATGCCCTTACACGGGCAACAGCATGCTTACACAGAAGGGAAATCGACAGAAACAGCCCTACACAACCTGACCACAAGAATAGAGAGAGCAATAGAAGATAAGGAAATGGCACTAGGTTGCTTCTTCGACGTGGAGGGCGCGTTTAACAGAGCTACCTTTGATGCAATAGAGAAATGTCTACGTAGGAATGACATAGATCCCACAACAAGCAAATGGATAATGACCATGCTTACAGGTAGGGCGATAACAGCACAGCTGGGGGGGGACTCAATAAGGATAAAGACTAGCAGGGGCTTTCCGCAAGGAGGCTGCCTGTCACCACTCCTTTGGTGTCTCCTGCTGGATTCGCTCATAAGAGAAAGTAATAGAGGAGGGATACACATGCAGGCATACTCAGATGACGGAGTACTCCTGGTGAGGGGCAAATCCCTTAGCGTAATGAGAGAAGCCATGATAAGAGGAATCAAGCAGGTTCTGAACTGGTGCCAAGGCAGAGGACTGGACCTGAATCCGAGCAAGACTAAAATAGTTATCTTTACCAATAAGAGGAAGATACCTATCCTAACACCCATCAAGATCAAATGTGAAGAGATAGAGACAATAAAGGAAGTAAAATACCTGGGAGTAATACTAGACAGCAAGTTGCTATACAAGACACATGTAAAGGAACAATGCAGGAAGGCCGTAATATCACTATGGCAATGCAGGAAAGCGATAGGTAGGAAATGGGGACTAAGACCACTAGTAATGCAATGGATATATAAGGCAGTGATCTTACCCAGACTCCTATATGGAGCTCTAGTCTGGTAGCATAGAGCGGCAATAAAAGAACAAAGAAAAGACCTGACAAAGGTCCAGAGAATGGCATGTCTAATGACAACCGGGGCAATGAGAACGGCACCGACACAAGCCCTGGAGATAATGCTGGGACTGAACCCCGTACATCTTGAGGTGGAAAAAAGAGCCACAGAACAATGGTATAGAATTAAAATGAGTAGAGAGTGGATAGGATCCGAGATGGACAAGACACACGCAAGCATCCAGAAAAAGTCAATGATAAACATGGACATGATCATGCTTAACAATGATCTAATCAGGAAAAGAAAGATCTTCGACAAGAAATACAGAATCCACATAGGAGAAAGAGACAACTGGGAACAGGAAGTGCTGGAACCCAAAACCACATGCTTCACTGACGGGTCCTGGAAATCATCAACTAAAAGAGCGGGGGCTGGCATATATAACCAAAAGTCTGAGGAACATACTACATTACCATTAGGCGGCTTTACTAGTGTGTTCCAAGCAGAAATATATGCCATTATGAAATGTACTCAGGCCCTCAGGCAAAAAAGAAACACAACAGGGGAGAATGTCTTAATATATTCAGACAGTCAAGCAGCACTTAAAGCACTAGACAACCCAGAGGTCAAATCAGCACTAGTGGAGGAGTGCAGAAATTAATTAAATACCCTTGGCAACACATCCCAAATTACACTGGCATGGGTACCGGGGTACAGTGGAGCTGCAGGAAACGAGATAGCAGACGAACTAGCAAGAGCAGGAGCGGACCAACAGTACCTAGGCCCCGAGCCAGTGCTCCCAATATCTGCGACTGTAACGAAGGGAATCATTGCAAGAAAAATAGAAACAAAGACGAATGAGGAATGGATTGCGACACAGGGGTGCAGACAATCCAAGCTCATGATAGGAAGGGTAAACCAAAACAGGACAAGGTACCTCCTTAATCTTGGTAAGTACAATCTTAGCATACTAACTGGTGTGCTGACTGGGCATTGCCCGCTCAACAGACATCTAACGGTAATGGGCATTAAACAAGATCCTCAATGCCCACATTGCGGCAAAGAGGAAACAAGCCAACATGTCCTAGCCGAGTGCGTCATGTACTCGTCACTGAGATACCACACATTCGGAGAGGACAAGCTATCGTCAGAAGCACTTAAAAGCATCAACCTACAGGACGCACTTTTGTTCTGTAGGAAAACCGGAAGATGGGATCCATGCTGGATGGGAGCGTCGCCGGGCCAGTAACCTACGGCTCAACCAAGGGGAACAGGGCGGAATGACCGGGAGACTGATCGACCGCCCGCCTGTTCCGGCCGGGCGTCCCCACCCATCATCATCATCATCAACATATTCTTTAGGTAACAGCCCTTAGAATTCTTTCTGTCTCGTTATAATCAAGAGTTCTCAGCCAGTCAATAAGTTTTGATTTCGCTTTGCGAGGTGAATTCTCCGAAATATTGCATGATTTCAAAACCGCGTTGTAAACAAAACAATGTAAAAAAATTGGCAACCGTCGCGCGAAAGCAGATTTTGTAATAGGTATCGGGATTTTAAAACGTCGTATGCTTATTAGTGTTTTGAGCAAATGGTTTTGCAATGTATTTGCATAGTAACTCTCTGGACCATTAGCTGCCGCACACTGAGGACGCTCGCTTCCTTGTAAAGTGTTTTTGTGGGAAAGAGACGGGGCTTGCTGAGCATGACCTTCAGCACAAAGCGCTGAGCTCTTTCAAAAGGCATTAGCGCAGATCTAGACGAGCCGCCCCATACGACTAAGCAATAGGCCAGTATGGACTCACAGATTGAGGTGTATACAATTTTCAGCAGATCTTTCCCAGCAGAGTTTCTTAGTATTTTCATAATATACTAGTGTATATTAGAAGAGAAAAAAGAGTTCGAAACGTAGTCGTTTCGAACTCTTTTTGCCACTACTTGAATGTGCTTTTTAAAGTTCAATTTCTCATCTAGCGTTATACCCATTAAATATCTAATAGTGAAACAGTTAGTAATAACGTCATTGTCAGCCGTAGATTAATAATGAAGTTTAAGATCTGAACGGGACATTGGGGCAACCGCGGCAGTCTTGTGGAAACAGATATATTTCGTTTTCATAGTACTTATTGAAGGTGAGCAGGTTATCACTAAGCCATCCCGCAACATCTGACAGGCCACTCTCCGCAACAGCAAAACATCACTCCCAGGATACCTCGTAAAAAAACAGTGCAGTGTCATCTGCGTAACAGATTATTTCTGCCTGATTAATGGATAAGGAAATCATATCGTACAGTTAGATGAGGATCAAGGTAGGGCTCAAAATGCTACCCTGCAGGACTCCAAAGGTTGCCGGGCTGGAGAGCTGACTAAGGCCCCAAGTTTAACACACTGTTTCCGATTTGTAATGTAGCTATTAAACCAGTCCTCGGCAGTACCTCTGATGCCAAGAAGTTCAAGCTTCCTTAGCAAAATAGGGACAGAAACTGTGTCAAAGGCCTTAGTGAGATCCATAAAAACGCCACAGCTTTCATCGCACGGCTACATAAAAGTAGGTTTAAAAATATAATTGTAACTTTTTCTGATTTCAAAATCGATTTTAATCGGCATTGAACATCGCAAGGTACAATACTTTTGACAGAAAATGAGAAATCAACCTTTAACGCGTATAGACAAGTGCTCAACAGTCTGGATTGATTTATTTTCGTTGCTGGTTTTCAATGCATGCCAAGTCTGGCGCGTCAAATTAAAGCCGCAGTGGAAAAGTAGCATTATACTCAGAATCGCCCGCACTGTTTATCTAAAATTTATACTGAGCAACAAATTAAATCTTATATATAAAATTCTCGTGTCACAGTTTTCGTTCTCATACTCCTCCGAAACGGCTTGACCGATTCTCATGAAATTTTGTGAGCGTATTGAGTAGGTCTGAGAATAGGCCAACATCTATATTTCATACCCCAAAGTGACATTAAAAAAAAAAAAAAATGCAGTGGGCGATACCGCTGGCGGGTCGCTAGTCTTCTAATATATAAAATGTCACGGTGTACGTTATTGAACTCCTCCGAAACGACTGGACCGATTTTAATAAAATTTTGTGTGTATATCGGGTAGGTCTGAGAATCGGCCAACATCTATTTATCATACCCCAAATTGACGTAAAAAAGAAATTGCAGCGGGCGAAGCCGCGGGTTGCTAGTTGTTTTATAAATAATAACAAATATTTTTGGGTAAAGAGTACTTACCGATGAAAGGAAATATCTTGATTTACAGCTCAGAGTTTATTAGTTTTATAGTTTTATTAGTTACTGTTTGAACAGTTTATCGAGCAAGGGGCCATTTTGTTTTGAACGTCACACGCGGAATGCGGTCGAGAGCGGACTGTGCAACGCGGCTAGCTACGACGATTTTTTAGTCGTATTTTCCGCACGCGAGGTACATACCTACTCTCTTTCCTTCTATCTCGATATACATACTTCTGTGGGCAGGGTGACCATTATCACCGCACTTGTGATATTTTGAGTAAGATAAGATACCTACTTAAGTACCTATTATAGAAAGGATTATTCCGAAGTTAAAAAAATAATAGGTAGGTACAATATAGAAAATAGTGTAGTCTGTAGTACATAAATGCGTTTAAATACAAATAATTGTTGCAGACGGCAGTGTGGTTTGCAGATGGAGTGGCTTGCTATCGGGATGAGCAAGCAAACAGCGGGCGATAAATAAAATACTTGATGTGACACTGAATTATAGTGTAAAAACTAGGGTAGAGAATTCAAATAGGGCTACAGTTATTTATTACAGTATAGATAAATTAACGAGAGCATGGAATTGCATATGTAGTAGTATTGTATGTTTACAGGCATTCTATATTTGAATTTTCTATTTTCTCGTATAACAGCATAAAAAGAGGTTTTTTATATATTGAAGAAGTAAATACCAAAATAATGTCAGTGTCAAATTGTGAATATTATTTACGTTGTGCATAATTATATTTTTACGTCTGATTTTATTGTATTCTCACAATTATCAGAATAATTTTGTGACAGCTCGTACGACTAAGTGTAAGTTACATCATTTTCAAAAAACATGGCAGTGAGTAATTTTGGTCCGATTGAGAGTCAAAGTAAGCAAATTATTTTTAACTGTTAAAAATATTTTGAACTTGAACTGAAGACAAATTTAAATTCCCCTTACACGGCTGCCCAGTTAGTTGAAAAAGCTACAGGTGTTTGTCTCTCTACTGTTTATAACGTTGTGTCTGAGAGCAATAGTGAGAAATTCGCATCAACAAGGAAACTAACCCCGAGAGCTAAAAAGTTACGTAATTGTCCGTCATCAGCAGTAGACGATTATGATCAGGAAGTCATCCGGAGAACTATATACAATTTTCATCTGTCCTATAAGCAATTTCCAACCTTAAAGGTACTCCACTCTGTGTTAAAATCCGATATAGATTACAAATTTGGCATTTCCACCTTACGAAAACAAATACAAAAATTAGGATTTAAATGGAAAAAGACCGAGGACAACCGAAAAATATTAATGGAAAGACACAACATACGACTGCTAAGAATAAATTACCTTACCAAAATTGTGGAATATCGGTCTAAAGAAAGACCACTACTTTATACTGATGAAACCTACATCTACACTTCACATGTGTCCGGAGAGCCTTGGACCGATGGAACAGAATTTGGTGTAAAAAAACAAATCAGTTCAGGCCAGCGGTTAATAATAGTGCACGCAGGAGGGAAAGATGGTTTTATTTCCAAAGCTTTGTTAATGTTTAAGGCAAACCAAAAAACGGGAGATTACCATGACCAGATGAACTTTGTCAACTACGAAAAATGGACAAAAGAAAAATTAATACCGAACCTTAAACCGAATAGCGTACTTATCGTAGATAATGCGTCCTATCAGAACAAACTTTTGAATCGTGCTCCAACGTCAAATTCTCATAAACAAGAAATGATGGATTGGTTGACAGAACACAACATTTCATAGAGCCCGTTGATGTACAAAACCAGTTTGTATGATTTAATTAAACAAAATAAAGAGCGGTTTCGCGAGTACCACATAGATGCAATTTTAAAAGAACATGGCCACTCCGTTTTACGATTGCCACCGTATCACCCGACATTCAATCCGATCGAAAATATTTGGTCCATGGTAAAAGGATAATGTAGCGAAAAGAAACGTTTCTAACTTTAATCATGCAAGGCATTATGAGTTTAGCAACTGAACTAATGAATACTATTACTGCTGAGGACTGGGAAAATATTTGTCGCCATGTCGAAAATGAAGAAAATAAATATCGATGTCAGGAAGGGGAAATGGATCGAATTTCAAACAATCTTATTATCAATACTTGTGACAGCTCAGATGAAGAACATAAGATAGCGACTAAAAGCAAAAAACAGAGGACTACTACTTATTCCATTTCTTAAGGGTATGTAATTTTATTAAATTAAGAGATTTTTTTTTCCCTCTTTTTGTTGCAAACAGTACAACCACTACAAATATAATTCCATGTTCTCCATAATTCATCTATAATAAAGATTGCTGTGGACTCAGACTTGTCGCTTATACGCTCACCGGGTTCACGGAGTGCAGAGAGAGGAGAGAACCACAAACAATGCAAAGTCAAAAAGTTAAAACGATGCCTAATCAAGTAACGAAAACTATATATTCTGTTACGTACGTGGGTCTTTTAAGTGTGTATACATAATAAAAACAAAAAATGTGTTTCCTGTGGTCAATAGCTTAAAGCTTGTGTGCATGAAATTTAAACTTTTATGCGATAGGTCTAAAGCAGTCCTGACGCCGTTCATGCGGACATGGGCTTAGCCAGAAAATTAGGCCTTAAAAACCTTAACTTCCGATGTGTCTACAGGAAATACGGTAACCTAAATCTGTGTATGACCCACGTGGGGTTAGGTAACTGATATAAATGCACGAACACACCGATAATTAAGAGCTAGAGTTTATTAACACACTTAATCGTCAGAAACAATTATCGCACTATAAACTTCGACTACTTAGATGATCGCTCGGGTTGCTCTAGTTCGCACTGTTCGCTCTCCAAGTAATGAATGAATCGCCGCACGCGCGCCTCGCCTTTTATACACCAGAATTTACATTCCAGAATGCCTTCCCGAATGACCGATGGATCTTGACCCGTCGGGGACGTTCTATAATGGAAGATTCTACTCATTGCGGCCTTGTATTACAACGTCCTTGGCCATGAACTTTTTTGAACCCGTTAACAATAGAGGTGTCCTTGAGTCGGCGCGTCGATTCTAATCTACCTTCCAACCTACCCATACCTACCTACTCGTAACACTACCCCCTCCCAAGTCATGCTCGTCCCGAGCATTATTAGACCCGTAGTATCTCGCCAGTCGGTCACCGTGGACAAACTTACAGGCACTTCGCTGGTTGTGTTGTATCCGATAGGTAACATCGTTGATTTTAGTGACAACTCTATGTGGTCCTTCCCAATTAAGCGATAGTTTCGGAGATTTTCCTTTTCGTCGCATGGGGTTATGCAGCCACACCAACGAACCTGCCTCAAACCCCACTTGATTATAGGCATCGTTTTAACTTTTTTACTTTGCATTGTTGGTGGTTCTCTCCTCTCTCTGCATTCCGTGAACCCGGTGAACGTATAAGCGACAAGTCTGAATCCAGTAATCTTTATTACTGGAATAACTGTAGCCCTATTTGAATTCTCTACCCTAGTTTCTACAATATAAATCAGTATCACAACAAGTCTTTTATTTATCGCCCGCTGTTTGCTTGCTCATCCCGATAGCAAGCCACTCCATCTGCAAACCACGCTGCCGTCTGCAACAATTATTTGTATTTAAACGCATCTATGTACTACAGACTACACTATTTTCTATATAACTACCTATTATTTTTTTAACTTCTTTTTTGAGGTACGCGCGCGGCGATATTAATTTCCTTATTATGAACTAGGTACGCGCGCGGCGACATAAATTTCCCGACTATCCTAACTAATGGATCCTTACTTCTACGAGAACACTAATATTAAAAAGAGGAAAGATTTGTATTTTTGAATGTCTGTATAGAATAGACTCAAAAACTACTGGATCGATTTCAAACATTATTTCACCATAAGAATTATTTTTGTGTATTATTAAAGATGAATGTAAAATAACCAGTGATCGTACTTTTTCCAGCGTTTTTGGTGCGTTGACGTCAAATGACACACGACAGCGACCTAGGGTTGTCGACGTGTATAATATGGTTGACGTTTAAAATTATGTACTTAATATTATGTTGTCATTGAAAATAAAACACTTTTTTTGTACTTAATCAGTTATTATAATTGTGTATAACATTTATTAATGTAACCCAAAATTCCTCAAATTTTTCGGAGGGTATGCTGACGATTAGTTTTCGTAATTTTGTTTGCCCTGTCGAACAACAGCAATCAGGTTGTTTATTTTCTGAAAATAAAAGTAATGGTTTGATTCAGACATAGTCGATAGATGATGGTAGTTACTATTGAATTTAGATTACTTAAAATTAAGTAACCGAGAAATTGTAAAATGCAACATGTTAAAATGTACAGTCTGTCTATGAACTTATTAGCACTTAACTGTTCTTAGCACTTGACGGGACGTCAGTGAAGAAAAAAAATGACTTCTATATTTTATGCACTGCCATTACCTACGCACTATACTGTCTATGCTAATATATAGTTATTATATCAATTCCTAATCATAAATATGAACTATAACCTGAGATAAGGATTCATTGCAACCGTGTTACATTTCCTCATATACTCGTAGTAAATTAACCCTTCATTTCATTATGCATATTGGGTTTACATGTTCTGATAATATTTTCTCTAGCTATTTCCGATTTTTTTAATACGCTATTTGATTCTTGGTTCAAACAATTTAATATTGGGCTCTATTGACAACCCTAGCACCGCACCAAAAATGCTGGAAAAAGTACGATCACTGAAAATAACACAGAATGTAGTAATAAAATATCAAGAATTTGTTGAAGACTTACTCGCACGTTTAGAATTTCATGTAAACATTGCTCCTTTTGCTTACGGACGGACTCCCTATCCTTTTATTTAATTTTGGAAATGTTTTATCATCTTGAAAATAAGTTCTCGAACTCCATTTTTAGTAGGTCTACCCATTTTGAAAACAGGAATCGTTCTATTCTATTCTTTACTTTTTTGGCAACCGGTCGCTTTAGGTACAGCAATCGTTAAAAAACCTCAACAAAATATCCACGTAATACCAATATGTCATGTTTGAGTGACATGAAAGAACACAGATTATAAGGGTATTTTATGGGATGCCGTTTAATATCTTGTGCAAGTTATTGTGGGATGACTTTAACATTGAATAAATTTAACATCGTAATTTGAAATTGGTACTTAAGTGTTGATTAGGTTCTCGATTAGAGTGCACCTAATCTTTATTATTTAACTGCACAAAAGAAAAACGAAGTGTGTTATGGCTGCCTTTTACATGCGTTGAATAGAGGACCACACCAGATAAAGTCATTGACGACACGTTGGCCTAGTTGGGAGTAACCCTGCCTCCGAAGCCAGCGGTCCTGGGTTCAAATCCCGGTAAGGGCAGATATTTGTGTGATGAGCACGAGTATTTGTTCCTGAGTCTTGGATGTTTCTATATACCTATTTAAGTATTTATTTCTCTATCTAAGTATGTTTATCGTTGTCTAGTACCCATAGTACAAGCCTAGAGCTTAGTTTGGGACTAGGTCAATTTGTGTGACATTGTCCAGTGATATTTATTTTATTTATTTATTTATTGGTTAATTTCCACTGTTTCTTGTCAAACGCATCTTACACAGACAAAGTCGCGGTTTAATGGGTAATACTAACTTGTATCAGTACAAATCAATTAACAAATAAAAACAAAAATATACAAAGAGCTGTATGTCTTTTTATTTGGAACAATGTCCTCTAACGAAATAGTATTGTATAGTCTACTAACCTCTGCCTGCTGATAATGAGGCGCGCCACTTTGTGACGGCGGCAACGGAAAATAGATGGCGCCGTCCATACCTGTACAGAATAGAAATAAACTAAAAATAATTTTAGGATTGTAAGTTTGTTCTAAGTAAAAGATTGCTTAAACATAAATATAAATATGTTTAAACATAAATATGTTTATTAAATAAAAAAGCCGCAAGGACACTTTTACTTGTCAAAAATCTATCAGCACTGCAGCGCTTCCCAAGAGTAGACCGCAGCTGAAGAAGCGCCGCGAGAAACTCAACAGCCAGTTATTCTAAATAATTAACTACTTATTGTAATGATAGAACAGTCAACAGCAAAAGTAGATGATCATTCGAGTACTTTGTAGCACTAACGTAACAATACTGCGACAGTTGGGATGTGGCATAGTAGTGAAAGTGACAAGGTACTAAAATGGTCATATACTTTTGTTGTTGCCTGTACTTAATCTAGCTTATATAGGGTGTCCCGGAGATAGTGCTCAACCTTAATAAGCAGGATAGCTCAGTTCAGGAGTGACCAAAATATGATAATTCATGTTTAGTAAAAGTCACACCAAAAACAAGATACTCGTATCTCAACTTTTCAAAATTTCTGCAAATGCGGTACCCTGGGTCACCATTTTTGATGCCACGACCACAGTTACTACATTTTTCAATTTTGATTGCTGTTACTTTGCTTTAATACACTTCTAACGAAATTAATGAATAATATGCAGTTTTTTTAATTAAGTAAACTTAAAGTTTTGAATCTGATGTGTATGACGTAATTATTACCTATTATCGCAGTGTCGTTGTATTTTACATTTACCTTAGCTGTATTTTAAAATATTTAAAACCACTTAGTTTACTTGATTATAAACGAAAGCAAAAGTCGTTTTAAAGTCGATAGTTTGATAGAATTCAGTCTTTGTTGGATAAACTTAAGTAATAACTTCGCTGTTATAATTAATAAACTATATGGTTACATCATTTTAGGATCTTAATTAAACATGCAATTTTTTAAGAAAGCAGCAGTACTTACAGGTTTTTATAGGTACCTACATTTGTACATATCGCACATGACATTCAATAATGTATGAACTCAAAAAATACCGTTTTGAGATATTGCGTTCTAAAGTTTCAAAAAATTGTAACTTTTATCAGGAACCATATTGAGCCTTATTGGTCATTTTGACTTTAAGGTAAACTATTAGTCTATATTTTGCTATAAGTATTGATAGTATTAGATTGATTTTTGCAAATTTATGGGACTTTTTTTAATATCACTTAGAGTTATTACTATATTGCCTACGCTAATTTTCCTTGACTGCTACATTCATACATTAAAAATAGGCAACAGAGTATCATCTCGAAATAATACATAGTTTTCTTCATAAAATAGTAAGCAACACAGTATTAAGAAGAAATAATACGATTTAAAAAACTTAGCAGTCTATTAGTTTTAAAGTTGAAGTGGTCGCATCTCGAATTAACACACCGAAGACACGACCTGCGCTGATGATCGCGGCATGACAACTGACTCAACCCAGATGGTACTGTTTTACCTTTCGTAGATGTAGATGGCGCGAATAGTTAAAAAAGGCCTTTAGTGTCCTCTCTCGGCTGCCAGATAAGTTAAAAATATGACGGTTTTACCAGTTCGTAGGTAAAAAAAAACGCTATCCGATGTAATAATTATCTCAAAAACGAACTTTTTTGGGTTAATACGGTATTGATTTAATGAAAATTGGTTGAGCCGCTTAAGAGATATCAGGGGGTGATTCTCTTAACACAGCGCTGAGTCGATCGTAATGATGAACGTAAAGCTCCGCTGGGCGACCGAGCTTTGCTGCCTAATTGAGAAGGCACGCGCTAAAATGTGTTTCGTACGCTCCGACGGAACTACTTAAACTTGCCGAATAAATGATCACCTTTGCGTTCCACGCAGCGCTTTGTTGAGAGAATCACCCCCAGCTCTTAAAGTAGGTATCGCCGTTATATCGGGGGCTTTTAACTCAATATCTCAAAAACCGATTGAACCGATTTTGATAAAACATGTTTAAGAACCACCGCTACAGAACCTGCTTTCAAATAAAAAAACGCATTCAAATTGGTTCATCCATTTAAGAGCTATGGTGCCACAGACAGACACACACACATCAAATTTATAAGGCTCCTCTTTTTGCGTCAGGGGTCAACAAAAGCATATCGAAATCGGTTCACCCTTTTAATAGTGTTACGTACGTGGGGGTAGGTAACTGATAGAAATGCACGAACACACCGATAATTAAGAGCAGACTTTAATTGACACACTCACTTAATCGTTACAAACAATTATCGCACAATAAATTTATATGATCGCTCGGTTCACTCGTAGGTACGCACTGGGAACCGATTTTTGACTTTAGAGCGTTCGATTTCAAAACCCAGCAGAAGAAAATATTCGAATGCGACAATCTTTCACGCTTTATTTTCGAATGGTACCAAATTCCATATTTTTGAGATTCTCACTCGAAACTGAGGGATTGACTAAATAGTACTGTTAAGTTGGAACGCGTTTCATTATACGCAGTAAGTCGATGTTTTACCGGTTTTTTGTAATTCATATTTTGAATGCGAATAAATGTGTGAAACTATCAAAAGTTGAAATTGTAACAAATTAATTAATATTTAAGTGCGAGTGAAATTTATTACGCTATTTTACAAATTCTTGACTGGTTATAAATTTAGGTTAAATGAAACGCTTCCTCGTCTGTGGATGTCTGTGTCATTGCTAGGTTTCTTTCTTTCTTTCTAGATAATAGTAACTGGTTAGAACATGCAATTGTTTTGTAACATAATTGCAAAAACTTTATGTTGTATCCATAATAATCACACAAAACTAATTAACTTACCTTTGCGTTATTACTTAAATCACATGGTTTTTGAGCATCCGAGACAAACAGCCTTAACTTATGAATTAAATATCTGCATAGGCTTTTACTTAATCTGTAATTCTTCTTAAATTTATTTTCGCTTTCGAGAAATGGCTCGTTTCCTAATTCCGCTAACCGAAAACGCGGCGGTTGCGCAGGCACAAATTCATCTTCTTACTCTTCATTATTATTTACTAAAATTAAATACTCCTCCAGACTCGTCATACCTATTGTAATATTTTATTTTATGTCGCTAATTTTGCTATAAGTATTATAAGTTATAACAATATGAATTGTTTTAGTATTAACAGGTTTGACAGATGTCAAATGATACTTTCTATTGATAGAATTCAAAACGAATGCCACGGACCACTCGTGTTCATATTTTCTATCGCTCGCAAGTCAAAAATACCATTTTATTGTTTTTGGTTACTTTCGAGTGAAACTTTCGAACGCTCGAAAGTCAAAAATCGGTTCCCTGATGGGAGTCCACGCGCGCACCTCACCTTTTATACTCCCAATCGCCGAATGTTCCAGAATGCCTTCTCGAATGACCGATGGACCTTGACCTGCCGGGGACGTTCGACAATGGAAGGTCTTTGCGCCCTTGTATTACAATAGCGACGGCCTTGGCCTTGAACTCGACTGAACCCGTTAACAATAGGCATGTCCTTGAGCCGGCGCGTCGATTCTAATCTACCTACCTACCTAACCATTCCTACTCGTAACAATAGTGCCAAAGACATAGACACACACATAGCGGCCAAACTTATTACCTAAACCTCTCTGTTTGCGTCGGGGATTATAAAAGAGGGGTGGTGTAAAAGTTTAGTGTGTTTGTCGGTGTGTCTGTCTGTGGCGTCGTAGCTCCCAAATGGATCGATGGCTTTGGACGCGGTTTTAATTAAAATAAAACTTGAATAATCGGAATGTTACTTAGCAAGATTTCATGAAAATTTGGTGTTGCCGTTGTTTTGGGCGCTTTCAACTCCCTACAAATTCAATATCTCAAAAACGGCTAGACCGATTTTGATAAAACACGTCTAAGAACCCCCACTAGAAAAACTCCAACGTTCGGCAATCGTTTTTCATCCATCCTTTCGTAAGTCTTCTTGGGCACCTTTACAGTCTTCTATGCAATTTATAATTTTAAATATTTTCAGGTCATCAGCATAGGAATATGAGGAATTTACATGACTTGAAACATGATTTGATGTCATTTACAAATAATGTATACAGAAAAGGACCCAAACTTGACCCCTGAATTACCCCAGATGTAACATTTGTAGGATTTGACCTATAACCATTTATAACAACTATTTGAGCTCTGTTTGTAAGGTATGACGCAAACCACCGTAAGAGATTTCCGCGTATGCCGTTGCAAGCTAGTTTTTTGAGAAGCTCCATATTAAGCCTATTACCGCGACCCATTCAATACTCATTTGGGTCGGTAATAGCTTTTTAAAGAAGAATCTATTACCGAGTGAAATTTTAGTCTTCTATCAAATTAATCACATTTAGGGTACCGTAAGTAGAGATTTCTTTGATAAAGTTGAGACTTTTACTCATCAGTTGGAAACTTCCGTGTTTACTGCATATGTAGTTATCATAAGTCCTTTATACTTTTGATACTTATATTATATTTATTTATGTATTTAATTATAATTATACCAATATGTATTCGTATATAGGTAATTATTTGCTTCCTTTATTTTTATTTCCCGTATCTTTAATTATTGTACGTTGAGACACTTGAGACATCCGTTGTTTTTATCCATCTCTCAATCGTTCAAAGGTTAACTGGATTCCAGCCTAAATATATAATTCAACTGCGCGGTGACTTAATAAAGGTACTTAGTCTGCCATGTAAGTCGTAATAGGTAATAAGTAAAAGTTATTCGTAAAATCAGTCGGTATTAATTCGTTGATTTTTGTTTTATGGGTATATTTTATATTTTGTTTTACTAAATTAAATTATTTGTAATTTATTGTACTTAACATCTTTGATAAACGAAATATAAATCGTAGGTACAATCACATTTTAACGTTTTATTTCGTTTTCTTTAAAAAACTTGTTGTACAAAGATAATATACGGAACCAAAGTAATTTTTTAACCCTCTGTATTAAGTTCCTTAATTGTGAGTCGGGTGCCTATTACCGATGGTGGAAAATGGCTGCTTTTTATACCCTTGGTAATGGAAGCTGAATTTGCGGTAATAGAATCACAGCCTGTTCATGTTCCCATTTGACGTTGCAGTACGCGGTGGAGCCGGTAGGGGGCTGGGCATACAACCTTCACCGCCTCAATCTTCGTTTCGGAAGTGTTGTCTATGGACTATTTGTAATGTTCTAACCACAAAAACAACCTTGTTGCTGTCTCGTTCTGCATTACAGTAACGGGTTGAGAGTAAAAATTATAGCGCTATTAAATTGTATTTTTGAAGGTGTCTATGTTAAAACTATTACGCTGTTGTTTATGAATGAAATTTACTAAACAAATTTTCCACGGCTCTTAAAGTTTTTGAAATAGTAAAATTATAATTTGATTATATCGGTATAATAATTTCCGTAGGTCACTCAGGTATATAAGTTATCTTAAAAATCGATAAATAGGCATCTACGCATTTAAAAAAAAAAGATTCTTTAACTTTCTAAAAATATTGTAGATTTTTAATTAATTGTTTCTTTGCCCTTTCTGAGAACATTTACCATAGTAATGCATATTTTTTATACCATCCGAATGTAGAGATTTCAAAGAACAAAAAGCCCACTGACTTTAAAAAAAAGCCCTTACACTTTCCGACCTCAGATCACCTTTACCTACTATTATTTTGTTTGGTTTCAAAAATTATCGACCCTGGTCTAATTCAGAATAATTTTGACTGGGCGGTCATTATTATCTTCCACGGTTATCTTCACATATTGTTCCAGATAATATACAAATTTCCTGGTCCTTTAAATGAAATGGAAACTTTAAACCAAATCTGGGCCTCTATTCTACTGCGCTATAACGATATCGCGTTTGACGTGTTTTAGAATCGTTTATGTCACAGTCGCCATTATTGCATATGAAATAAGAGTTATCAAAACGTTGACAATACGGAAACACGCCAAATATCGTTATTGGGCGTTTTCCAAAAAAAGTGTACAAAAGTTGAGAAAATTTAACTTTTTCCATTTCGTCACGAAAACTAGCCATATACATTTACATACGTTAATTTTCGTATCGAAATGGAAAAGTTTTCTTAACTTTTGTCTTTAACGATGTACACTTTTTTTGGGAAACGCCCTATTACCATGTAGAATCCCAGCCCAGTTCGAATATTTCGGTGGGAATATTTACCGAGTGTCAAAGTATTGTTTTAGGGTTCCGTTCCGTTCAAATTAGGAACCCTTAGTTTCGCCATGTCTGTCCGTCCGTCCGTCCGTCCGTTCGTCCGCAGCCTAGCGCAGAGGCTCTAGTACTAGAAAGCTGTAATTGGCATGAATACCCATATTCATGCATACACTTCCCTACACGTAACGTGGGGATGTTTTTTTTTCTGTCCCATAGTGTGGGGTGTCGTTGGATAGGTCTTCTAAAAATATTACGGGTTTGTACAGACAGTTTTTCGATTAAGTAATTCGTGTATGAAATATTAAGCTTTAAAGCGCAAATTGTTGTGATACTCAAGTGTCCCCCCCCTACAGTCAAAACTACAAATACTACAAATCTGAAAAAATCTTAAATTAAATAGCATATACTTAAATTATTTTAAAGGAAAACAATCACGACTAAGTAGACATCTTTGATGATTATTGAGATACAGGCGATTAAAGTGAAAAACTCATCTACGTATCTATACTGTAATTCTATGGAACTTGCTAACTATGTAAACAAACAATATATTGAAATTGACATCTAATGTCAATTTTAGTATGGCGGCTTGTTTACATAGTTAGCAAGTTCCATAGAATGACACTTTACCTATACGAGCCCCAATGCAAAAGAGTTCGTCAAGTCATAGATTGTTAAGTATATGAATCTTATATCAACTCGTTTTATTTCTAGAAAGGCATTAGCAGCAAACGATTTATACAATATTATACTCCATAAATACAACGTTGCTTTTACACTATTGCACAATAAATCCATTAAAAGAAAAAAAACCTATATTATATTAATTCATATTATGGTTTCGCAGAACAGTTCGGCAGGTTCTTAATTGATGCAAAATATTTCGTACATGCCTAACGTTAAGCCTCTTTAATTTTATTACTCAAAAAAATAAACAAGATTTAAATAAATTAGGAACCCATTGTCATTTAACATGTCAGTAGTTAAGTACATACCCCAAGTATTTTTCATTATTATAAGTTATTAATTAGAGCAACATGGGCCTCGGAAAACCAGTCACAGAATTAAAATTAAATTAAATTAAAAATTTAAGAGTAGTGAGAGTGGAAAATCTACCAACCAAATCGCCAGAGATTTATTACTGCCAAGATCTACTGTCCAGTCAATCATTGAGCATCGCAAGAAACACGGCACGGTTGAAGAAGTCGGGTCGACCGCGTATGACGAGTGCCGCTGAAAACCGTGTTTTAAAGAAAATTATCAAACAAAACCGCCGTGCTCGTGCGGGGGAACTTACCGTAAAATGGCGTGATATGATCCAGAAAGACGTTTCAGTGGATACCTGCAAAAGGGTTCTCAAAAGAATGGGATATGGTTTTTACACGGCCAAGGAAAAACCTTTACTAACGGAGTTACAAAAAAAGAAGAGGCTGAAATTCGCTCGCGAGCACTCAAACTGGACTCCTGAGCAATGGCGTCAAATAATATGGAGTGATGAATCAAAATTCGAAGTAACTGTCGGCGACGAACGGAAAAAAATCATTCGAAAGAAAGACGAAGCATTCATCAAAGACTGCATTAAGAGAAAAGTGAAGTTTCCTGGGTCTGTGATGATATGGGGTTGCATGTCGGCACAAGGGGTAGGCCGCCTGCATTTTGTAGAAGGGACGGTTAATGCAGTGAAATACCAGGACATTTTGAAAACAAGTTTAATTCAATCTATTCCAAGCTTGAAACATGAAAATGTCTACACTTTTCAACAAGACGGGGCCTTCTTGCCATTCTGCGAAAACCACGAAGACTTGGCTCGAGTCTAAAGGAATCCCCACTATGGAGTGGCCGTCGAATAGTCCAGATTTGTCACCCATTGAAACATTGTGGTGGAAAATGAAAAAAAAATTACGCAAGTTTCCATCGACGTCAAAAAGTGATTTAAAAGAGAAAATAGTCGCTGTCTGGGAGTGTATAACCCCAAAAGATTGTGAAGAGTTGGTAGAGACGATGCCATTGAGAATCAAGGCTGTTCTTAAGAGTAAAGGCGAGACAACTAAGTGGTAGGCGAACTATTTTGCATACTCAAGATCGATAGCCGAAATATTATGCGTTGTCGTTGATAGAAAAATTGTATTTTTTTTATTTAAATACAGAAATAATTTTAATTTGTATTATGTAGGAAATAAACTTGATTAATTTTACAATACATTTTTTTATTTCTTGCTTCCATGCTATTAAAATTACTAACTAGATTTGACTTTGAAAAAAGTTACTTTCAATTTTAAATAGTAGCCGAACTTTTTTGCATTGGGGCTCGTATACCTATCGTACTAAAATCATCTAAGACGGCACCAATTGACTTTAAATAGAAAATTAGTTATTATTTGTTGATTTTTGTTTGTAGTACTTAACGGCTTCGGAACCCATCAAAATAAGACTTCTTAGATTTTCATGTATTGAAGTTTGTTATTTAAAAAGATACAACTAACATGATTAAATACTTGCAACATTACAAGTCATTAAAAGATCAATTGTGTATGTCGAGTTATAGCAACAGTAGTAGAACAAACTGAACCAGCGACATCCGTCGCGGTGGACTCACGACCGCCGCCAGCCCGCCGCCCGTGCCCTCTGGAACGCGGCCGGAAATAATCTCGTTCGCGGCGACTGGGGGCGCGCGGCGGTGGACAAACGGGTTGGGCCTCTATTCTATTCGGTAAAACCATAAAGCCTTCAACATGTTATCGTTTTGTTTTTAACTCGGCCTCCATTACTGCCAAGTAAATAAAAACTATACCAGTAACGTTGACAATATAATTATACTACTACTACTAGATACTACTACATTTTAAATCCTAAATTAGACATCATTTTCAAAACTTACATCACCGCATTGTTCAATAAAGGCATCTCTGACAGGCATCTCAATCATTTTAGAAATCGCCATCTTGACCACCTAGATAAAACGACTAAGTAGTAGTGGACTTTAACAAAAATATGGACACGGACGTGAAATATACTCCGCGGCATCACGTAGAATCATTATAAAAGTCATAAAGGTGGACAATCAGAATCAACAATTTAGTTGTAACAGTTGCACATTAACAAACCTCCTTGTTTGGTCGTACTCGACCAAGACAGAATAGTTTATTCAGTAAGTAATTGGTTAGGGTAAACTAGATCCCTACCTAGTTTGCGTAATGAATATGTACTTAATCTAAAATTACGTATATACAGTGGTGGACATATAATTAGAAACAGTACATTAAACTTAGGTAAACACAGAATGAACTATCGTTATGAGTAAAAAATATATTGATTAAATCACTATTAACTATGCCAGAATATAGCCAATGAGTTAAAAAACTCATAAAATATTATTAAAAAATAAATCTGTTCTATCTTTAATTATTAAAAGAGTTTAAATATCATGATAGTTGAATTTCTATTACTGGCCGCTTGGACAACTAATTAGAAACAGGACCCATGGTCCGTTCCTTTTTGAAATTTAAAAAAAAAAACCTTGTTTTACGCTTTTCCTGTAGTTTCGGCGGCAATTAAACGTCAATTTGGAATTACGTGAATAATAAGTGTATTGTTAAAAATGGGTAAAAATAAGAGTTGTGACGAGTCAACTAGGCAATTAATCGTTAAATTACATTTAGATCGAAAGTGGACTTATAGAAGAATTGCTAAACATCTAGAATGTTCTGTGAAGAAAGTTTTTAACGCTATTGCTCATTATAAAACTAACGGAACTACTAAAAGTGTTGTTAGAAAATCTCGTCCAAGGAAAACGTCTCCCCGGGAAGATTTGCAAATAGTACGTGTAGCTAAACAAGACCCGTTTAAAGGCTCCAACGAGATTAGAAATGAAGTTTTTTCACCTGATGACCCAAGGAACATTTCCTCGAAATTGGTACGCCGCAGATTAGTGGATGCTAAATTGTTCGGGAGGGTTTCTCGAAAGGTACCGCTTCTTACGCAACACCGAGAGAAGCGATTATTATTTGCAAAGAAATATCTTAACTGGACCGTACGAGAATGGAAAAAAGTGTTATTCTCGGATGAAACAAAAATAATAAGGTGAATTCGGACGGCAAACGCTAACACGAGGATCATAGTCAAACACGGCGGTGGTAATATTAAAGTATGGGGATGTTTTTCTGGTTGCGGAGTTGGACCCGTCCGTAAGATTGAAGGTATAATGGATCAATTTCAATACAAAAACATCTTAGAAGAGACAATGATTCCCTACACCGACGACCATTTGCCTGTGACCTGGATCTTTCAGCACGATAATGACCCAAAACACACGGCCCGCAGTGTTAAATCCTTTCTTAGTGAGCAACGTGTTACCATGTTAGACTGGCCTGCAAATAGTCCCGATTTAAATCTTATTGAAAATTTGTGGTACGTCGTTAAAAAAAAAGTCTCCGCTAAACGTAATTCCAGTCAAAATGAACTTTACGAAGCCTTTGTTGAAGCATGGAACTCGATCCCACTCGATAAATCTATGAAATTACTTGAATCAATGCCACGTCGTTGCAGAGCCGTCATTAATAACAAAGGCTATGCAACTAAATATGAGTTTTAAAAAAAAAATGTAAACCAACCATTATTTTACATAAATAATTAGAAATTGTTGACGTTAACACGTTAATAACTTTGATTTTTACCTCATTTCTTTAGTGTTTCTAATTACTTGTCCACGACGGATGGTACTGCGAATGTCGTTTAGTTGTTTGTACGTAACTAAATATCTAAATGGTAGTTGTAAACTCGGATATTTATTTGTTTTTTAATTAATTATAAGTTGTTGAACGTATTCTATGCATTTTGTTGTTTTATTTCCAAAAACAAAAGTTTTACGGCAATGTGCCTTGTATAATGTGAAATACGTCGCAAGTGTTTCTAATTATATGCCCACCACTGTATATATATATATGGTTCGTTTGTCTCGCTAAAACTCGAGAACGGCTGGGCCAATTTGGCTGTTTTTGGTTTTAAAATCTTTGTCGTAGTCCAGGGAAGGTTTAAAACGTGCGAAAATAATTGAGAAATCCACCGGGAAAGTCAGAAATTTGCAGCGGGGCGAAGCCGCTGTCGGGCCGCTAGTATTTATATAACAATATATTAATATTAATATATTATAATATACCTATGTTGGAAAACTCCCTAAAACCACTTAGCGGATTTTATGTTCACGATTTTTCAAAGAATTAAGTACCTACTCGTATTATTTACAGAAAGTACTGCTATAATAAATGAACTATTTATTTATTTATTTTATTTTAATAATTTACTCACTTTGCTCACATTCGTACCTTTAGCATGCCCCGCGGTGGGATTCCGGCTTGTATTAACCCTGATTATTGGCATCCAAAATACCAACATTGGCAATATGTAAATAATTGCAGAGTTATGGCATTACATTAACTTAAAATTAATTCATGGTGTCAATATTTGGTACGATGCCCAATATAGGACATTATGTATCTACATTATACAGGGTGTTAGGTAATGAGTGGATAATCCTTGAACTTCGGATAGAGGGCACTTAGGACGTTATGAAAAGCTAAAATAGGTCTAGTAAAAGTCGCACGGTTTTCGAGATATTTGGACTTTTAATCGGATTTTTTGTCATTTCCTTATGTCCATAAAAACCCTTAATTTCATGTATTAATTCATTTTTTTTTTACTTTTTTCTTGCATGGAATCACTATGAACTAAGGAAGTTTTTAAAGCTACATGCCAAGTTTTTTTCATGACAACTTTTTGAGTAAACTCACTAAGTTACTTTTCCATACTAAGAAATCCCCGCGTCTGTTTTTCACAACAACGAAAAAAAAATTGAATTAATACATGAACTTAGGGGTTTTTCGTAACACGGACATAAGGAAAAATGACAAAAAATCCGATCAAAAGTCCAACTTTTACTAGACCTATTTTAGCTTTTTCATAACGTCCTAAGTGCCCTCTATCCGTAGTTCAAGGAGTATCCACTCATTACCTAACACCCTGTATGTATACCTATTATTAAATAAAAACACAGTGAGAGATTATTGCATCAAGTTATATAGGTAATGCTTTTATGTTCTGGGACCCTATTCAAGATGCTTAACTTTATGGTAAACGATATTCGAAAACTGTAAAATCGAACAAAATTGTGTTAAAGCGCTCGACACGAACGTCCGGCAGCTAGGTCCATCCTATACATTCTCGATAACGATAACGTTCGCCCTTCTGAATGCATCTTGCTTCTAGCCGATCGATCGATTGAGCGGGTGAGCGGGCGGGCGAACTCATACGAGCAACTTTTTAAGCTAACTAATTGAGAATGCACGCCCTAAAATGTTGGCTGTGCGCTCTTCAGGACAACTTGAACTAGTTAGTTCATATTTCGTCAGTAGAGTAGAAAATATAGTTGTTTAAGAGAATCACCTACCAGTTTTCCCTTCGATACAGGGCGTCTGCAGAAATGGCGTTACTGGTGTACGACTGCCTTTCGGTGCGCGCCAGTCCGGACTGCCCCCTGCAATGCCGCCCGCCCGGCGCATACCTACGAGTATGTCCCGCCGGCATTTCGATCACACGAGATATCAACTAAAACTCACTTTACTTAAATCGACATTTCTAGGACCCAACTTAATGTAAGTATATTTACTTAACTCCATCTAACTCAATATTTTTAACTAAAAATTTCAATTACTTAGTAATATCATCTCATAAAAAATATTGTGACAAAACCTGCACATATCGAACTGAATGTGTGTTCAAAGAATAATTGCACAAAAGGTCCAATAGTAGGACAGGTCAGTAAAAAACCAAAAGACATAGTTTTACTCGCATTGATAAGTTCGTGTTAAGAGTTCCGTACACAAAGGGAGCCAAATGGAGGATCTGTTACTAAGCCTTTGCTGTCTGTCCGTTCTTCAGACCGTCCGGCCATGTATCTTACCTTCAAAGAGCTGTGTCTTTCAAACTATATAGACCGGATATTTTTACTGAATATGTGTTAAAACGGCGCATTTTTGACCAAATGATAAAATAAAAAATATAAAAGCTAGTAAGAGGTCTCCATGCAATCAACATTATTTTACATCGTAAAAACGTTAATTGTTACAAGAGTCCATTTGAGAGGGATCATAGTGCATGCAAATCCTAAAGAAAATAACCAATAAGTAGTTAAAAGTGTACGTCGGGCGGTAGAGAACCCTCGGTGTGCGAGTCCGACTTATAGTTGACTGGTTTTTACTATCTTGCTGTCTTTGTACTTACTTAAGGTTATCAAAGGGTACTAATGCTAACTGAGAAATCCAGTTACCTATACGAGATGAGACGCTAAAGTGTGTTTAGAAAAATTAACCATACGCACGGGAGGTAGGGGTGCATTGGGCAGTCGGGTGGTTCGGGCACCCCCTTTTAACTCGAGAGTCTCGAGACGTGTAGTAGATATTAAACTTCGTGTACTGTGGTAATTAATCTTAGCTACTAGCAACACTGCTCAGATAAATATCGTCATTTTGTTTAATTTTCAGTGTCACATGCGGTTGACGGTTTCGTGCGTGCAAAAATAAATATTAAGGTGTGAGTTCCAAGAGAAATAACACAGAAATCAACAATAAAAATGTTCTGTATTTCATTGTTATACTATGTAATTTCAATGAATAAATAAAAAAATAAATTAATTGCAACATACAACACACACACACACACACACACACACACACACACACACACACACACACACATAATACATACAAGTTAAACACATAACCCCCCTTTTGATCTTTGCCGCGGTCAGGAAAAAAACGTCGAATTTAGGATTTTATTAAAGTTGTTCAACATTACGATGTCCTTAATGATTCACTACATGCATATAATATTTAGTACCAATTTCACCATACGATGTTAACCACGTAACAGACGATTAGAGCGTTAACAGTTGTCAAAATGTTGATTAAAATTAATTGAACGGATTAGATAAAATGTTGTTTAGATACATAATATGTGTAATAAAGTGAATACTGATGTGGTCAATGGAAAGGTCAAATAATAATAGGTGGAATATTTCAGTACCAACTCAACGTTGATGGTGGATTGAGTCAGCTATACTACTGCCCTATTACGGCTATTACCATCATCAATTGGTAATGAATATGACCGCCCAAACTCAAAAAATAGAGTTATTCAGATGATCAGCACTAATGTACTCTTACTAATTTATTGTATTATTCAAATCATCACCACTAATGTACTCTTACTAATTTATTGTATTATTCAGATCATCACCACTAATTTACTCTTATTAATTTATTGTATTATTCAGATCATCACCACTATATTACTTTTGCTAATTTATTGTATTATTCAGATCATCACCACTAATTTACTCTTACTAATTTATTGTATTATTCAGATCATCACCACTAATTTACTCTTACTAATTGATTGTATTATTCAGATCATCACCACTAATTTACTCTTACTAATTTATTGTATTATTCAAATCATCACCACTAATGTACTCTTATTATTGTATTATTCAGATCATCACCACTAACGCACTCTTAATAATTTATTGTATTATTTAGATCATCACCACTAATACACTCTTACAAGTTTATTTAAGGATTTACATCAACACCCCTTATATACTCTTACTAATTTACTGAACCTTTTATTTAGAACAATACAACTAATGTATTCATACTAATTTATATTTGTACAAATAACCCCATTGAATGTCACTTGGTATTGCTAGATTAATTTTATTGCTATCGAGTCCTCAGCGTTTAAAATATCAATTTAAAACCGGGCAAGAGCATGTCGGACCATGCTCAGTGTAGGGTTCCGAAGCCGCTAAGTACTATAAACATAAAAATCAACAACTAATAACATTTTTTATATTTTAAGTATTGGTGCAGTCTTAGATGACTTGAGTACGTATAAACACTTTAATTGCCTGTATCTCAAGAACCGATGATGTCTACTTAGTCGTGATAGTTTTCCTTTAAAATTCGTTATATGCTCTTTCATTTAACTTTTTTTCATTTTTTTTAATATAATTATGTAGTTTTGGCTGTAGTTGGAGGGGGGGGGGGACACTTGAGTCTAACAAAATATAGAGTTTTAAAGCTTACCTAATATTTCATAAACGGATTACTTAATCGAAAAACTGTTTTCTCTAACGCGTAATATTTTTGAAAGACGTACCCAACGACACTATACACAATAGGGACGAGAAAAAAAATACATACCCACGTTACGTGTAGGGAACGTAACCTAAAAAAAATGTTTTTTTTTACACTTTATTGTACCATATTGTTAACATGACTAATAATCATATTCATGACAAATTACAGCTTTCTAGTACTAAGAGTCTCTGCGCTAGGCTGCGGACGGACGGACGGACAGACATGACGAAACTATAAGGGTTCCTAGTTTGACTACGGAACCCTAAAAACTATGCAGTTGACATAAACTCGGTCGATTACATACAACCAAACCCTATCACCGTAAGGTCTGATTCAGGCAAAGATTTGTTAGCGCTATCGAGCAACCAGCGGAACGACAAAACAGAAATTGTAATAAACAATTGAGATTTTAATAAAAATCATGTTTGAAAAATCTTTGGGTCTCGAACATTGGAAAAGTTTGATATAAGCCTCGATCCCGGTTTTGAACAAGACTTTGCTTTTCTTGTACAATTCATCTTTCGGAATACTTAATTCAGATACCTACCCCTTTTCCTCGTTCGGAACAACTTCTCGGGCTCTTTTAGAAATCGTCCAGTGGAAAACATAACGCTCTATTGGGATTGAGGGCAGCCGTGCTGTGCCGCTTTCCCGCCGTCACTCAGATACAGGGAGACTGAGCTGAAACTTCTACAACACACTATTTACTTACGAGTATCGGTCGTCTTCTACTGTTTATTACTAAGTAAATTGATTACGGCATCTCGAACCCGCGAGCGTTATAGATTTGTAGTCAACCCCAACCATCGGGCAACCGGGCGGTGAGATTAATAAAAGGGTAAACAAACAAATAAAAAGTCATCATTAGAGAGAATTACCCCAGCGAAGGAAGAATTGCGGATAAAGCAATATTTTAGCCTAAGCATAGTTAGCGAAACTTAATCGCAGCGCACAGGACAGTCTCAAATTAAGTTTCGGTCGCCAAGTGAGGGGGTCAGTTAAAAAAGAGGCCCCCTAATCAGGTCCGCGCGAGCACGCGTTACGCACTTACATAATGAAAGGGGGAAGCAAGGGGGTCAGAGGGGGCAGCGGGGAGCCGTCATCTGCGTACACCCTGTCCGGCCGCCCTCGATCGATACCTATACGTGTGGACTTTATGTAAAAAGCCTCCTGCACACCCGGAGGACGCCGACCATAAGTGTCGAGAAACGAGTCGCCCCCGGGGAGGCTGGCACGAAATATCTTCAATTTTCTCTCGAAAATTTTCCAATGCGGGGGCGAGAGCCCGCGGCGGAAGGGCTGGCGCGCCCGGACGCCGTGTCCGAAAAATGTGCGCCCCTTAATTGAATTTAGAGATTTGCCTTTCGGAGCCGCGTGGACTCACCGCGGCCGGCTCGTTGCCGATGACTCAAAACGCATCACACGTATATTTCTTTCCCGTTTTATTTACCTGAAGAAAACTGTATGGCCCTAAAATAGCATCTGCGATTGAAGTTATTAGGTAATTACTTAGATGTCACTCAGTACCAGCAGGCGAAGAATATTAATAATAGGTACCCAATGTACGAGTACAACAAATTTGTTTCGCCATAAACTTAAAGACAGAGAGCAGCTTGTCTCTCTATAGATAGTAAACAAAACATTGTAAATAATTAATATTTTATAGATAACATTTCAACATGACCTAAATTCTACTGGGTAAAACAATATTGCTTTTGATGTTTTATGACATTGCTGCTAACTCGGCCGCCATTACTGTCATAAACAAATTAACTGTAAATAAGAACTATCGTAACGTTGACAATACGATAACACATCAGACACGTCAGAGACATGGCTTGACCCGGTGGAATCGAGGCCCTAGGGGCTTAAAGTCGCCGTCAATAGAACTTGTGAACGACGTAAACAAATGATGTAGTACTGTTTTACACATAACCTCAAATACTCACTAAGCGTGTTTTTACTAAAAATTACTTACTTACATACATACACAAAGTCACGCCTTTATTCCCAGAGTGGGGTAGGCAGAGCTACAGAATTACCAACAACTCTAAAAAACTTGTTGATAATTCTGTAACCACAATTTTGTACAATCAGGCTAAGATGTTCACCAGTGTATTAGTGACAGGTTGCTAGCCCATCGCCTAACAGTACTACAAGCCCTTAATCCCTTAGTCGCCTCTTACGACATCCACGGGAAGACATGGAGTGACACTATTCTAACCCGGGAACCACACGCCACACATAAAATTACTTATAATACTTAAATATTTATTTCATCTTAAATTTAATATGAAAACAATAATCTAGTGTATAAATCATTGCAAAGATATCACTTGATCTTTAAAAGTACGTGATAATTGAGTAATCATGGTGAATTGGGTCGTTTGGTTTTGTTTACAATTTATGCAAGTTTTATTGACGGCGACTTTAGTCAAGATGCATAACGCTACGCACGCACTACGCAAAGTTAGACCATTTTCAACAGTCCATAAAATGTAAAGGATTGACGTAAGCTGATGACGGATCGACTTATGTTAATTCCATATATTGTAAGTCGACAGAAAACAGAAATTTTAGCAGAGTTCGCCTCTTGCCTAGGCCTACTGATCCGAATTATTCTATAAAGAAACCACTAACCGCTAATGCCGAACTTAATTCTACCACTGCGAAAATATGAGAAATCTTCTAGTTTAGGTATTTGGTCATAGTCTACTATGTCTCTGAAAAGACTTTTTAAACAAATATCACCGGCAGCATTTGTAAAATTTTCCATGTAATGAAAACTTAAGAGCTTAATTACACCTTCCTAATTTAGTCACTAATTAGGACTCCGCAATACATTAGATACGTATTATACGTATATTTTATTCCAACGTATTGCTGCGTCCTTGTTAGTTAACAATTCAGGAAGGCATATAGTAAGCTCTTTAGTGCGTTATATTACATATATTTTAATAATGCGGGTAGTTTATTTATTATTTATTCCGCCATAGTTATCAAATACTGATACATAATAGGATTAATAGGCAATACTGAGACTCTTTTTGCCTTTCGTACCCCCCAGGGGGCCTAGTCAAGATTCTAGAAATTCGAAAACAAAGGTTTGACGAAAGCTGATGACAGATCGCTCGACTGCTTATGTCAACTCCATATTTTAACGAGCCCTTCAACATCGGCACAAATTACCGTGATATGAATTGATATAAGTCTGAATACTGTGACAAATATTCCTCTGGGTATAGTAACCATTGTAATAATAAATGTAAAAATTCAACTGACTTCTAAAAAAGAAGTTCGCTGAGGAATTATACGAGCACGCGAACACAAAGAATCGCCCCGTCTGTAGCTCGCACTTACAATCATCTCAATCGTACATACGTTCGCCATGTTTTTGAATCAAAAGGAAGTACTTAATACGGACAGGGAGTGCTGATGCTGATACCGATTTTCACTCACATTTTCTCGATGACGATATGTTAACGTCACTTACTCGATAGAAGATAAAATTTCGTGCGCGGGGACATAATTTTTGTGTCACAATACATAAATCGTTGAACTAATGTTCTAAGAAAACATATTACAAAAAAAAACCGGTCTCATGTGAGTTGCTTTCGCGCCTTAGCACCACGAATTGAATTTAAAAAAAAAAACATTTTTGAATAAATGGTAGATCCAATTCCGCGTTTAGCTTGCGGGGGCTGCCTGTATATCTTGACGACGAATGGATGTGGACTGTAGTTTTCACAACAACACATTCAGGTCGTGCGTATCGGAATCTTATTAGGCGACGACTATTCCAAATTGGATTTGCTTATTTTTATTAATATGCTCGTATACGTATATATTTCAATGGCTCGGTTGTTTATTCGCACAACTCGCACTTCTGCGCCGTATATATGTCAAAATGTTTTGTTATGATGGCCATTTTCAATTGAAACAATTTGATATTTTGGGATTCGTACCCAAAATGTGCCAAACGGTACCTTATTACTCAGCCTTCGTGGTCCGTCCGTCCATCCTAACTTTAAAGATATAGCAGGTTGCATGATTTAAGAACCTAACCAGACAAAATGACCTAAGTATATTATATTCAAACTCATGACAGCATATCATGACTTATATTCTTATTTTTTCATGTGCATGTTTCGTTTACGTATGTGCCTTTACCGTGACCAACGATATGGTAGAAACTGTAAATTGGTCAAGATAACCGGCCAAGTGTTAATCGGGTGGTACAAAACACTCGGTGCGCGAGCCTGACTCATACTTGATCGTTCTTTAGGGTTCCGTACGTCGGAAGCAAACGGAACCCTTATACTTAGGACCACTTTGCTGTCCGTCCGTCTGTCTCTCAACACCCTTTATCTCGGGAACGCATAGAGGTATCGAGTTGAAATGATGACCATACACTCAAATCTACAGTCCCTTGATGCTGTGGAAAAATCAAACTTCTAAGTTAACTTTAAAAAAAGTTACGGCCGGTTATGCCACAAAAAACGCATATTTCGACACTCTCAAGGAATCAAAATTAATAGGGAAGATCTAGAATAGGTAATGAAATTTGGCAAGGAGGAAGGTATTACAGCACAAGTTATGGAAAAAATACAAAAATTGTTAATTCGTTGCTAAATCACAAAAAAAATCGATTGCAAACTTATTTGCAGCAGTGGCGAAGCGTGGCCCAATCCAGTAGGGAAAGCCGATCCAGTCAAGTGCGAGTCGGACTAATCACTACGCATGAGGGTTTCGTTGAAGAAATATCCTTTTATATTACCGACTTAATTTTGTCCGCAACTCTGTTGACGTCAAAGTAATCTTTTTCATCCTTTTTTTAAGGAAAAGAAAACGCACTCAGATATGACCAATGAATTTAGACCCCGAACTTTAAGAGATTGTATGAAATCTTAGATCATTATAATGCTGGTTTTGTTATCTCAAACTTCTGTTTAGTTACCTCACTCAAAATATTTTTTATTAAAAGTAATAGCTGATTGTTACAACTTAACGGGATTTTTCAAGTTTCACCTTGAAAGATAGACGGGGAATACAATTTGAACGACTTTCAGAGCTCATATCTACCTAATAAAAACATAAAATCTAACCTCGATGTTATTTTTGTGATATATACTTACCAACTAACACTACACGAAAATTTCTAAGATGTATTTATATTTAAGTAAACAAACAAACCTCCGTCGCCTCCACCGCAGTACAGAATCACAACAAAACTACACTTACACACTACACTACTTACGTTACGACAATACCTACACTAAACACATTAGGTATATTTCTCTGGTTGAGGCTCATGTGCTGAGTAGGGCCCCTTTTCAACACCATGTTTAATGTGTTATTCTTAGTTTTCATTAGTTTTAAATATATTTTATGAAGCGTTTTTTTTTTTTCTATTGTATTGTATAAAACACAATTGGACACAATTTAAAAAAAAACACCTAACGTTTTGGCGCAATAGGACGCGTAGGTAGGTACGTAATGAACAATGATTACTGCGAAGTGCAATGTTTTGATTAGATTTTTGGGTTTTAGACTCGTTGCGGCTCGAGGTCACCCGTGACAGTGGCCCTACTGGCCCTGTATCTTTACGAAATTAGTAAATGGTGATAATGACTATGACAGCATACAAATAGTTCCGCACACGGTAGTTTTCGGGATCTTCAAGCGACGAGTATAGGCTTCTCTCAAAGGCCGGCAGCGCAACTGCAATATCTCTCTCGAGCTTGCAGGTGTACATGGGCAGCATTTATAAGCATACAATAATGGGTAAGGACCAAACAATTGGACCATAGTTAAGCGTAGTTAACCATACAAACAATGAAAGTGGAAAAAGTTCCGTTGTGAAACGAAAATTATCCCTACAAATGTATATATGTGTATGGCTAATTTTCGTGTCACAACGGAAAAGTTACATTGAATAGAAAAATAAATTGAGTGAGTTAGCGCGGCCAACTTTTTGGTACTTACCCTAATATTATTCAGACAAATAAATATTTTACTGTGTAGCTAATACTTGCTTGAGCTGCAACTATGGGGGAGCTGCAAGCGAACGTGAGGCGGTCGCGTTGCCGCGGACCTGTAGGGCTAGACAAGTTGCATTCTACAATCGTTAGCGATTATGTTTCGATAGACAAATGTATTTTTCAATCGACATAATCGCTGACGATTGTCGAATGGAACTTGTCTAGCCCTACTGACTGGCGCGGCGGGCGCCGCCGGACTCGAGCTGACGCTTCAGCAAATGAAACAAAACTTTTACTTACCTAATTGTATGAATTCTCTGAGTTCACATGGAATACTAATAAAAAAAGGAATCTTAAAAACTAGCTATAATATAATAAGTGTTGAATTACTATGCAAATATTTTCCTTTACGACACGTTGGCCTAGTTGGGAGTGACTCTGCCTCCGAAGCCAGCGGTCCTGGGTTCAAATCCCGGTAAGGGCAGATATTTGTGTGATGAGCGCGAATATTTGTTCCTGAGTCTTGGATGTTTTCTATATATATTTAAGTATGTATTTCTCTATATAAGTATGTTTATCGTTGTCTAGTACCCATATTACAAGCCTAGAGCTTAGTTTGGGACTAGGTCAATTTGTGTGAGATTGTCCCCTGATATTTATTTATTTATTTATTTATTTATTTAAAAACCCTAGGGATCGTTACCTATTTTGTTACCTAACCAATTTTTCACTTCTTCAATGCTACATACAGATTTCGCTGCGCTACGTTAAAATATTAATTCCAGCCCAGAAATTCTTGCATGTAATTTGTTTTAACTATCCGAAAAATGCAACGAGCAAAACGAATCAGGGCACAACCGACTCGGGTAGGTTAGGTTAGAAGGTCAAAATTTAACATTCGCACGCAACTTGTTTTGCCCTTTTTATGCTTTTTAGGTGTTCAATTCGATAGTAGGTCATCTTTGTATGAACGTACTGAATAAATGAACTCACTGAGGGCGAATGCGGTGCGGTGCTCCGCGTTCCCATACGAAAAACGCCTCTGCCACGCTTTGGAAACGCGCCGCATCACGCCTGCTCCGCCCTCAGTGCGTTTGCTCATCACTCATCTCATCAGTAAATATAATAAAACAGAAATAATTTATAACAATTTAAAAGAATAGGCCGAATGATTGTATGTCTACGACGACCATACAATATTTTAACCAACCTATATACACATTCTATCCAAACACACACACACGCACATTTGCCGAAAAAAACAGGTTATAATAGCCTGTAGTCCGTTTCGGTAACTTGCTACAGAGAGGATTTTTTTTCTCTATTTCATAATTAGTTATGAGACCTTTGTTTTCCGTTTAGGTGTATTGGTCTTTGTTGGTTATTAATTATTAATCAAGAATTTTGCTGCCGTTGCGTTGTAGTAATCAAATTCCCTACATTTTCGGAATAAAAATAAAACAAAATATACACTGAAATTTTAAAATCCCAGAAGGATATATTTCGTAGCCACTTACCAAAAAGAATAAAAAAAAATCGAGATATTGTGCCAATCAAATCATAAGCAGTATCTCAAATTCAATGACCAAAGCAGATCCAATCCTATCCTGTTAGTAGTTATAGTTGCATTTGCTACAGGAGTTTTGTCTGAGATACTGCCATTTTTGTTAGCAGGGCAGAACAAACATATCCAAAAGGTAAAGAAGATTTAAAGTTATTTTTATTACTTTATTACTACGAGCTATGTTTCAAATGTTTTAATAATTTGATGATTGTATATTATAGCCTCACAAGATTCTATTTGGCCCTATTTCCATATAAATTTGTATTGAAATAGGGCGAAAAAGAATCTTGTCAGGCTTTAATATGACGAACCTGAACTTAACCTCTGCAGTATTATTTTTCCTAAACTATTTACGATTAATATTAATCTATCTCGAACGTTATCTCGAACGTCTCAGACGTTAGGAATATTTATTTCACATTCCTTAACATAACGACTGTATCAGTTGCTGTTACGGCAGTTGTGTTAACGGCGGGTAGTTTCAAACCGTCTGCAATTATATGTTATTGTATTAAAATGGGATTGTATGACTAATTTGTCGTTTTTTACGTTATCTGGGTAGTTATGTTTAGTTAATGCAACTCTCAATTAGTATTAATTTGTTATATTATTTATTGTAGCCATTTTTGTTTGAGTATAGGTGCATTTAAAGTGTATCAACATTTATAAGTGCACCAACTAGAGGATTTAACACGGTTTAATGCATTTGTGACATGATTTTGTTTTTCTGAGACAATAACTCTCAGATCTCAGTCTCCGAAGTTGAAACTTATTAATATCTTGGTATGTCACAGTCTTTTGGTATTGTGGATGTATCTTAAATCAAAGAGGTCTAAACACCTTTTCAGTCTTCCCAAAACTAAGACTAACGCCGGAAAACGTGCACCCATATATAGGCTGTGTCGCCATCACAACATATTTCGTAATGACCGACCTGTTTTCGCGATCCCGCGCCCAGTTTAAAGCAGCTGTGTCGAATTTGTACAAGCATTAATATATCACTTTGCTCTTGTTTAACTGATGTATTTTTATTTCTAATATTATTATTAAGTCTCACTTAAGTGCTTTGCATGCTGTATTTTTACTTTAGTATTTCTTGTGTTCATAGTGAGATAGGTACATTCAGGGAAGCATCTGTATCTAAAGTACCAATTCAATAATTGTATTGAACTATATGTATGTTTCTGTGTTATCTCCAAAATGAATAAGCAGTCAGTGAAGGAACGCTTCTTACGCCGTTAGACTAAAGTTCTTAACAGTCTGTTCGAAAAAGTAATTACTTGGCATTTTCCTAATTTAAAGCACATATTGCTGTCATCACACCATTCCTCAAGATTATTTATATTTTACTACAGCATATGACAGTGTTCAATGTTTTCTATTCCCTCATATAGCTTTATGTCGTCAGCATAGGCCAGGCAGCCGCAGGTGAACTTATCCAAGATGTCATTTATGTCCCAAGTTAGAGCCTAGTGGAATACTTAAAACAGACATCTAGTACATTTTTAGCTCTCAATCTAAGACATGAATAAGTATCGTAGTCGCGCGGGTTACCGAACTTTTTGTATCTTTTATGATACGTCTATCTTTTTCCTTAAATAGAGGCATTAATGCCTGTGAAAACCAGTCGGGATATTTAGAGTTGTGTAGCCTTGTTCGAGGTGTATATGTATAGTCATTCCATTGTACAAGTGACAGATCAAAAATACAATTACCTTAGTTCGTTTTACGAAATTGTAGCCTTTTTGTAGTACTCATATTCTCTTTAAGAGTATAGAGCTTGTGCTTTTTACATAAAATAGTGCTGACAAACTGCTCTGTAGTTTGGCACGATTATAGAATAAGAAAACATGTAATGCTTAAAGTAAATAAATATATTTCAATTTCAAGTTAATGGAGGTTGATGTGAATCGACCTTACTAATGGCAGGAGTGGGTAGATTGAGGTGACCCTGTACAGCACTGTGACTTCTCGCAAAGTCGAGAATTTTATTTTTATGGTTTCTAAAATAGTTCCACTGTTTTCATTCCGACCGTTCCAAAAAGTTACTAAAATAATCGGACTTAGTATCGGTTGCTGTAAATTTTAATTTAGTTTTCGTATATAATGTTAGGGAGGTTAAAGTCGTCCAACAAAAGGTAGTCGTCCTGCGGCACAGAACTTATAACACGTTCACAATTATCAATAAATTCGATAAAATGGACATTAGTTAGGTAAGATGGGAAATAAGACAGACAAAGGTAGCGGTTTTTTAATCGAATTCGTACCCATACCCTCAACGCTAGTCTTATAAATAACTATGTTCAGAACCTATATTTTTTTAATGGCATCCAAAACACCTCCGCTATATCTTTTTTTTAAATTAAACATAAATTCCTTTGATCTATCTCTGCGATACACTACATACCTGCTGTCAATATATTCTGAGTTAAATAGTGTTTCATCGAGCCAAGTTTCACATAAACAAATTACATCAAAATAATTAACAAGAACATTTTGAAATAATCCATTTGATTTCGACTTCATACCCCTTATACACATACATACATACATACATAACATCACGCCTTCATTCCCAGAGTGGGGTAGGCAGAACTACAGAAACACTAACAACTCTAAAAAGATATGTTTATAATTCTGTGAATAAAGCGACTAAGTGAATAAAGGCTTGTAGTATTGTTAGGCGATGGGCTTGCAACCTGTCACTAATACACTAGTAAACATCTCAGCCTACTTGTGCAAAATGTGGTTACAGAATTACCCCTTATTTTGGTAATAAATTGTGACAGCCATTATAAATTTACATCGTAAATAAGTACATTCATAAATAAACCGAAATGAACGAGAAAAAATGACGCAGAGCTTTGTTTGGGACTAGGTCAATTTGTGTAACATTGTCCCGTGATATTTATTTTTTTATTATTGACGGGTTAAAGTATTTCTATTGTTTGCCCATTTTTAACCAGAATAAAACGGGACGTGTCATCCTTGCGCATATAGATATGGCCTTTCTTAACCCAGACGAATTTGAAGTTGTTTTCCTTTGCCTTGAGACAAGCAGCAGCATGCAGGGCTTTTTTTGGCTTAGTTAAGCTTGTCCTCCGAGTAGGCCTTGTCGTATCGTAGCGCGAGACTGCAGAATAAATTCATCACGGCAACGTGAGCTACGCAGCTTACAGAACTACAATATTGTTCTTGGTCGGTGATCGTTTTTGTGGATACTCGCAACTCTTGTACAGCTCAATATGTCAGTATCGGCAATCCTGTGCGATGTCACCGTAGCAATTTGTTGCACAATGTTGACTGTACTCTCAGATTTAAACTCAGGCACCCCATTAATTTCCAATTTCGAGTCTCTTAAATGTTGTTCCAAGTTATCAGTTAAGTTAACAACTGTTTTCGAAGCGTACCACACTCGGCTTTTAATTTCTTGGAGTCTTTGTCAACCACGGACAGATCTTTTTAGGGTTCCGTAGTCAAACTAGGAACCCTTATAGTTTCACCCCGTCCGTCCGTCTTTCCATCGGCAGCCTAGCGCAAAGACTATTAATACTAGAAAGCTGAAATTTGGCATGAATATGCATATTAGTTACGTTAACAAAGTTGTACAATAAAAAGTAAAAAAATGATTTTTTAGGGTACCTCTCCTACACGTAACGTGGGGATGCATTTTATTTTTCTCGTCTACCCTATAGTGTGGGGTATCGTTGGATAGGTCTTTCAAAAATATTATAGGTTTGTGACAACAGTTTTTCGATTAAGTAATCCGTTTATGAAATATTAAGCTTTAAAGCGCAAATTTTTGTTAGATTCAAGAGTAAAAATTTGAAAAAAAACTTAAATGAAAGAACATATAACCAATTTTAAAGGAAAACTATTACGACTAAGTAGACATCATTGGTTCTTGAGACACAGGCGATTAAATTGTTTATACCTACTAAAATCATCTAAGGCGGCACCAATTGACTTTAAATAGAAAATTAGTTATTACTTGTTAATTTTTATGTTAGTAGTACTTAACGGCTTCGGAACCCTACACTGAGCATGGTCCGACATGCTCTTGCCCGGTTTTTTTAATATCTTCGTATTGGTCGTTCATAAACATTACCGACGAAGTCATGGACTGAAGCTGTGATTTAATCGAAGCCAGTTCATCCTCCAAAGACTGCCGTCATTTTTAACAGATTGTTCATCATTCGAGGCCGGAGAGCTATGAGATGGACGGTACTGAGGAGAAATAGGATCACTGTGATTACTCTTTGGTGGGACAGTCCTTACGAGAACCGATTACATCACTACGTAGAGCACCCATTACGGTTTGTTTTGGTATAATTGGCAATAATTCAACTATAATGCCAATTAAAAAAAAGTACACTGTAATAGCTGATCTGATACTTATTGTTGTACTACCCATTTTTTGGGTAATTTCCCGCTGCTGGCGGAGCGTTCGGTCGAGGACTATCCGCGCCGTTACTCCCCGCGGCTTCCGACCGCTGGCTGTGCTCTGGGTGTACGAGACATATCAAGGCTGCGCCAGCCGCCCCCATTATTATCATTGTGTTCTCTTATACTCTAAAGTATTTACTAGTAATCTACGAATAGTTTTTCCTTGTACGAAAGAATACAAAATATATAGCATTTATGAAAAAGTTCAATATCCTTTAACCTTCGTGTAGTCAACTTAAAGAAAAAAGTTGTCATTTTTCCATTAAGTTACCGACTCATAGGTCGATTGTTATTAAATTAAGTCATGTACCGTATAAATTGTATTTTCATTTGTACAACAAAAAAATCACTCTTCGATTTCAAGATAGTACTTGAGCTACTATTATTGTTTTCTAATAAGAAAACACTTGAATAACAGTCACGAGGACCACGGACCCTCCTCGGCGCAATCTTAAATCATTAAAAAGATGACTCAATATTTCAAAATGAAATAAATAAATATATTCAAATCTAACGTTTCTCACCCCCTAAATCTAATCCGATTTCCACGATTTATGAATAAGCATGTTTTAGATGTTATGAAAAACTAGGTCTGTACGTTTTCGCTTTTGTTTTTTTATATTATTTTCTTTTCTATGAATATTTTCTTAGAAAAGAAAGAGTACAGACTTATTTTTTCATAATATCGGCAACAATCTCAAAAATCGTAAAAATCTGACAACGTTTAAGGGGAGAATAAAACGTTAGCGCATTTTGTATCGTTTTTTTTTGCTTCATAGTTCTTTTAAATAGAGTCACACACACTTATTTGGGGAGAACGCGTTAGTCGTGTCATTTTATTTTCGACATACCAGTAAGAATACTGCATTAATGAATTTGTTAACATTCATCAGCAAGGATCGTTAACTGCGAGCGAAATCCATTGAAATGACGTATGACAACCAGTTAGGGATGGCGATGGTTCTAAATTGATGATATGTACTAAAATAATACAAATAAATATAACTGAACAGAATCTGAATCTCAGTGTAATGTTATTATTACAGTTAAATGGTAATTTTTTGTATTTTGGTTCTTGCTTTTAATGTGACTTTCTAAAATAAATTTTATTGGTTTTCGTTTTTTATTACAATATGTACACAAAACCGATATATCTTCTTTTTTTAAAAACCTATGCTCTTCAAGCAGTAGCTCCATTGTTACTTTAAATTAATTATTGTTACAAAACTATTTGAAAATGCAATAATAAGCAAACACAACCAGTACTTGACGGAGTCACATTGACAATCATGACAAGAACATACCTACTAGTTCGTAAATTTATCTATTGACAAAATATTTATCAATTCCAAGAAGTTTTAGTTTAATGTCATAGATAGCACTTATTACTTATTAGTGTCTAGGTGACCTAGACACTGATAAGTATAATATAATGATATTAATGATAAATAAACACATTCCTCCATACATATGAATAAGTAGCATAACTGACGATTCGAAAGTGCTTGTTTCTAAGCCTACTCAATAAATATTTTTTGCCTTTGACTTGACTTGACTGGGTAGCAACCCTAGTACTTCAATGGATTTCGCTCGCAGTTAACGATCCTTGTTCATCAGCCTTAATCGGGAATTGAACCAATGAAATATGACAAAAAAATATTATGCTTCTTTTTTTCAAAAAGCCTATTTGGTGTTTGTTTTTCCTACCCTGCATACAAATCACACCCTGTTGGATATTGAATTTAAACTGTTTTTGTAATATATTAGATTTCTATGTTTGTAATATCACGTATCAAAATAAAAAGCTAAGTGTCAGATAGCCTATAAATAAAATATAACATTGAATATCATTGTACTTACAAAGTAGCGGAATATTTTTTAAACTTTGTTTGCTAGCTGGACTGAAAAAAACGAGTATGCTTTTGACCACACGACTGAAGCAAAACTTTTCGTAACGCTCTCGTCACGCATGCACCAGCTGACTCCCCAAGTCAAGCGCGTGTAAAGAAAAATTACTTAAATAATCAAGAAAACACTGACTGTGATATATATATTTCATACTCTGGCTATGAGAGGAAGAGAGAAAGAAAATGTGCGCGCGCACCTCTCTCTCTCTTACCCCTACAGTAATTAGGCAACTTTTACCAGCTCTACAGATTCCCATTTCTACAGATTCTACAGATTCTCAGCTCTACAGATTCCCAATTCTATAGATTCTCATTCCTACGGATGCCCAATTCTATGGGTTCTCATGTTTACAGATTCCCATTTCTACAGATTTTAATTTTAAGATAATCACATGTTTGTTGATTTCCATTCCCATTTATTCCATCTGTCTGTCGATAGGGTCGACGGAGCTCCGTTTTGCTATATCTGGGTTGTTTTGGCCCTTTAGGACTGATTTAAAAACTGACCTAACCTAACCTACGTACTTTATTAACGGGTTGAGAATATCTCGGGAATCTGTACAGTTCAGAATCCGTAGAAAAGGGAATCTGTAGAGCCGGGAATCTGTAGAATTGGTAACCTGTAGAGCTGAGCATCTGTAGAATTGGGAATCTGTAGAGCTGAGAATCTGTAGAATTGAGTATCTGTTAAATTATTAATCTATGAGCTGAAAATCTGTAGTGATATAAATCGGTAATAGAAATTTGTAGAATTGGGAACAAACCTACGAAACGTAACTCTCTCTCTCTCTCTTTCGATCCCACTTTTCGTAACGTTCTCGTCACGCATGATACACCAGCATACTCCCCAAGTTAAGCGTGCGTAAATAACGTTGCTTTAATACAAAAGCGCCACAAATCAAAATGAGTCTTTGTTGCATTTAAATTCAGAACACTATTTACTTAAAGTTTTAAATTCAATTGTATATGTTTTTGGTTTGTGGCGCTTTTGTATTAAAGCAGCGATAAGTTTTTATTTAAAAACGTAATAGTCAACTTTTCTTTTTATTGTAAAATCGAACGTGATATAAAAAAAAGCGATGCCGGAAAATGGAGTGTTCTTATTACGAGGCAACTCACAAGCTTTATAATAAAATGTATACAGCGTCGCCGTTGGAAACCTATTTCGACTGCCCTACCTACCGAAGGGCAGTAGCTATAGTCCGCACATGTAAAACAGCTCCGCTCGACGCGCAGTATGCTCCACTTGTGTATTTTCTCGTACCTTCTTGAAGTACTATTAATAATCAGTAAAAGTGGAATAATTGCTTTATCATGAATTAAACAGTACATAGCCGTAACTTTACTTCTACTTTGAAACGAGTATTCCTGATAACTGAATATATACTCATACTCATTTATTCATAAAATTTATGACATAAATTTACAGAATTAATTAGATTCGATAAAAACATACACTAAAAAATATTTATGAGTATAGTCAGTACGTATCCCTTAAGGGTTAAACATTAATTTATAGGTAAAATATTGGACTGGAGGAACATGTAATAAAAGAAATCCTTTGAAGTATGTATCTAGCTATTTCTTTTTTTTTTTATTACTATATAAGTGATCGGAATTAGGTGAGCTAAAATACCTATTCTTTGCGAGAGGACATAATATGGAGTGGTTACAACCGGATAAAAAGAAATATTTTTTAGATTCCGGGTATTTGATATTTATTTGGGTAATTGTCGTAATATTAAACATGACATGTTTTGTTTAAAGTACGGCATGTTTAATGTTAGTTTTTAGTAAAAAGGGCTAGACAAAAGAAGGAATGTACAAGATTTCTAAAAAGTAGTTGTAGGACGAATAATATGGGTTTTCCCACGCATTGTTTGTTTATGACTTGTAAAGGGGCGTGTTAGAGCCAAGCGGTGTAAACAATTAGTGATCAAAATATAAGGGAGATAATAAAAGGTCAAGTTCATACTCAGGTAAGTAAATGGGCTCATTTGCTCCTGAACCCTGGTCAGTTGTGTAGTGCGTGTGTAGTTTCTCGTGAACGATTGTTTTTGACTTTGGCTTGTTTTATACTGTGTTACTGAATATTCTTCAAATGGTGACCTTGGCCTGAATTTAAGGATTACAATTTGCTGCGTTACCTACGTATATTCGTTCACCTGAATCTCGTAACTCATACGGTAAGTCAACCCTAATTTTAATATGCCACATATGTATTTTATTGGACTAGATTCTTGTTTATCTCAGAGTAATATCTACTTCTACTTTGATTCCTTGTTATTCATTTTTTGCAAATGCATAAGTACGACGTGCAGTCATGGTAAAATTTTACGCTCACAAGTTTGTTGGATTGATTTTAATAAAAAGAATGAAATTCCAATGAAGTCAACTGTATTATTTTCCCAAAGCATGTAGCAAAAACGTTTTTTCGAGTGCATTGATTTCCGTTCCCATACTATAAATGATGTATAAAACACTAAAAACATTATTTTAATTCATACCCTATACCTAAACAATACCGTTACATACCTACGTGTTTTATTTTTCAGTTTGCAGAACTGTTCATTGCGAATTGGGATGGCGTCGAAACCAAGCGATGGAATTGTTCAAAGCTGGATTAGAGATCACCCGGAACTGTACCATGATAGTGCTAGTAACACTATATACTGTGCAAAGTATGAAACTAATTTAACATGTAAACAAAGTAATATCATAAGACACATAAATGTAAAGAAACACCAAGGAAGTAACAAGATACCAAACCAAGATTTTTAACTTCGATTTTATTGAATTTCTGATTTTATGTAATATACCGTGGTATCGACTAAATCAGCCAGCTTTTAAAGCATTTTTTCAAAAATATATTTGTTGCACTTGCACTAAACGTATTAATATCCCTGTGGAATCGTTACTAGGAAAGTTTATTTAGACATTATTTTCAAGAAAAAGTTATCTAAAATTTATGACGCAAACCAAAACCTGTGGATATCATCGGAGGAAACTTCTGACTATTTAGGTAGATATGTAGTGCACTTTTTAGTGAAACCTTTAAACGAGGTTCGAAGAAAACTAGGTATATTTGATAGATTGCAAAATGTTGAAAAAGATCAACGGGGAATCGATAGCTCAATTTGTGATTGAATGTTTGAAAAATATGTGGGTGACTCTTACGAAACTAGTGTTGATAATGTCTTAGTTTTGTGTACGGATAGCGTCGCATATATGTTAAAAGCAGGACGTCTTTTAAAACAAGATCTAATAAATATGAAACATGTTACACGTTTGGCTCATGCTCTAAACCGCGTGGCAGAAAAAATACGTTCAGAGTATTCAGATGTAAATGAATTAATTTCAAACGTGAAAAAGAAATTAAAAGCCCCCAATAGAGTTAAAAATTTTAGAGAAAAAAAGCCTATGATACCCCTCCCACCACAACCAGTTATAACTAGATGGGGCACTTGGCTGCAAGCAGCGAGTTACTACGCTAAATATTATAGTGAAATTAAAATATTAGTAAATATTTTAAACAGCTCTGAAACTGTATCAATTAAAAACTCTATAAACATATTTAAAAAACAAAATTTAAAAAATGATCTAGACACGCGGGAGCGTGTCAAGCCAAGTTCAAGAAACAGAACTGGCGAGCCGCACCGTGTCACCGTGTGTAATATTACACGAACCATTTGGAGCCACTTTTGACCCCCTCATAAATCAAAAACTATTTTACATAAACGTATCAAATTTGGCTCATATATTGAAACTTGCGAGATACTTATGTGTTCTAAATTTCATAAGCTTATCTCAAACGGTTATTTAGATATTAATGTCCAAAATTCCTCATTTTTATCATTGACTGACCTATAGACCAAAACTCTAACCCAGTTCCAGATGACCTAGAGAGTTAAAATTTGGTATGCAGATAGGTAATTAGATGAATACAAAGGAATAAATAAAAAACTGGCAATTTTTAAATAATTCGATTCTATTATGAACGCTTAACATAAATACTTAATATTACTCAGGGTACCTACGTTATTAACTGGGATTAATTATTATTTTTATATTTAGCGCACATCAATAGTGTAAAATCATTACCTACACATAAATAATGATAAAATAATAGGCATTTAGATTTTCGGTATATACACGACGCGCGCGCGCCGAGTGACGCCGGAGCGGCGCGGGCGGGGTGGGTGGGGCGCTGTGACAACCGAATCGAACCGTTAAAGCGAACGTGGCCGAGCGAGCGGCAGCCGCGCTCATAAGCGCGAGCGCCGTCTTGCTATCCAGTTGTCTCTCGATATCTGACCTATAAGGTTGCGATTTATGCTGCGAAATTGCCAAGTTTTCTTAAGGAAAACTTATAATTTGTAGTAATATTATTATTACAATTTCAAGGCCTCTACATACCATACCCGCCTGCTCGCCAGGTTTGCCCGGCGGGTTAGAACGGCGGCATTAGATATTGTAATCTATTATCCCACCAAAAACATAAATGTAAAAAAGGAGAGCCAAGTTCAATGTGGGCTTGGCAATGCAATTGTTTTATATTTATAAAGTCTACTTTTAGTTTTGAATTTGCCTTTTAAAAGGACCCACGGCGTTACGAGGATATGTACTTACCTACAAAAAGTAATGATATCCCACCAAAAACATAAATGTAAAAAAGGAGAGCCAAGTTCAATACAAAAATTATTCTCTGCTGTGGGCTTCGCCGCAAAAAGAATGGAGATCTGAGATTGAGTGCCAAGTTCTATGCAAAATCCAAATATGTAGTCTAAGGGCTGACTTGGCTGGTTTTCCCATACGAATTACATAGCCTTCGCATGTTCTAAACCTGTTACCTTTCGGTTCTTATTTTATTATTCCGAAAATTTGGCTTGCTAGTAGAAACTACCCATCGAACATAAGGCTCTTCCATGACTTTGTAAAAGTAGGTACTTAATAATAATTCGTATGGGAAAGCCAGCCAAGTCAGCCCTTAGACTACATATTTGGATTTTGCATAGAACTTGGCACTCAATCTCAGATCTCCATTCTTTTTGTGGCGAAGCCCACAGCAGAGAATAGTTTTTGTATTGAACTTGGCTCTCCTTTTTTACATTTATGTTTTTGGTGGGATTTAGATTACATCGACGAATACTACAAAGTTATACAAATAGCTTTAAAAACATTGCAAACACACAACACTGTCTTTAGAGCAATCTTTCGAAATATTTGACGAAGTAAGGACGGTGATAGGATGGTGTTCGTCTGAGCCAGTTAAACAAAAACTTGAGTATGTTATGGCTAGAAATCCTAATCTTGGTGCTGTTAGAGATATATCTGATGATATAAAAATAGAAAATAGAAATTAAAGAGAGAGAGAGAGAAAATAGAAAATGAATTATTATCGTGCTACAAATATGCACCTTTCACTTCCGTAGACGTGGAGCGGTCGTTTTCTACATGTAAGTGGATTTTGGACACTAAAAGAAATTGTTTAACTATGGATAACATTGAAAAGCTGATTGGTATTTATTTCAATGCTGAACAAGCTAATTATAATTATCTGGTAAAAGTTTTTCAATTATGTGCGATTTTTTATTTATTTTTTTATTATTATGTTACCTTTTATTACACCACCACAAATCCGCCACAAGGACTGTTTTAATATGTACAACCACATAATAGTATGCCTTCAGAAGCGAGTGAGTACACCCGCTTACCTGAATATGTACATAACCCTATACGTACTTGCTTTCTTATCTTTCTAGTACTAGTAGCTTACACTATTTTGACGCTAAAACGCTAATCTGACAAGCACTGACAATTAATAGGAAAACATAGATTACTTAATTTACCATATATTTCACATTTACGGATTCCTTATAATTTTAACTTTATGGCAAGAATGTTTTTTACTACAAACTTTACAAACATTCTATAGGGAAAATAATGGATGTTCAACATTACAGCTAGTATTCGCAGTGCCCGGATGAATATCAAATACCCGGAATCCAAAAAATATTTATTTTTATCCGGTTGTAACCATGTCCAAAGAATAGGTATTTTAGCTCACCTAATTCCGATCATATAACATTGTCTAATTAGCATACGAGGAAACTGTATAATTAATTTGCTCAGAGTTTTTGCATCTGTCTCAAACGTTGATTAAGTTTGGCAGGAACGCTTTACACTTGAAATCGAAATCGATACGCGATTTTTACGAGTATTAGCATTGAAGTCACTTTCTTCGTCAATGAGAAAGAGGAGTTTATCAATATGCACCTGAAAACTACAAGTACTTACAGGGGAGTTTTGATAGATCTTGTATTTGGCATTGTATATGATTGCTTTAACGATCTAACAAAATCACTTTGATACTGATTACAGTATTCCTTAACTTTGTATGGATATGGAATGATTGACCCCGCAGTTGACACCCTGCAGTACCATCGATAAATTTACTTATTGAGCTGCCATGGAACCCTGTCAGATGACAGCGTCAACTCACGAGCATAATATATATCTCACGTGAGCATGAACCATTGGCTTTCTGCGACAGGGACTTGTTGTTGTGAACCCAGTGAATACCTTGCCATGCTGTGCCGTGCAGTGCCGCGCAGTGCCGCGCAATGGCGCGCAGTGACGCTTAGTGCCGCGCAGTGCCGCGTCATGATGATGAAATTTTACGCAACAGCGTTTTGGCTCAGTAACTTGAGTTGAGTGGTCAAACCCTTTCTACGATTAAAAAGAGGTGGCCTTATACCACATTGGTTTTTACCCAAACTGTAATCATATTGTTTTTAACACAGCCGCCAAGTTGATAAGAGCTATCATAACGTTGATAATGCCATAAAAGGATTTAGTATAATAACGATTTAAAACTAAAACTTTTTTTCAATTTACTTTCGAGTAAGTATACGTTTTTGAAAAGTAATACTTAGGTCATACTTAAAGTTTCTGGATTCTGATAAATAAGACTAGAAAAGATGTTTATGATTAATTTATTGTTTTCAAAGTATATTCTCTAACTATTTACAATTTTTTTCTTTCGTTGGAAACATTGTGTGAAGCTGTGGATCCAATCTTCGGTAGAGACCTCTTCAACGGCTCCTTGGAATGCATTTATCGCCGCTTCGGGGCTTGAGAATCGTAAACCTCTGAGTTTATCTTTTATTCTTGGTAATAAAAAGTAGTCGCAAGGTGCGCGGTCCGGACTGTACGGTGGATGCGTCATCAGTTCAATATCTGAAGCCTTTAAATACGCATCCGTTCTCTTCGCGGAATGTGCGGACACGATATTGTGGTGAAGGATGACATGACTGCGAGGACGCTTTTCACGAACTTTTTCTAAGACACTGGGCAAGCAATTGTCTACATACCAATCTGCAGTGACTGTTCTTTGATTTTCAAGCGACACTGTTACACAATGTCCAGTTTTTCCGAATAAAGACGCATATTTTTTTTTGCCAGTGCTCCGATTCTTCTTAACTTTTGTTAGCAACTCTTCAAAAAGAAAGACCCATTCTGCTGACTGGCTTTTTCTTTCCGGTTCAAAACAATACACCCAGGTTTCTTCACCTGTTACAATATTATAGACAGCCATTGTCTCTCGCCCATTAAAGTTATGTATAATTTTTCGCCAATACATTACACGCAGTCGTTTCTGGTCTTCCGTTAAATCATGCGGTATCCATCTAGTGCAAAGCTTCCGAACCTTCAGTTGCTCGTGTAAAATATTTTGCACTTGACTCATTCTAGTACATTCATACGTTCTCAATACGGCACGAATTTGCTGACAGGTAATTTTTTTGTGTCTCAATTAGTTGGCGTACGGTATCAACATTATTTTCAGTAACCGCAGTTACCGGCCGACCTTCAGGTACATTGTCATGGAGATGATCTCGTCCACGTCTAAATTCTCCGAACCATGAATACATAGAGCTACGAGATGTGGCTTCATCACTAAACGCCAGTTAATGTCTCTGGCAACTCTCTTGTTGACTTAAGCCGCAGCGGAAATCGTAAAATAGCATTGAGCGATAATGTCCACGAGTTAGTTTTATTAATCACTAGCGACCCGCCAACGGCTTCGCCCGCTGCAATTTTTTTTTTCATGTCACTTGGGGGTTTGAAAAATAGATGTTGGCCGATTCTCAGACCTACTCAATACGCTCACAAAGTTTCATGAGAATCGGTCAAGCCGTTTCGGAGGAGTATGGGAACGAAAACTGTGACACGAGAATTTTATATATAAGATTATAATAGCGACACACAATCAGGGTCTGGTATCTCTAATACTAGCAAATGAAAGACAGCTGTCGCATATTGAGGTCAGTGAGTAATGTTACAACCTGTCCCGTTAAAGTTTGCCGGTTATTGTATGTATAAACAGTTGATATGTTTGCGGCTTCAGCGGGTTATAAAAATTGGTTAATATTTATGGGTAGCATGGCCCCTGAAATATCGTTTACTAGGATAATAAAAAAACTACCCTACATCAGCTATCCACATAGTTATAATACCATAAATAGTTCAAAATATAGGTAGGTACATTAGAAATTATAAAAAAACGGTTTAATGGTCACTAGTCTTACCTAACCTAACCTACGTGAATCATATTTAAGATAACCTGAAATCGACACGGCTGAAGATAGCTTTCTATGTAATGTAAAGTTAAAGTTCAATGACATGAAATAACGAAGTAAAACTACACAATAAACAAATATTTCATAAGTAAAATGAAATACTCCGTGTGGTTGCCGGGTTAGAACATTGCCTCTCCATGTCTTCCCGTGGAGGTCGTAAGAAGCGACTAAGGAAATAAGGGCTTTTAGTACTGTTAGCCCATGGGCTTGCAACCTGTCACTAATACACTAGTAAACTTCTTGGTCTGATGGTGCAAAATGTGGTTAAAGAATTATAAACAAGTCTTGTTGCAGTTGATGGTATTTCTGTAGCTCCTCCTTCCCCACTCTGGGAGTTAAGGCTGGGTATATATGTATGTAAAAAGAAATCAATTCGAACTTGAACCGACAGACAGACAGTCATTGAGTGAGCTTAGTAGTAAAGGTAGTAGAAACGGGCCGTTAATTTTAGGGTTCCGAAAAACGGAACACTTATTGTTATTCAGAACCCTAATATTTCCCGTTTCTACTCCACTGCTATCTTGTTCCAGTCTGCTTCTAAAAATCAATGTAGCTTTGACTGCATGATGTTATATGTACATTTCTGACTAATGACAGACGACATTTTAAAGGACTGGTGTGTCAATGGCAATGTTTCTATAATACCATAAATAGTTCTATAATACCAAGTCGAAGCTTCGTATGGTGAAATAAGATGCAGTGCCATGTTTGGTTTTTTTTTATTACTTGATTGGTCCATGTGTATAAAATGTCATTGTTTTTGTTGTATGGAGTTTCCGTTCTTCCCTAAGATATGATTACATAATCTTTACAAAAAAATCTCTGAACTCCGCTAAATTGAAAAAACAAAACAGTCTCGTAAATTGAAAAGTAATATATTCATAGAGAGGTCCATTTTCAAATTGTTAATCCTTTTTTATTAGTTAGGCCAGTTCCAGAAGCTTTTAGTAAGGTAAATGCAGCTATTAACGACACTCCTAAGGCAATTTTGAAATTGATCATACTTATTAGGAATATTGGTAGCCCTCACAGTATTTTTATAATTTTTATATGGTAATATTGAATATTGGGTTTATATTTACCACGTTAAATGCTTCAAAATAAAGCATTTTCTTGTGAAAAATAATTAATAAAGTGGGTAAGTCGATTGTTTCTATTACCGACCCATAGTAACAGCTGTGAAGCTATTAACGTTTTTTTTGCAGCTATTAACGACTGTCAGAAAATGATACAACTGTAAATGGTGAAAAATACTTTAATAAAAATACAAAAGATCCCTTATTGGACTACTTTCAGAAAAAAAACACTGTTATAAACTAATCGAATACCATCGCAGAATTAAATAATCTGTTTATTGTTGAAATATCCCAAAAGTTTCAAATAACTCAGAAACCAATGAAAATCGCTGAACATACACGGGGGTGTTTCAGATTGGCCTAGGCATGATGCATCTAGATTCTCAATTATATCGTAAATTTTTGGACCACCAATGTACACCAATATAAATAATATTACTTAACATGAAATACTTAAGTATAATAATTTGTGTAGGGTCGCTAATAGTTACCCATCGTTGCTATTACCGACCCACATGGGTCGGTAATAGAATATGTAAGTATAATAGTAAAATGTATTACCGACTCATAAAAAGTACATAATATTTATAATAAATTGTTTCCTGACTGTAAAAGAGATCGTGATTGATTAAAGTAATACAACATTTAACTACGAAAACAACGTTTTATTAAATTATGGTTAGTTAACAATTGTCTCTAAAGTAAATCGAGTTATGAATAATGTAGTCATTTTCAATAAATTTACAACGCAAAAACAAGAAAACTACACAAATTATTGTATAACGCTAATTGATTTATACAAAGGCTGATTGTTTGTTATTAAAATGGTTTATACAAATACTTGGATAATGGTCAAATTTCAACAGAAAAGATATAAAAATGAAAGTCTACGTGGCGGCCATTACCGACTCATGGGTCGTTAATGGCTGCAACTAGTAAAATTGAAGAAGCTATCACCGCCCTATTTTCAGTTAAAGTTTTATCAATAAAGTGACGTTTTATCAATAAAATGCATTACAAACTCGAGAATTTATAAGTAAATGAATACATTTAATACTACACGATAATTGTAGGTATCGTTTATGTGCATTAAATATCTTAAGCAGAACAATTGGGTACTTACCTGCCGGAACAAGGGCCAGTACGACAAGACCTGCGTCCACGCCGGCCGCACAGAAACTGATGTATTTTATCTCCTTTTCGCACTGCCACACAAACTAAAGTAAGTTTATCCGATGCTCAACAAACAAAGGCGTGTATTTCTTCTATTACCTGTGGCTCAATCAGTTGCAGAAACGTTAAAATTTAGAATTACACTAATGAGTCGGTAATACCTGCAGATTTTCGATGGGTCGTTGATAGCTGCGTTTACCTTGTGCCCCATAGTTGTATTAAATAACAAGCCCAAAAAGGTTGGTCTAATGTAGCTCCGTGGATTACGAGAGTGTGCAGGAACTATCAGTTCGTGCTCACAGTTATTTATAACATTTCACAGTAGAACACTAACGAAACTTATCTTAAGATATGTGGCTAGTAGGAGATCGTTACCAAACATATTATTATTAGCACAGGGAGCGACTAGCTATTAAATACAAAACATAATGTAAAAAAAGAAGTAGAGTTACGATCCCGGCGCACCGACTACAAGCAGGGAACCGGGGGCTACTTCTCTGTTATATCTGCCCGTCCAAGATACATGCCTCGCATAGGCGCACTCGTGTTACCGGCCGCGTCCAGGCCAGCGGGCCGCCCCCACCACCCCGCCCGGCCCCCACTACGCAGCTGCCGCTAGGGTTAATTCCAACTACTTCACACTATTTTGAATATTTTAAAATAAGTAAATTTTATATAATTATAATTTATATTTTGTCAAATTGCTCGCTGTGGTCGTTTTAATTACAACTTCTTCACACTATTTTGAACATTTTAAAATAAGTAAATTTTATATACTTAATTGCTATTGAGTCAAATTGCTTGCTTTGTTGTTTAGTCGTTTGATGAAAAGCCGCATTTTTTTAAATGTATGATTATTTCAAGAATGATACTTACACCTGTAACGCTTGTAACATGCACTCTCTCAAGGTTTACTGCACAACTTAAATGTCGTTGACATCACTTTAGCTAATTAATTACTTAATTATACATTTTGGGAAACTTGAAATTTTAAAGTTTCTAATATGAAATGGAACGTACGTAAGTCGGTGCGCGGCAGCCCTGGGTGTCCGGCGGAGCGGCGCGCGGCGCGGCGTGCGGCGTGCGCGCCGGGCGCTGCAAACAGCCTACCCCGCGTATGTAGGGCGGACGGACGTCCCTAACACCCCAGAGAAAGGGGTGCACCCGCTTCTTCCTTGTTCCTCCTTGTGCAAATTCCCCTGGCGATGGAAATGTGCTCGGCCACATTTTATACAATTTCTACTCCGTGCGTTCCAAACTTTACTCGTGTCCACATTCAGCTTTATTAAATTGCTTAATTCCCCCGCCGACGCCGACACGACTGAAGATTAGGGCGCTCTATAAATGGTTTGGCCGAGTTATTAAGGTTGTTTGTTGTGAACAATTTCCCGGCCGTTGACTTTTCGTTCCATTCACTCGGAGGAAACTTGTTTGTTCTCACGGGCTCCAGGAGCTCCGCGCGACGGCGTGCACCTCGATACGTATCGGGCTCCCGCTCGCTCGCTGACGCAGCCACACTGCATGCGGACCCGTGTACGATGTACCTCACTCAGGCACGAGCTCACTTACGTTGTTTTGCCACTGATCATCCAATTAGAACCATTTAAGTTGCGAATGCGTACATACGATTCACATCAAAAATGTCTAATTAATTGATCAAAAAATATATCCTAACATTATTTTTAACCGTAAACATTTTTTAGGTGCATACATAATAGTTATAGGTACTTTTAGATTTTTTAATTGCTTTTCACTTCTCACGCTCTAAAATGACTCATATCGTCATTTTTAACTTCCTTGTAACTAAAAGCGTTGGAAAATCACAAACAGCCAGATACATGTTGCCACTTGATGATGTCGCCCTCGTCGTCCAGCGCGCCGTGGAGCCGGCGGAGGGCAGGCTGGGGCGGGCACACAACTTCCACGGCCGAGGTCTTCGTAGAGGAAATGTTGTCTATGAACTATTTGTTTTGTAATAACCCCAAAAATAAACTTGTTGTTGTCTCTGCATTACAATGACAGGTTGATAGTAATATAGGTAGCGATTTAAAGTTATAATTTTATTAAGTGTCTATGTTAAAATTATTATAAGATTATTTTTTCACTCAATAGAAGTGAAGTGTTTAACTCGAGACTAAAAAGCCATAATGATACACGAACTTCTTCTTTCAAATAACGCTCGAGCTTTTGACACTATTCACACTTAACTGCTGTTTCGGAATTAAATATTACAGTACGAGTAAGTAGCTCTGACGGATAGAAAATTGGTCATCTCAAAGATCAGGGCAGGGATTGCAAAACCGGTTTTATTGAATACCTGTATTTAAATTGTCAAATTATTACCGCTAAAAAAATAATACCTATATTCGAATTAGAGGTATTGTTGTCATTCCGCTTTTGTTTTTATCGCTATGTATACACTATTTACAATATTAAATACCGGTATTCAATACCGCTATTCAATGCACCTGATAAAAAAGACGTCAATTTGACATTATTACTAAAGCATACCAAGTGTAACAGGGTACGTCACGCGATGACATTATTGTGCATGGCTGGTTAACTAGTGTCTACTAGAACCTGGATAAGTAAATGGATTGTGTGTATTTTGATTTACATAATAGATTTAAAAACTTTTACGAAAACAAATAAACAAGTATATTGACACTGACAGGTATTACCGGTAATGCTTTTTATGGGTAAAGTATCAAATAGAGGTATTGTTGTCAGTTGCCTAAACCGATCATGTACTCGAATACCGGTATTGATTATACCGCTAATCAGAGCTTTAGCGGTAAAAATAGTGAAATGCCATTATAACCGGTTATACCTCATTTTAAACCGGTACTCAGAATACCGGTAACGATCCCTGGATCAGGGTAAGTTCTATGATAGAAATGACAAATGGGTTCGTTGTCAGCAGTACTTCTGGGCCTCTATTCAGATGCGTTAAAACGTTATCGTGTTTGACACGTTTAAGAATCGTTTATGTCACAGGATCGCCATTATTGTAAACGACGAACGAAGGGTTTTCCGTACCATTATCCGTACAATATTAGACACTATATTATAACCTTTTTTTAAAACAGCAAAAATCGGGTTTTTTTTGTATAGGAGACAAACTATATATTTTTTTGAAGTGAATATATATTACTATTTTTTTTAGCACAGTTGCTCAAAAAGTGGTACTTTTAGTAGCTGTATATCGTGCGGAAATTTGGATATCACGCACTAGTGCGATATAGTTTTCCATTGTTTTTTAATATAATTTTGTTTCAACTTCCAAGCCGTGCATACAACCAAAGAGTTTGCATGTTCAACCACTTTTGTTACGTCATTTAGCATTGAGACTACGAGTATACCTACATAGGTAATATAATTTAAAATACTAAAATTAAATACATACATACATACATACACACATAAAATGTATGTAGGTAATATTTAAAAAAAACAGCTCTCATCAAGATGGCTGAATCTGAATTAGTATTACGAATGATTAGATAGTTGCGTATTAAGGTGAATTTACATTACACCATGCCGAACCGGGGGGCCCAGCCCTGTACGGCGTAATGTGAATCCACCTTTATGGATTACCGCTGGTTAATAGAGAATTATACTTTTTGATTATTATAGGTAATTAAATTGCAGTGACCTTTTTTTTTATTTGGCTGAATGGTCACAACCGTTGCCATTTCATAAAGTCTGTGTGATTTATTTTGTTTCATTGATATCTTTTCGCAAATGTATTAAAAAACGTCGTTTGATACACGTGCGGAACTGTCATTTTAACTCGTCCCGAGTCTTGTCCCTCGCTTGCAGCTTGGGCCAAGATACTTCGGGACTCGAGTAAAATGACATACTTTCTGCACTTGTATCAAAATGTACTATTATGTGGATATTTCAAGCGTTTGCCTGTTGCCGTTATTAATATCGATCAAAAAAGGGCAAAAAAAAACACGCTTCTTGCATGGGAGCCCCCTTTAAACATTTATTTTATTTAATTTTAATTATTTATTTATAAAGAGTAGGTATAAACAACTCAGTGTTCTGTAATTTTTTTTAAAACATCTACCTGTTGCCGTTATTATTATCGAGCAAAAATATCACGTATGGGAGCTCCCTAAAATATCTATTTTATTCTGTGTTTTAGTATTTGTAGTATTTTTTAGTATTTGTTGTTATAGCGGCAACAGAAATACATCATCTGTGAAAATTTCACTTTTTAGCTATCACGGTTCATGAGATACAGCCTGGTGACAGACAGACAGACAGACAGACAGGCAGACAAACAGACAGACGAACAGCGGAGTCCTTAGTAATATATAAGGTCTCGTTTTTAGCCTTTGGGTCCGTAACTAAACAGGGCTCCGTAGCCCTGAAAATGTTTACTTAAAATATCTACAGTTCTTAAACAACTACGCTATTCTGTATTAAAAACAAGACCAAAAAGCTACTCAAACTTGAGAAAATACGACAAGAGTAAATATCACCGCAAATGTGATTATGTCCCTCTCGCTTCACCATTACCGCGAATACACCAGTGTGTCGCCATAGGTCGTTATGCTGGTTGGCAGACACATAGCTTAGTCACAAGGACTACTAGCGATTCCAAGGGTCAATCGAAGCTGGGTAAATTCATCGACGTTCAGCGGCTGCGTTAAATAATACAAGCAGGACACAAAAGGTCTCATCTATCGTCGATGTTCCATAATGAAGAGTTGGGTTGAATTTTATCGTTAGTCTTTAAAATACTATGATCGTCATGGGCCTCTATTCTACTAGGTTAAAGGGTGAATATTTGAAGATGTACATATTACGCGGCGATTAGTAAAGAACTATTTAAAATTATATTAATCTAAACAATCATTTTTTTATACAATTTATAACTTTGGCTTTATAGAAAAATGTATATAAAATATATTAATTGTAAATATAAATATGATTAATTTATACATAAAGTCGTCAAATCTCACTACCAGTCGTGTCCCAAATCCCAAATTTGAATAGTCTATGTTAAAAATAATACGGTATTATGCTGAAGATTGTATGTTATGCAATTATTTGTATAATATAATAGTGGTTTTAGTAAACGTTACAATTACACGGCTTAAAGAACACTTTCAAGTTATTTTTTATCGCTTAGAAAAATGTCCCAGAGCCTGATACTCACTACCGTTCGTTACAATATACGCAGCTAAAAAAATACTTCGCGCCTTTTTTAAACTGTCAACGATCAAAAGCGCCGATCGATGGGCTCGATGGCAGTTCCCGTTGGCGACTGGAGTGAGCCGCACGCGTTTTTAGTGACTTCGCGCTGAAATTAATACCTAATCACAAGTCGGAAATCGTTTTGGTCAGATATTTTTCTCCACACCATTCGAGGTTCCAAAGATATGTTTTTTAGAGATTTTTATACAATTTTTATACTAAAATATGTACGATTGGGTCGCTTTGGTATTGATATATGTGTTATGTTTTTAAAATTTTTTTTATTACCTTTAACGGTGACATATTGACTAATATCTCCTTACCATTTTCATAATTACCATTTTTTACCATTTCATTTTGACGAATGGTAGTGAGAATGTTGAAATGGTAATGAGAATCAGTATAATATTTATACTGTTTAATGAAAAAAAAACATGTAAATAATTAATAAATTCATCAGCAATACTGGAAAAAATAAGTACATCATTTTTAGGGTTCCGTACCCAAAGGGTAAAACGGGACCCTATTACTATAAGACTTCGCTGTCCGTCTGTCCGTCTGTCCGTCTGTCTGTCTGTCTGTCTGTCTGTCACCAGGCTGTATCTCATGAACCGTGATAGCTAGACAGTTGAAATTTTCACAGAAGATGTATTTCTGTTGCCGCTATAACAACAAATACTAAAAACCGAATAAAGTTAATATTTAAGGGGGGCTCCCATACAATAAATGTGTTTTAAGTTTCCCCTAGTAATTTCTAATGAGGAGTTTAAATATTTTAATTTTTAACAGCTAGTGTTATGGTGGGAGGTTGTTATCGTGTTTTTATTTTTGAGTAAATCATGAAGACTTTTGAAAAGATGATTAATAATGTTATTTTTTTTGTGTAATCATCGTCAGCCTCATTACCATTTTTGAAATTCCCTTATCAAATTTGTTATTTCTCACTACCATTTCATAAATTATCCTTACCATTCATCCGTACTAATTACCATTCATAAAATTCTCATTACCGTACGTATTATTTCTCACTACCGTTTGCAGAAAAAAAATAATCTGAAATATATAGATATATATTGGTGTAATTACTGTCCCTTTTGCTTTTACGTATTATTAATACGTTGACTCGTAAGTAAAACCGATAAAAATCCACATCTGAGTCGATATTTAGTTTTTTTTCTTACACCTCCAATATGCTCATCTTCAAATATTCACCCTAAAACGATATTGCGTTAGACGTGTTTTCATTGGTTTTAACTTGGCTGCCATTATAGTCAAGTAAACAAGAGTTATGCACATGGGCATGACTTGAGTTTCCCCGGCGAAAGATAGCGCTGGCGTTAAGTTAACGTTGATTATTTAAAATTCAACATAAAGAAAGTTGCTATCCTATCAGCGAAATCTTTCTAATGTTAAATATAATATTAATCGAACATTTTGTCAATTTTCATAGCGTTCAATATATTATTATACGATCGATACGATTTGCGGTTTACGCGTAAAACACAACTCGTTTACACACACACGTTGAGTGATAATTTGCAGGAACTAAATATTATTTTGACGCGCGACACAACAGACAAGATAGTCTAATCTGCACCTTGCGTCTCGCATTCCCAGCGAGGCGAGTTTTAAACTTATTTAAGTTCGCTCTTACAAATTTCGAGACTTCGTATATATATAAAGATAGCAAGGTCAATAATTGTAATGCTTTTAAAGTGCGGCCTGCAGCTATCCGTTACGTGTAGATTACATATTGCTCTTATGCATCTTTTCTGCGCTAGAAAGACCTGATCTCGGTTAGTTGAATTGCCCCAAAAAATTATACCGTATCTCAATCTAGACATCACGAATCCATGATAAGATACTAACACAGTGCTACGATTGGATACTTTAGGCAATTGATACAGTGCATATGCAAAACTATTTATTTTCCTGCACAATTATTTTTATTGAGAGTAGCATGCCGGATGTCCGGTTTCACCAAAGCTCGGTGCGTAAAGCACTTCTTTCCCTCAACGTTCATAAGTCGAGTGGGCCCGATGGAGTCCCTCCTATTGTGTTAAAGATGTGTGCTCCAGAGTTGGCTCCGGTTCTTACACGCCTTTTTCGACTCTCCTACTCCTCTGGCGTAGTCCCGACTTCATGGAAGTCAGCTTTGGTGCACCCGATCCCTAAAAAAGGTGACCGCTCAAATCCGTCCCACTACAGGCCGATAGCCATAACTTCCCTGTTTTCGAAGATAATGGAGTCCATTATCAACCGCCAGCTCTTAATGTACCTAGAAGACCACCAGCTGCTTAGTGACCGACAATACGGTTTCCGTAGGGGCCGCTCGGCTGGTGATCTTCTAGTTTACCTCACACATCGTTGGGCACGGGTGATCGAGACTAAAGGCGAAGCATTGGCAGTTAGTTTGGACATTGCGATGGCCTTTGATCGGGTTTGGCACAAAGCACTTCTATCTAAGCTTCCATTCTACGGGCTTCCCGAGAAATTATGCGAATGGGTCACCAGCTTCCTAGCAGATAGAAGCATAAAAGTCTTAGTTGATGGTGCATGCTCTGACTCCATCTCTGTTAATGCTGGTGTCCCTCAAGGCTGTGTGCTATCGCCCACGCTGTTCCTTCTGCATATCAATGACATGCTGCAAATCTGCGGCATTCACTGTTATGCAGATGATAGCACGGGCGATACCTTCTACACCGGCCGTGCCAATATTTCTCGGGACAACGTCGTCGAGAGCCGTAACAAACTTGTGTCTGAAATTGAGACTACCCTAAAAAAAGTTTCAGAATGGGGTCGACTTCATTTAGTCCGCTTTAACCCCACAAAGACTCAAGTTTGCGCGTTCACCACAAAAAAGATGGCGTTTGATGCATCTCCTCGTTTTGAGAGCACTCCCCCTACTGCCACAGCCAGTATCGAAGTCCTTGGTGTCGACATTTCGAGTGATGTCCAGTTCCGCGGTCATTTAGAGGGTAAGGCCAAATTGGCCTCGAAGAAGCTCGGTGTGCTCAACAGATCGAGACAGTATTTCACTCCGGCCCATTGCCTGCAGCTGTACAAGGCGCAGGTTCGGCCACATATGGAATACTGCTCTCATCTGTGGGCTGGGGCTCCCCAGTACCAGCTTCTCCCTCTGGACCGCATCCAGCGAAGAGCGACTCGAATTGTCGGCTGCCAGCGTACTTCTGATTGGCTAGACTCTTTGGCGCTGCGTAGAGATGTAGCATCGCTATGCATTCTCTATCGCCTGTATAGCGGGGAGTGCTCCGAGGAGCTATTCGGATTAATTCCTGCCACATCCTTCCGCCTTCGTCCTACGCGACAGAATTTCCACCACCATCATTTAGATGGTTGGCAGTCCACAACCGTGCGTTTTACTAGGAATTTCCTGCCACGCACAACTAAACTGTGGAATGGTCTGTCGCCTGCGGTATTTCCGGACCAATACAACCTTCAAACCTTCAAGAAAAGAGCGTACTCTCATTTAAAAGGCCGGCAACGTACCTGTAACTCCTCTGGTGCTGCAGGTGTCTATGGGTGAGAATATTCGCTTACCATCAGGCGATCTGTCTGCTCGTTTGCCTCCTATTCCATAAAAAGAAAAAAAACAATTCATGTATATGCTCTTTCCAATTTAATTTACTGTCCATTACTATGCCTAGGAATTTGGTCGTCATTGTTTCTTCAATTTGACAGTTGGCATTAATAACTTTTAAATCGCTTTTACATGCTCTTTGGCTAAAATGCATTATAAACGTTTTTTGTAAGTTAATTAATAGATTATTTGAAACTAGCCATTTTCTTACTGAGTCCAACGCATTGTTCATTTCGAGTTCATAGTTAACGATACGGTCTTGTTTGATGATGAGCGTACTATCGTCGGCAAATAAGATCATTGGATGCTTAATATTTCTGAGCAAATCGTTAATATATATATAATAAATAATAAGGGGCCGAGAATACTCCCTTGGGGGACACCATATTCGACTACACGAGGTTTTGATAAATATTTATACTTTTGTCTTGACTTAGTTTCTATTTTAACTATCTCCGTTTGCTAAATTTAGAATATTACCTCTATTAATACCTCGAATGCCATAAGACTCCAATTTCAATAATAATATGTCATGATCAACATGATCAAAAGCTTTGGTCATGTCCATGTACAGCGCACATATTGCTACACACACTCCACAATCTTTTGCAAGAAATCAAAAATTGCCATATTAATGGTTTTACTTTTGCGAAAGCCTTTTTGATCTTCTGAGAAAATAACCATATTGTTGAAATAGCTGTAAAGGGACTCATGTACGACTTTTTCAAAGATCTTTGAAAAAACCAGCAAAAGCGCTATAGGTCTGTAATTTGTAAGTAAAGATTTATCTCCTTTCTTAAATAAGGGCTTTATTACAGATAACTACTTTCATATTATCAGGAAAGATGCCCTGCTCTATACATAAATTACAAGTGTAACTTAAAGGACCCGCTATAATGTCCGCCACAAATTTAACAATCCCAACTGATATTCCGTCAAACACAACGCTATTTTTATTTTTTAGACCGATAATTGTTCTATAAATGCTATCACGTGTAGTGGGCGGCATAAACATAGAGTTTAATCTACAACTACCCATATCGTACTTTTTACATTTATCATTATTGGAAGAAGCAATAACCTGATCCACAAAAAATCATTAAAAGTGTGCGCTATTTCCATGGGATGAGTTATTTTTTTACAATCATGTACCACTTCAGTAATCGATTCCTTTGGAAAAAACTGTTTATTGTCTTGGATAACCTTCCATGTTGCTTTGGACTTGTTAATATAATGATTGTTTTGAGAATACTTGGTAAGTCGAATGATTTTTTTATAACGCTTGGAATATGATGCCAGCACAGCTTTATTACCTTCTGATGGATTAGAACGGTATCGCCAAAGCAGATTCCTTTTCCGCTTACTACATAATTTGATGCCTTTAGATATCCATTTTGGTGGTCTCCGAGTTTTTCGAAAATTTTTTGCATAGGAAAACAAATGTCATAAAACGTTTTAAAGGTGTCAAGAAAGGTATTATAAGCATTGCCGGCGTCATCTTCCTCGAAAACATTAGAAAAAGTTAAGGCTAATAGACATTTTCTAAATATTGCTTGGTTTTTCCTACAATAATCTACCTCGGTTATTTCCAATTCTTAAATCTACATGTTTTTTTACCCTACAGTTTAATATCTGAGCACTATGATCTGACAGAGCAGTTTCTAATGCTTCACTTCTACTGCCACGTAAATTATGAAATATGTTATCGAATCGTTTACGAATTTTGCTTTAACATATCTATATTAAAGTCGCCGCATATAATTACAGTTTTCTTAATATTATTACACATCCTTGTCATAATTTCGTCTAGCTTTTCAAATATATATATAAATTCTTTGCTTTTGGGACTCGATACACAGACACAATTTTACTATAATTTCATGATGAATGATTTCAATCGCACAACATTCTAAAATATTCATTATTGATTGTTTGCTTACATGACCAAGTAGGTACTCTAAATTCATGTTCATTGTTCACTAAAATACAAGATCCCCCTCTTCTGTTGTTTCTGCAGAAACATGCTGCTAGCTAGACTATACTTGGGTACCACTAAAGCAATTTCGTCACCAGGTTTCATGTTATGTTCACTAACACACAGAATGTATTTTTTTTATTTTTGCTTGGTAATTCTTCTAGTTGCACGGTTAACATGTCCGATTTATTTATGAGACCTGCAATGTTTTGATGCATAACATTAATACAGTCATACACGAAAAAATGAGTTGTTGTCGACTTGATCCTTGTTATGGTCACTCAAAGTACTACTGCTAACACTTGCTGTAGCATTATGTGATTGGTTTTTAGAGGTCCCTTTCCCCATAACTGGGGAGTAGTCATACAATGTCGTTTGAATACACGTGCTACCTTTACTCTCCGCCTGACTGTATTGGGTTTTACTATTTAATAATAATGTATTATCCTTATGTAGTGTTTTTGGATTACGCAGCCATGGTAAAAACTTCTCGTAATAATCGTGAGTGTCAATAGTTAAATTTATTTTCCGAGTCAGTTCTTGCAGATTTCGGGGCGCCCAGTACTTATTCGGTTCAATAAAGTCAAGTCAATAAAGCATGTCAAATTGAAGCAAATTCAAATTCAAGCATTTATTCGTGACAAATAATAACAATTAACAATACCTATAACAAAACACATACAAAAGAAGTAAGTAATATAAAAAAACACAGATTGCCACGTAATGGACCCTGCTCAGCTTGTTGCTAGCTTTACAGCCAGCGCTGGTTTTCCGCAAGGCCCATTCGGTGAGAGCACGGTGGGCAACATGACAGATGCACAAATGGAAAATTATAAAAACTGGAATAGTTGCATCCCAGAAACCACTACGTATATGGGCCTTTCGGTAACAGTGAACGCAGCCCGTACACCACCGTTACTAGCGCCAGCGGGATCACAACGAAATAACATAAATCAATCTAAAACTAAACATGTCTCAAACAAACCAACTTTACAGTGACGACATAACGATATTTTCATTAAAAATTAAAATATGTTAACATCTTACTTATTTCAAATGCATAAACCACGAAATTAGTATCGACAATTAGTCTAAGTTCTCGAAAAAATAAAAAATAAACTGGGAGTATTTTTTTATGGTATGTCCCAATTATGTCCTTATTTCTTCATAATAAATAAATAACTAAATACTGTGAAAAAGCATCAGTGGATCCATTAACTGACTCCGAGCGCGGCCGTGCCACTATTATTATTCTAATTCAAAAAATATTTGGTAATACCTAACCAGAATCTTGAGAACTTAGGTACCTACTCTTTTACGGCTGACCATGAATATAATTAAACGTTTTTATTAAAAGTTGCTTGATAATTTGTCTTTAAAATAAAATAATAACGCATTAATTTATTTATAATGATCAAAAACGACATTCATTTATTTAGATTTTATTAAGCTTTTTCAGCATAACAATTAAAAATACAATTTTAACGCGGTAATAGCTGTTATTAAAAACAGACGTGTTATTTTGGAATGATGCAACGTTTATGGCCACCGGTGAAATGACTGGCTTAGGCCATTGTATTGTAGTCCTCAGGGTTAGCGTCGTATTGAAGTGTTATGACTGTCACGAGTTATGATTGCAGAGTATTGAGATTGCAAACGTCGAAGTCTCTCAGATTCCACTCACTATTGAGAGCCCTACTCGTTTGCCTTCTCCATGCCATAAAAACCGGGCAAGAGCATGTCGGTCCATGCTCACTGTAGAGTTCCGAAGCCGTTAAGTACTACAGACATAAAAAACAACAAGTAAGAACTAATTTTCTATTTAAAGTAATAAAGTAATTGGTGCCGTCTTAGATGATTTTAGTAGGTATAAACACTTTAATAGCCTGTATCTCAAGAAACAATGATGTCTACTAAGTCGTGTTAGTTTTTCTTAAAAATTCGTTATATGCTCTTTCATTTAAGTTTTTTTTCAGATTTTTAGTATTTGTAGTTTTGGCTATAGGTGGGGGGGGACACACTTGAGTGAACAAAAATTAGCGCTTTAAAGCTTAATATTTTGACAGACCTATCCAACGACATCCCACACTATAGGGTAGACGAGAAAAAAAACACTTCCCCACGTTACTTGCAGGGGAGGTAAATACACAAAAAAATAATCTTACTTTTTATTGTACCACTTTGTTGGCGTGACTAATATGCATATTCATGCCAAATTACAGCTTTCTAGTACAAAGAGTCTCTGCGCTAGGCTGCGGACGGACGGACGGACGGACGGACATGGCGAAACTATAAGGGTTCCTAGTTTGACTAAGGAACCCTAAAAATCCGGTAGAAAAGGTCTAACTACAGGCAAATACCTATCTACTTTAATTATCCACCATAGAAGGTTTAATAAGTTCTAAAATGTAGGTATTATTATTCCTTCTAAACACGCGAGCGAAATAGCGGGTAAGAACTTGTACTTAATACCTATAGGTTACCTTAAGTAAATGACTACAGCTGAAGGGTGTACAGCAAGAACATATTTAGTCACCTAAGTAACTTTTTGAGATACGGCGATTAGAAACCAAGGAACGGGAGGAACCATGAAATAAGAATTACATAAAATAGTTAATTGCGAACTTTACAATTTAAGACTAAAATGTAATGTTATAATTTATAATATAAATTACGAGGCATGTTATTTCCTTGTAAAGGTACAAGGGAAGAACATGCCTTGTCCTTCATATTAAATAGTAATTTTTAAGGCTTTGAATGGGTGTGCACCATTCATTAGTCCGCAAAGCATTATAGATGGCGTTAGCAGTCGCTGCCCACTGGTCGACGGTAGCCGATTAAATAGCATATGCCCTGAACCAACTCTATTTAATTTAGACCTTATTTCTTAACTTAAGCTTATCTTTTATATATTAATTTGTAAAATAACTCCAAAACGAGTTAGGGTAAAAAAATATATTTTACTTTATCAAAAACTTTTAAAACGTACCCACATAGTTCGCAAATAAATAATTGGTTTGTATGTTTTCTTTTGTCTAGGCCGCTGGATACGCGATCAACTTTACCGGCGTTCGATAAATACCGCTTCCGAGAGTTACCGTTACGCCGACAGACGAACAAATTGCAAATTGAACATTGTTTAATTTGAAACGCTATCAGCGTTTAATAATAAAGGTTTTTATTGAGAAAATGTCAAATACGGATATAAAACATAAAATGTGCAACAAGAGGCTTTGTAAAATGGAGCTCATAAATAAATAAGGCTGTCATTTATAATTCATAATATGTACCGATGTATGTAGAGTAAGAAGCAATCTTACGGTTCGACTGTATTTGGCAGTAGCATACCCGACAGAGAAATGCTTTGGGAAACGTGTTAAAACGGCCGTTATGATAGCCGTGGAATCCAGTTAGTGATAGCGTTATCAGAGGTCGCAGCGGTCGTCGGCAAAATACTTGTCATGAACAGAATAACTGGGCTTTTAATTAAAGCCCAAGTAATTTAGAGGGCCAGGGCGTGTTCCCGAATACGCGTGCGGCCATGTATTAGGTACAGTCTTCTGCATACTCATTTGGAAATGTTTAAACAGCGAGGTAGCTGGGGGCAGGGGGTGGCCATGGTTAGTTCTCCGCTACAGATAAATTAATAACGTGCCAGGCTGCTACGGGTATATTTACCACGCACGTCGGAAAGTATAACTACTTGGGGTGATGCCTTTTCGAAAGCGATGGATACTTGGAAGTTTAACAAGTTTACATTTTACAGAATATCTATTATTATAAATATAATCAAGTAATGCTAAGTTAACGATAAAATAAGAAAAACCAACATGACACTGAAACGTAAAAGGCTTGACCGCTCAGTGCGGTCCGCGTCAACAATAAGGTAGTTATTGAAACTGTTCCTTATCTAGCGCAGACTGAATACAACTTTACTCTCATCACAAATCTGCTAATTAAAGACGCAAACGTGTTCTGTTAAGCTGACTACTGAACTATCCAGCCGTACCGCACACTATGCACCACAATACATTTTAAGAAGGTTTTTGATTTTTTGCATAATGAAAAGCGATTAAATTTAGAGATCTCCACCGACTTGTGCTTTGTGTATCGAAGACTTATAAATATATTTGTGATATCTTTAAAAACTGATATGATATAGGTAGATAGGTACCAAGAAATTCTGTAAACAGGCACGTCTACAGTTTCTTATTTGCGTCGGTTATAATTTAACACAATGACCAAACTCTGTTCTCGGCTCCAAAATTGATTAAATTCACAAATATTATATCTTGAATAAAACAAACATCCTCTATAGGGTTGAGATGTGAGATGTAAAATTTGAACGGAGCACAGCGCACACCTAGGTATTATGAAATTTGTGCACACAGCAGTAGGGTGGACACACACACGCGGCACAAGTAGGTACTCGGACTGAGGTGGCGATCGGGGGAGGGTGCGCGCGGAACACTTGCGACGCTCTCCCCGGCTTCAATTCCCGTATTAATATGTATCTTCTTTGCCCGTGGAGTTCCAAACGCCGATCGTGCTCGTAATTATGTGCCCGGTATGTAAGCCTTTTTAATTCTGACTAAATTCACGGAGGAGTAAGAAGGATATTTTAAGATATAATTTAACAAAAATACAGGTAAAAAAAGTATACAAAATAAGAAAAAATAGTAGTTATACCGTTTAATGGAAAACTTATCAAACGTATGCTTGTTATTATTCAATAAATTATTTGTATATCTACTCTATATTTGAAACTGGTATGGAGGGTGTCGTTCCGGAGTACCTACCAGTGTCATAGTTTATACTTACATGCAGATGCGGAAAGTTGCTATTTTCTTTACACTTACCCGAATAGTGCGCTAGTTAGTGCACTTGAGAGGATTGTGAGCCTATTTTTATTTTTTTAGGGTTCCGTAAGCAAACTAAAAACTAGGAATAAATATTTGTTGGTTATTAGAAACGTAAAAAAAAGTTTTTCTTAACATTTACAACATTTAGAAATCGTGGAAATCGGTCCCAATTTGTGATTGAAAAATTTCCCGCCCGGAGCTAAAGTATGGAAAAAAATAGACAGCGAGGTCCGGGCGTACCAAAAGGTAGCAGATATCACCCGACGTAGCCTGACCTCAAGTCCTGCTACACGTGCGTGCACCCTAACCGACAGCGAATTAAGCGTTACCGCACAAAACTTACAATTCTCTTAACGCTAACGTAAACGATTATCGAAAATCTTTAAAAGTTAATAATTGTCAAGTACGCTCGCCGCGTTCCTCGGCGGCTAGCGTCAGCCCTCTACGGTAACGATAACGTATGCCCAATGCATCTTGTCCGGATTAGACACGATTCAATACTGATTTACATTTACAAGGAAGCTTCATGTCATTTACTCGGCTCTGTCTCGTAGGTGACATTAATTTCTACAGAGAAATAAAAACTTTAGAAAATGCATTGTAATAATCATCATTTCGGGTAGGGCAGGGTTCATTTAATTTCATCTTGGATCCTATTCGCAATATGCGTGTTCACACTCGTATATTGCAAAATTATTATTTTTAATTGGTTAACACATGGGTCGATCGATCTTACCCGGGATCTTTTAATAGTTGGTTCTACTGAGTTACGTACTCCGCCAAAGCTAAACTAGCGGTCTGGGGTTCGACCGGTAAGGCCAAATATTTTGTGTTGAGCGCAAGTATTTTTCCATGAGCTCTGGATATTTTCTGAATGTGGCACAAAAAACGTCATTTACGAAAGTTAGTTTTGTGTTTAGCCCTGAAAAAGTGAAAACGCGCTAATTTCTTGCACCGCGTCGTAAACAGAATAATCATATGCATAAAAACCTACATTACTTACATGAAATAATTCGATACCTACAAAAAATGATTTTTATACAGGGTGTAAGGGACGGTCCAACGAAAACTGAAACTGTGGTTTCAGACCATTATACTGAACTGAAATCCGTTGGAATTTTTTTGCGGAAACGTAAGGTTAAATTTTGACTTTTTCAAACAAAACTCAGCGCGCAATGAAACCGTCACTTCTAGTACGCAGAAGCAACGCGATAGGTAGTTATAGTACGTTTATCAATGGGAGCGGGCGCGGCCGCGCCGGCCGCCTCACTCGTCGATCGCCGCCGGCGTCGGTCGGTTCATTCACCCGCGGTCACGTGTCCGCGCGCGTGATTCCCTACATAACGTAGAAATAATCTCTCCCTGTTTAAAATAATCAACAATTACCTACTGCCTTCAGTGTCTACTTATTAAACGACATCAATGGTAACAAGGTTTTTTAAAATTAATTAACTTGCCTACCTATCTACTTCTTATTTTTTTGAAGTACCTGATGATAAGAGGTTATCGGCATTGAGTGTTTAACATGCTCGTGGTTATGGGTTATGAAGGCACCTACCTACTGAGTATTAAACATTACAGTTACCTAGGTATGTTATGATGACCTTATAAGCAAAGTTAATAGGTACATAAGTTTACAAACTTATGTGGCAGCAACTAACCATCATCCAAACTCCTTTTGTCTAAAGTTTAGCGTTATTAGCAAACAATCTCTCTCAAATCTAATAACGTTAAATACCGTAGGGACCTACCTACCTACCTACCTAATTTAATTTTAAAGCCTGACAAGATTCTATTTGGCCCTATTTCAATACAAATTAGTATTGAAATAGGGCCAAGAATCTTGTCAGGCTTTAATGATGGATTACTTACCGTCCGACAACTTCTTTAACTTTTTATTTGGTAGTAGTAAGGTGGGTAGGTGCCCTATTTTTGACTGGAATGGTAAACAAGTGGGTAGTTAGGTAGGTAATTTTTCATGCGTAGAATAAACAGTTTTTATTGTAGGTTACTCTTAAAGTTCATCAAAGGTTATCCAACGAGTTGGCACAAATCACAAGACAGAAATACTAGCTAGCACACGTACAATAACACACGAAAGAACAGACTCATAAACCAACACTCGAGCAAAGGAAATCAGTAAGAAAACAAAAACGCATTGCGCACACCAACAGGTAGGTGCCTACGCACACGCACAGCCTCGAGAAAAATAAGATTAGGTACCAAGTTCAGATTCAAAGTTTAAATCTATCGGCGGTTTGAATATTGGTTATTTAATTAATAAATTGCAGAGCTATTAACCGCCGCGCCGCCCAGAAGTAAATACCTACCTACCTACCTAGTCCAGTCGAAGCATTTATAACATTTTAGTGCGTGCGGCCGAAGCACAAGGTTCGGCAGTAGGTAAGTTTAGTTTACCTGTTATTAGTTCGATAACGAATTGAAAAGTGATTGGTTTCAAATAATAACATTCCAGGGCTGGAATTCTACAAGGTAATAACGATATCGTTTTTTACCTGTTTCCGTATTGTCAACGTTTTGATAACTCTTATGTCATTTACAATAATGGCGACTGTGACATAAACGATTCTTAAACGTGTCAAACACGATATCGTTTTAACGCACCTGAATAGAGGCCCAGGCAGGCATTTGTAAATTCAATTAAACAAGCGTTGTTTCTACTTAGATAAAGATAGTGGCAGGTAGGTACATACCTACTTATCGGGCTTAGGACCGTCAAAAACACCGATTACAGTATACTTAATAGAATAGCACAAACGATTCTAAAGTAAAAAAGTGATATTTGCGACGTCTACCTATTTAAAAAAAAAAAAACAATTATTAAAGTTATGTAAACGATTGTAAAATCAACCTAATCACATCGATGAAGCTTCTTATAAGTTTTAAATTACCTTGAGTGTTGTTCGAAGTGTCCTCCTCTGTTTGAGTGGCACACCAAAGCACGTCTTTTCAAATTGTCTGACATTTGCGACAAAAGTGACAAAACAAACAAACTCATCACTTCGCACAGTACCAATCGAATGCTGATATTATCAGTCGTCTTAAGCTCACTACCTAATATTGTTTATTTATTGCACACTTTCGATTTGCATAAACTTAACCGTTTAAATTCACCAACGTTGGTTATGTACGCTGCACATTGGTAGGTAGGTACCTACGCACCTAAAATTGTCGCTCGTGAAGGCCGGTTCGGGAATCTTTTCCGATACGTAGTTTAAAGCTCTTAGTTAACTATCACCACACTCATTTGAATTCGCACCATGTCAGTGTATTCCCGAATTACTTTGCAAACATTCGATTTTGCACCACCGGCGGACTATAATAAAATACGGACGTTACCGTTGCGCGCGGCGTGCCGTCTCAAACTGTAAAACAAAACAAATACTTAAGACAAAAAAAACATAAAAGTTCGCCAAATTTCAAAGGGTGCAAGTGAGAGGGCATCGGGGCGCATCCGCTAAGTACCTGCTTAGTTGCTTACCTAGTTAAAAATGATTTAACAAAGCCGAGCCGCGCCGTGTTAACAATTCTTAAACATTAAAAGGATACTTAGGTACGAAGTGTGTCATTAATCAGTTACGTTACATTATTCACCTGGCCAGTAAAACTTACCAGTTTAAGATAACGGCCTCTAGGTACTCATGGAACCGATCAATACTGATTTTGATTTGAATTTTAACTTAAAAAAGAATAAGTAGGTAATAATCTATGGCCTTAATAATCGCTCGCCCGGTCGACGGTTAGACATAAAAACCGTTTTTAAGATATAACAGCTACGCCCCTCCAATGTGTGTACGGTGCTGCATGTGGATGCATTTTTAATAGGTCGCCTATCTAGTGTGGTGTAAATAATGCACATATCGAACATACCAGTCTTTCCTCTGCTCTTACCATGTAGCATCTTGTGGCAAGCGGCGGTCTAATAAAATTTTAGAATAATCATTAATTACATGGCGGCAAACAATTTGTTTTCCCGAAACTTGTCTTTGCTGTTGAATTTGACCCTTTTTCGGGTCCGTAGCTAACTGTGTACTGATTTATTTATTTTCTACTTCAAATTACAGTACCAACGGTTAGCCATTTAAGTAGCTTTACACTCTTGGTGCTTTGTCACTTTAACGTCATGTTTAAACTACTGCACTGATATTATGAAGGTCTTAAACCGACAAGGTACTAAAGTGTGCAGCTACTTATAAGGCCAGCTACCACAGCGAAAATCTTGAGCACTTTGGAGCCTTTTCATAATAAGTTTCTAGCTCAACGTCAAATGCCTACGACAAGCATGACAAGGCTCAAGTATGCTGCTTTATTTTATTAGGTGACTGTATTTGTGAGACTGTTATTAAGTAGGTACAGTCAAGGACGTTAATTGTTATGCCAATATGGAACCCTGTCACAATGACAGCGTCAAACCACATGAAAGAAAAAGGTAAAATAATTATAGTGGCATAACGGCATTAAAGTCCTTGACTGTACGAGAGGTTGGCACTCTTCTTCTACTTTTGGGTAAGTACACAAGTAGCTCCAATGCTGCCGATTATCTGAGGTAATTTCTACTGCTGTGATTCAAGCAAACAAGTTGGCCTCTATTCTACCAGGTTAATTTTATTTTTCGGTGTGTTCACCGGGTTAGAATAGTGCCACTCCATGTCTTCCCGTGGATGTCGTAAGAGGCGACTAAGGGAATAAGGGCTTCTAGTATTGTTAGGCAATGGGCTTGCAACCTGTCACTAATACACTAGTAAACATCTCAGCCTACTTTTGCAAAATGTGGTTACAAAATTATTAACATGTCTTTTTAGAGTTGGTATTTCTGTAGCTCTGCCTACCCCACTCTGTGAATGAAGGCGTGATGTTATGTATGTATGTATGTAATTTTATTTTCAGTCTAATAAAACCTACCAGTCTGTAATCGTGGGAGGAGCGCATCCAAACTGCTAACGTTACCGTTTCTTTTTGGTACTCGTATCTCGAAGTGGTGGCGCGACGCGTGTTTGATTTTTTTTTTCATCACAGCACCTCAAAAAGGGTGGTTTTGCTGTTTAAAGACAGAGAGCAAAAGTCGATTTTGCTACGAGCGTGAGCGAGCGTGAGACAATTATAGGAGATTGTACAAGAAGGGCATAAAACCAACCATTTTATCCAAGACTTATGGTACCTATCCATCCGAGCCAGCAGGCGAACTTTTTCTTGGAATTAAGGCAGCAAAGATTGTTGCATTTTTTCCATTAGTCCATTAGGTGTGAGCATTATTTCCTCTTCACTTGACGACATTTTAATTAAATTCCGTAACACAACAAATTTTGCAAAGAAAACAACTAATTAATAGGCCCAAACGAGACAAAAACCTGTTTCCCGCCACTGTTTCTTTCTTTTTTTTGTTAAATGTTGTGCATGAGATTTTTAACTTAGGTTCAACGGAGTGCTGCCAAGTCATACGTTGATTTTCTAATGTTTCTGTAAATAATGCTTGCTTTTAATAACAAGTTTACTTAGAGCAGTCACCTCGTCTGTCTGTCTGGCTGTAGTAGGGCTTGGTTGTCAAATAAAATGTTATTTTATGCAGTCTATACCCAGCATAGAGAAGGACTTTAAAAGCATAAGAAGTGAAAAGTAACATTTTAATTAATTTTCACAATGTGTAAAGGTGGTCGTGGTGTGGCACCATGCGGGCGGCGGGGTGATGGCGTTTAATGTTCACCATGTGGTCTTTTTTACCTTAAGGTAATATTTTCCCGCTGCTGCGGTGAAAAGTAGTATGTGCAACAGAATTCTTGTTTTGCAGCAAAAAACAACTTTGCTCTCTTGCACAAATAACTCTTATCTATCTCTCATGTTCGGAGAATATCTCAATGGCGGGATGAGAAAAGAAATTACATTCCCAGGTACGTAAGTCATTTTGAAAAATAATAATTAATAAACTCATTTTTTTAAACTCGATTAAGTTAAACAACATTCGGTTTAAAGAAATCATTTTTGCATCACAATAAAATTGAGACGAAGTAACATTAACTATTTCGTCCATATTATTTGTACGAGCAACGCAAACGCATTTGAGACGTTTTTTTGAATTAGCAACTTACACTAAGGTCTCTGAAGTTACGTGCGTTAAAGGGACTAGTAACTTTGAGCGGACGCATAAAAGGCATCGTGGTTTATTATTATTTTATGTCTATCTTTAAATGTTACGTTGTTATGTTTGTGTAGTTATGGAATATCATAGCTTAAGATGATTCTAGTAAGAGTTCCAGCAAGAAACGAAACTTGACTGATATTGTCAGCAAATTTAAGAACAAAAAACTAGAAAGGGTTCTATTTTAGTTGGTTTTTCCCTCTATTTCAATCGTATCGCTTACGATTTGGACGCCTGTACTGTCAAGTTAAATAGTAGTAGCCCGCCCCAAACCTACCTCATTAGTTCCCTCATAAATTGTCAAGCAAACGTACGAGTGTACAGGTTGATAGCTAAATTATTATTGATACAAATTTGTCATTTGCTGAGAAATACTAGTTTATTGTTTTTATTCTTTCAAGTAAACAAATCGTACCAACCCTCTTACTTCATGGTTTCATGGTTTCAGTGAGAACGAGCAAGTGAAAGTAAAGGTTCTTTATTTTCCCAGGGAACTTAAGATTTCAAACAGTGATCAGTTAAAATAAAATGTGGGCCCGCGCTATTTTTTAGTGTGCCGAGAACAATGCGTTCTATGTACAAACAACCACGCGCGGATTCGCATTTAATCTGCATTACTCCTGACACGCATTCAGTGTGTCGAAGCCTTTATATCATGAATGGAAGACAATCTGTGCAGTTTTTTATTAAAACATTTGAGATACTAATTCACTGCCAATTAAAATCACTGCTAATTATAAATAATGACCCTGACACGATACTTACACGTAATGAAACTAATGAAACCGACCAATATGACATTTGAGTTGGTGTCACGACGACTGAATTTCGTACTAATCTTTAAACCATATTTTCTCATTCAATGAATCATAGAATTATTTGAATCCAGATCATCTCAACGGCAAAATGTCCGTCTCAAAATGTCAAGTCAATGAGTAGGTTCCAAATAACTGAATTTCATAATACTGTGATATTTAGATCCTAATCTCAGATTGACTTAGGTACCACGTGTTTTTTAATCGACAAGTAGTGAATATCTGACAAATAAATGTAGCCCTTTCCCTTTCTTACACTCGAAAATAGACAAAATGAGGGCTGTCGTTAGTTGAAAGATAAATCTACTTGTCGATTGTGAAAAAGGTCTTATAATGACTCGCACACATACACATAACATCACGCCTTCATTCCCAGAGTGGGGTAGGCAGAGCTACAGAAATACCAACAACTCCAAAAAGACTTAATTTGACGATTCTGTAACAACATTTTGCACATGTAGGCTAAGATGTTAACCTGGGCTGGAATTCTACATGGTAATAACGATATCGTTTTTGACCTGTTTCCGTATTGTCAACGTTTTGATAACTCTTATGTCATTTACAATAATGGCGACTGTGACATAAACGATTCTTAAACGTGTCAAACACGATATCGTTTTAACGCACCTGAATAGAGGCCCAGTGTATTAGTGACAGGTAGCAAACCCATCGCCTAACAGTACTACAAGCCTTTATTCCCTCTTTAGACGTAGTCGCCTCTTACGACATCCACTGGAAGACATGGAGTGGCACTATTCTAACCCGGCAGCCACACGGGGTATAATGACTAAAATTTAAAAATTGACAATTCTTATAATACCAGAATCCGGATTATTTGATTAGATTTGAACGGAGATGGCAGATAGCGAACTAAGACCAAGTTGTTTGATCAGTAGTTAACTGAAATAATTATTTAAAAGAATAAGTATCAAAATTTTTACATATTTCGTTTAGTTTTTTTTTTTTTTTTTATGTTAAGGAGAAGGCACACGAGCACTCAGGCCACCTGATGGTAAGTGGAAACTGAGACCCATAGACATTTGAATTGACTTTTTTTTTTTTGTTTTAACCATTAGTTACGTTTTTTAATAATTATTTTACTTAACTACTAACTGATCAAACAACAGGCCCTAAGCAAGTTAAATAAAAGCTTGTAAAACAGACAAGTGCGAGTGTCACTCGCACATTAATGGTTCCGTAAAACCCTGTATGAAGAAAGTTTCACTTTAAGACAAATTAAAGAAATCTGTGATGAAAAAATATCACCCACGCGTCATTTGACCCAGAATCATTTGTTTATTTTAATAATTTTCCGTTACGTGTAATTCATTAAATTAACCAAAGTAAATACAGCTGATTTTCATGTCGAGGTTGGAACATTTAACGGTATTCCAATGATTGTAGTGATTCAAGCAAACAAGTTGGCCTCTATTCTACCAGGTTAATTTTATTTTTCGGTGTGTTCACCGGGTTAGAATAGTGCCACTCCATGTCTTCCCGTGGATGTCGTAAGAGGCGACTAAGGGAATAAGGGCTTGTAGTACTGTTAGGCGATGGGCTTGCAACCTGTCATTAATACACTAGTAAACTTCTTGGCCTGATCGTGCAAAACGTGGTTACAGAATTATAAACAAGTCTTTTTAGAGTTGTTGGTATTTCTGTAGCTCTGCCTACCCCACTCTGGGAATGAAGGCGTGATGTTATGTATGTATGTATGTATGTAATTATACCAGCAGTTTCCTGCGACTCCGTCCGCGTCGAAGTCGTTAATCGCGGGTAAAAACCCTATGTCCTTGGTCGGGATTTAATTTATCTAGCTCCATACCAAATCTCATCGAACATCTATTCAAAATACAAATAGGAAAAATAGTTCCGCGGTTTTTTTGTAAAGTGATGTTTTTAATGCTTGCATATTTAGCCAACAGATTCAAACTTGGAAACCATTTTAAAAGTAATTGGACCACGCATAATTAAAGAGTTCGGCCTTAATATGATTAAATAGATTCATATTCGAAATAATTAATCGTGTTTCACGAAATTAAATCCTTTTTTTTTAATATTTGCACAATTGACATTTTGAGGTTATTTCGACACCCAAAAATATGGTCCATACACAATCACTGAAAATGGCGATAATCCTCCATTCACAAACACCGTGATTGGTTGTTTAGGGGTTTCCAAAGTAAATAAATAAAAAAACTTTAATCCCTAGATACAAGGAGCTTTAGTCCCGATTCGCAGAGATTTAAGTAGCATTTTAAGAGCATGAGAAATGAAAAAGTAATTTTATTTCTATGTGCAAGTAGGTAGCGAAGTGAAGCGCTGCAGGAACAGGTACCTACTGGTGGTACTTGGTGACCTCGCGCAGAATATGGCCAGCGCCTCCTTATCGAGCCGGCAGTGGTTGTGCTCGACCGCGTTGAGCGTGCGCGACACGCAGCTGACAGCCCGCTCACTGCGGATGGCGTACCAGTGCGCCAGCACGGTCGACATTATTTAAAAATTGTGTAAGAGGAACAAAAAGTGCTCAAGTTCGAAATTAAGTGACCGTAATACTTAAACATTTCCAAATACATTTTTATACGAAACATTGTTTGACTGAGGTGCGCTAGATATTACATCCAATTAGCTCTACGCCGTCTTTATTAATTATGTGACTGAGATAATTTACACTTTCTTGCAAAAATCTACATTTACTTAACATCCCCCAATTCCCTATTATTGGAACCTGTAATCTACTTTATACGTATATCGCCGTTGGATTTCACTACCGGGACAATGGGGGTGCCGTAGTCGGAATAATCGACGACTCGTCGCCGAGCTCGCGCTCGACGCGCTCGCGGCTGGCACGGCGCAGCTAGCGGCGGCGGCGGCGCGGGCCGTGCGCGCACATGAACCGGTTCGTTATCAGACAGCTATAGACCGCTTACAGGTACCTAGTTAATCACGAAGGGTGAAGCCAGGCGAGCGTAATTTTTCGAGTTGTGAGTCACGTAATTTCGATCGCGTAATTTCTGCCTTTACAAAAGTCCAACTCATTTTGCGTCGCCGTGTGAACAAAACAGTAGTTTTGTATGAAACAGAATGCAGTAGAAACTACGCGACTCACAACTCAAAAAATTACGGACGTATGCCTTCACTCTCAAAACACCATAAAACTCATTGCATTTGGCTCACAAATTGATCGTTCGAGATTGAATTAGGGTTTATTTGTAAACTTTTCAAATCCCGCATTAATCATCCCCCTAAACATTAATTACGTAGGTTAGGTTAGGTTACGTTAGATGTTTAAGATACCCTAAAAAATGGTTTCAGCAGACAAAAGCGTTCGATGAAATGAAATTTGATGGAATGGTACATTCGATGAAATGATAAACACCCCATTTATAGTTCCTGTAGCGGCACCTGTCGGCCGCATGCGCCTGGTGCGCCGTGCCGCAGCGCCACCGGCGCGCCCCCGCGCCCGGCCGCTGCCCCAGGCCCGCGCCCTGCTCGCGGCGGCGCCCCGCTCCCGCGCGCGTAGTGCAAGCCCTCGCTTGCCTCTCCAATTCTGGACTCTGTCCCCCTTGACGCTGCTCCCGTAGTGCCGTTCACCTCTGCGTGTTTTTCTGTAGCTTCCAGAGTCAATGCCGGTTCCTCCGCCTCTTTGTATTTTATTTTCTTCGTCGGAAAACTTGTAAATCGCATAGGTCGTACTCGAGGCGCGACACAATCTGGTCCCTCAAGTTATCTTCTAGCGTCGAGCACGTAGCACAGTCCCCGAAGCTACACGTAGCGGCTAGTGTTTAAGGGCCTCGCCGCGACTCACCAGCACGCTGTCAATGCTGTCATCGCTGCCTGAACACATGACGCTCGGCGATCTCCGACCGCTGTGGTTCCAGATGTTCCGTCACCAGTATCACTAAATCACGGTTGTCCTCGGGAAAACTAGGTGCGCACAAATTACTTTACAATATGTACGTACGTGGCCTCCCCGACAACGGTAATTAACATGGGCACTCCAATTTCCCCATAGGCTGGCTGAAAGGCTTAATTGTCTTAGTCTAGATGACAACAACACTTTATGAACTAGTGCATAAAATGCGAATTTATGGAGCCTATACCCAGCATAATGAAGGACTTTACGAGCATT